>QEPC01001916.1:2161428-2171539 GCA_003113815.1 Sphenodon punctatus | reverse complement strand
CTGCAGCGCTACTAGGAGGGAGAGTCAGGTAAGCCCTCCCCCTCCCCTCCAACACAACCCAACCCTACAGGGGTCAGGACCAACAATTCTTTTGGTTTGTTTGTTAAGAACAATTTAAAAAAAGACGGCATGACCAGCCACCGGCCCACCGGGAATCCTCCCGGTGCATTCAATGGCCAATCCGCCCCTGAATGTGCTCCTGGTGACCTGACCCCGTAAGAAGCTGGGCCGCTACATTCTGCACAGGGCTGGTGCAAGGGTACTGGGCGCCCTAGGCAAAACTTCAGCCTTGCACCCCCCACCCCCCATGATAAAATTAAAAAATGAACATTTTGTATTGGTATGAATATAAAACCTATATTTACATATATTTTACACAGGAAAAGATAATATAATATGGATTGATTGTACATAAGACCCCCCCCTTCCCCCTGCCCCTTCCATCTATGGAGTGCGCCTCCCTACCCCCAGCACCCCGCACCGCGCTCACCAGCTACTTCCTGAGCAGAAGGATATTCTCCCCATGCCCCATCCCCCCCGCAGTCTCTGTCCCAGCCCCCCAGCCCCTGCCCGCCTCCCCGCAGTCTCTGTCTGTCCCATCCCAGCCCCGGCCGGCCTCATGCCCAAGAATCACCTGCTGCCTGCAGCCTGCTCAGTGCTGCTCTGCTGAGTGAGTCCCCAGTCCGACCCGGCGGCGACTGAGTCTGTCTGCAGCAGTGCCACTGAGTGAGTCCTGCCTCGTGCCACCTGCTGCCCTGCATCCGTTGGGACTCGGGCGGCGCAGGCGCAGTCAGCACGCACCACGTGCATACTTAGAGAGGCGGGGCTAAGGGGACTTGGGAAGGGAAGGGCGGCGCTGGTGGGAAGCTTAAAAAAAAATCCGACCATCGAGGCTCAGCTCTGCAGCGCGTTTCCGGCGCCCCTACCAAGTTGGCGCCTAGGCGGCCGCATAGTTTGCCTAATGGCTGCACCGGCCCTGATTCTGCACCAGCTGTAACTTCTGGACCGTTATCAAAGGTGGTAGCCCCACAGAGAGTGCGTTGCAGTAGTCTAGCCTTGAGTTAACAAAAGCATGAATAATGGTGGCCAGGTCAGAGTCTGAGAGGTAAGGCCGAAGCTGCCGAACCAGATGTAACTTTCGGAAGGCCGCTCGTCACCGCCTCCACCTGGAAATCGAAGTGGAGCTGGGAATTAAGGAGCATTCCCAGACTCAGTACCTGGGAGACTAGCCAAGAACAAACCCTGTCAATGACAGGAGATGTCACACCTGCCGCTCTCCCCACCAGCATTACCTCCATCTTGTCAGGATTCAGCTTCTGTCAGCTCTGCCTCATCCAGTCCCCCATAGCTGCCAAACACCGGAAAAGCACAGACTGCTGGGTCTGAAGAAAATGAGGAGTACAACGGAGTGTCATCAGCATATTTGTTGGCAGCGGCCCTAATGTCTCCTGGCAGGCTTTAACCAACCAGGACGGGCATGGCTCCAGTTCACAACAGGTGGCCTTAACAGACCCCAGAACATCCTCTGCCGCAGCTGGTGTTACCTCCTGAAACAGATCCCACGAAACCAGACCAGACGGGGACAAACCTGTCACAACGGGCCCTGGAAGATTCCACATCCAGGCGGAGGGAGGCTGGGACTGACCAGCCCCTGCACCACCCGGAACAGCTCTGCTGGACGGAACTTCTTGGTTGCTATGAGGGCAACAAAGAATTCCTTCTTTGCTGTCCTCATGGCCATGGCATAGGCCTGTAAACTGACTGTATGTCGGACCTATTGGATTCAGACTGAGAATGGTCCCACCGTTGTTTTAACTGCCGTCCTTTCAGCTTCAAACACTGCAGCCCCTCAGTAAACCAAGGCAACCTGCAGTGCTGAAACTGAGGAAACATACGCCTCGGAGCCATCTGGTCGATGGCCTCTGTCAGCAAGGTGTTCCAAGCCAGAACAAGGTCCTCGCCTGAACGGCCATATAGATCAGGGGACAATTCCTCCAGAGCCGTCCAGAACCGATCCAGCTCCATCAGTCTCTGAGGGCAAACCATTCGAATAGGCGCTCACCTCTCCATGGGCAGACGTGCACCGGGAGTCTGGCCTGGAGGACGTAATGATCCGTCCATAACAATGCCTTTGTCAACACCTCTCCCACCAATGGATCCCCCGCCTCAAGGCCAGTGCAGAACACCATATGCTAGAGCCTAGCCAAACCACAGCCAAAGTCCCAGCCTAGCTCTTTGGCAACTCACTTCCCGCTTGCCAGGCTTCTAGCCTTCTTCCTTCCAGGATCTCTCTGGCAGCCTCCAGAGATGCATTCTCCTCAGTGGTCAGGAGCAGACTGCCCTCTTCCTGGGGCTGGCTCTTCTCTTATAGCCCAAGCCACACCCCAAACTTTGCCACTTCCTGTGGCAGCCATCTTGCTTTTCTTCTTAAAAGAAGTGGTGCCTTATTGTGGCACCACTCTGCCAGATTTGAAGAAGAGATTACTTTTTCCTCTGTATTTTCCCATGGAGAAGAAAAAAAGATGTTTTGACTATTGGAAGCAAAATTAATACTCCTTCCTGAAGTTTAGTAATCAGGGGGATGGTGAAAAGCTAACTTTATCATTGTAGATACAAACTTGATTCCTCAATAGGAAGAGTAGAAAAACTTAGCAGTCGTGATCTAGGATGATTTTAATAAAGCAGAGCATTGCCAATTTGTAAATGTTTCAAAATCCAATAAAGTGGTTCAGTACTGGTGTTCTAAAGGCTCTGCTATTCAGCATACACCATGTGTCAGCAACTGGTGATTTTAAATATTTACTTACAGAAAATAATATATTTCCTGTGAAATTCTTTACTGAATGGAAAAACATAGATTGTTGAGAAGTTCTTCCAAATAAGTGTGTCCAGCCGCTGAAGTCGGTTGCCTGCCATGGTTTGGGTGCATGGTTTAATTCTCTGGTTTATTGCTGCTTCAGAACTTTGCTCAAAATTGACCACATTGTGAGGGACTGGGCTTTTCTTTCTCACTTGGCTTTGTGTGAGCTAGATGTACATCTTTTATTGCCCCTGAAACATCCCTCAAAGGATGAACAGCAAGTATCGTGTACAGCCAGATGCATTGGTGTTTTACATAGCTGAGCCCCATACTCACACTGATGTCTTAAATTGATAAGAGTTTATTGTGTGTGCATATTGCTGTTGCAATCATTTATTTTGGCTCCCATCACTGTGGTATCTGGCCATGTATTTATCAAGCATAGGTTGAGACATTAATTATCATAATGAAACCCCAAACCTCATGCTTCTCTGTTGCTTGCAGTTTTACCATTCAAGTAGGAAGCCAGTCCACTTCTCAGACTGTTTAACATGAGCACTAGACTTTAGTGCTGGTATGAGTCCCATTCACGTCAGTGCAATTTGTGCACGGCCTGAAAGCTAAGGGGTAGTACTGGCATTAAAGAGCTGGAAGGCTGCACTCTTTAATCTGGCAGCCTGTTACTCTAGTTACTCTAATGAAGTAGAGACTAGACTATGATAGTAAACACAGTTCATGGTAGGACTATTCATCTGAACTGATTCAAACACTAAGATGTTTAGGTCCACTAATCCACCAGCTCTGCTCTTTTTAACTTAAGGCTTCAGTTAAGCCACATTTTCTTTCTAACATAGTTCTGGAGAGCCACAACTTAAATGTAGCTGACAACCTTGCTATCTTTGTTTACTAAAATAACACTATTTTAAAGCATTGAAAAAATGTGGCAATTTCATTTACCAGTGGTAGTGTTTCATCCAGGGGATCTGGAGTTTGTTTCAAGCTTGAATCCTAGGGGCAATGGTGACATTGTTCAGAACACTGCAGAAAGTGCACTATAATCATTGAGGGAGAGCAAGAGAGATTCATGCTTTCATACAAGGGACTTTGATAGCTGCTTGATAATGAGGTGGAATTGAGAAGAAGGTGTCATGCCCTTTTTTCTAGGATAAGGAGTGTCGGGGACGGTAGAGGGCTGTAGTGGGGCCGCTTTCATGTACAGAATTGTTCTAACAGTAAGGGGGGAAAGGTATGGGGGCACTAGAGGAAGCAAATATTAAGATGAACAGGATTGCTTTTTCTTTTTCTGATTTGACCCAATTTTCTTTGCCTTCCTTGGTGTATCCAACATGGAAGGGGCTCTGCTATTTGGGTGGAATTCTCAGGAATGGGAAGCAAGCGTCTGGCAGTTGTTTGGATTGGAAAGGCCCCAGATTGGTAGGAGTTCAGCTGCTTTAAAAAATGCTTCAGATGCAAAACAAACCAGTAAAAACCAAAAAGTTCCAAATTCAAGGTTTTCTCTTCATTCTTGCTGTTGTGGAAAGTGTTTGGGGGCATTGTTGGAAAAGGAAGCTCAAAGGCATGAATTAGGACAGGGACAAGGGTTTAAACTCAATATAAATTAGAACTTTGAGTAGGCTATTAAATCCAGAACTACTTCAGGCAACTATGTTTGTTTCAATGTGTATATAGATACTTCTTTATAGCTGGGATCTAGTTTATAGTATACACAGAAATACCCCCCATTGAGGTTAAACCCTCATCCCATTTCTTATTCATGCCATTGTGCTTCCTATGTCTGTGAGTACTGTAAACTTAATACTAATGTAATGACACTTATTCAGGTCTCAGGTATGGAAGAAAGTTTGTATGTTTCACATTGAAACCAATGCTGATGCTTGGAGAGGTTCTGGATCGGATAGCCTACTCAAAGTTCTAGCTTAAACAGACTTTATGTATTCTGACTTTTTTGATTGCCTTTTAACTTAAAAGCCAAGACCATGAACTTGCAAACCGCTTACTCCAGCGTAATCCCATTGAAGCTTGCAGGTTAAGTAGCTTGTGGATCACAACCCAAATTTATTTTTAGGTGGAAAGAAATGCACATTAATTCTCAAGACCTTAAATGACTTTGTCTCTACCAAATATCCAAGTTCACTATTGGTGGTCACAGCAGAGGGACTAAAGATTGACCAGGCCTGGACTAATGAAAAAAACCCTTGACCAAAAGAAGGGGTGGCTGAAGTTTAGTGGTGAGGCAAATGTTAAGCATGTTCATGCTGTTGCTCTTACTACTACTGTACTGGTTTTCAAACTTTATTAAGTATTTGCAATACCAGTTATATAAAATACAGTCTAATATGTATCAATTAACAGAAAACCCTTTACAGCTGGTAGTCTATTCTTGATGCTTTGATTTTTAATCTTTATGCATTTTAAGTCGCCTAATCCCTTGCTCCTTAATCTCGCAATTCCCTGATTTGCTGCTCTCCCTATGCCATTCCTTTATTTTACCCTAGGTTCTAGCTGAATAATGTGCAAATATGTTTTCCATAGATAGAGGACTAGAATGTCCAGGGCTTGCTGAACTGCCAGTGGTGTAGCTCTTGCTAGAACCACTGGCAGCTCAGTCCACTAGAACCAAATTTACTCAAACCATTTAAAAAGGGAGATTAAAAACAAAGAAAAACCCCATCTTTTTTCACTCTCATGTCTATCTGTCCTATCTATCTAGTTCGTAATGTGAATCAACTGATATCCCATTTATTCTGAGCAGGGTTGGCACCAGAGAAACATAGAGGGAATCATGGAGGAATTTATTCTTAAAGTTCTTAATGAAACTCACTTCGGAGTACTTGATCTGAATCTGGTTTGAGATGCACACTTTTTTTGGTAAAGATAATGTTTAAAAAAAAGGATTATATTTTAAACATTTAGGGATTTATCCTGCTTCCATTTTAACTTAATGGCTTTTGCCTATGACTAGCAAAGTCAGGACTAGTCTTTTCATTTGGCATGTTGCTGTATGTAGATTTAACATCCGTTTGACTGTATAAGACAGTTCTGTATCTTACTTTCAATAGAATCCGAGCAGATGAAACAAAGCCTTTAAACAATTTTGCTGACTTTGGAGAATTCAAGAAGGTTCAGATTCCAGAAACCTGGTCGCTTGAGGCCTATGTATCTGTTTTCTCTCCTTTTCTTAGATGTATGAAGTTATTTACTTAGATGTGTATCTATGCAGTTTTATGCCTGTTTTATTTCACATGGCAGGGCCAGCTACATATTTGTACTTATTTTTGTGTTGCCGCCGGCCTTTGTTTGGAGGAAGCATTGCCAGGTAATATAGGGTAGGGAGAGGTGGGGGTTACTAGTAGCTACCATGACAGTGTGAGGACATGTTGGGTGTAAGAGGGAGGAGATGAAAAAATATTTGGAGAAGTTAACTGTAAACATATTTAGGGAGATGGTTAAGATCTGCTTTTAAATAATAAAGAAACGGACAATTCCTTTACATCTCTAGTATTTACATTTAATATTATCCTTTTTCACAGAGAAGCATTTACCATAAAAGCAAATATTTTATTAACCTTTGATGACCATTCCTGTTATCAACGGATTCACATTCCTGGCTAATAGCCTTAATGACTAGTTAGTCCTTTCTGTGCAGAGCGTGCATGGACTTGTATTGAAAAGCTTGTGTTTACCTCAGGCCTGCAGAATTGTCAAGAATATTTACCAGGTCAAGCTGAAGTTTCTTAGCTCACGCTTTCCACAAACACAATTATGCCAGCCAGAAAAGCTACTTCCGCTAACACATATGCATCAGTTCTCACCACAGTATTCCTTCCTTAGTGCAAGCACACACCTACATGTATATAATCACACTCTTGGTCCTCTCCCCAGTGGAAGTGTTCTCTGGCATGCTTGTTTCACACCAGCTCCTTCTTTCCCATCTTTATTTTCATCCCGATCTCTTTCTTCACTTCTGTTTTTTGCACACACTAAAGTACTCTCCTTTCCATTCATTCACTGCTCATCACCAACAGCTCAGTTTCATGTGTTCCACTCAGCCACATTAAGGTTCTCTTCCACTGAGTCACCACTTTTCCTAACTTGGTCACAATTCAGTTAGATTACTTCTGCTTACTCATCCTTTTGTCTTAATTCATCATTCCCCACCACCCCTTGCTACACATCACATTCACCAACCACCTTCCCTATCCCACCAAATCTTCTGCCTCTCAGTTACAGCTCTTCAAAGCTGTAGTATCCACCTTAGCAACTCTCTAATGGTCAGGATGCCTCATCATGGCAGCACTGCTTCTAGTTGGGCTTCAAATTTTCCTGTTGAACGTATTTGACCTCTTGGCTGTTTTACTCCTCTGCTCACGATGGAGGGCCTTGGGTTTTCTGTTCTACCTTCTCTCTAGTGTGAGTGTGAGAGAGAGAGGCACTATCAGAATTTCAGAGCTGTTTCATAACCCCTTGCAGAAAATAAAGTGTTGGGTATCCTCCGGTTCCCTCTTGGCATGGGGAGGAAACCTCTGAACCTGAGCAGAAGGCTGTTACGTTTGTTGGGGGAGGTTGCAGAGTAGGAGTGTGCTAAGCCTGTTACCTGGTCAGGAATTAAGAAGGAACGGGCTTGGTCTAAAATGGGGATATTAAGCAGTGCTAGTGCAGATTGCCACATCTCTTCATCAGGAATGTAGGGTAATAGGGACCCAGCAAAGTCTGTGCGGCTGTTGTAGGTGGTGGTCCTTTTGCTTGTTCTGATATTGAAGTGAGAGTGGCACACAATCAGTAGTATCGGTTTGAGACCTAACTATGGGTGTGTCTATATATAATGCTTGCCGTTCATTTGATCCACCTAAGATTGGCGGGGGGGAGGGGTCCCATTCCATCCACTATTCTATATATGTTTTGTGTTACAGAAAAAATGATCTTAGAAATATTTGAGATTTAAAACTTCATCCAGATGCTTTGGTTGTTATGATTAGTTACACATCTCAGAAAGGTCCTCCAATAAAAGCTATGAATACCACCTCAAATATGCTTATTTTTAATTTGCTTATTATAAAACAAATTCACAATTTATGACTCTTCCATCTTGAATCTTTTCAGGGGTCCAGCTAGTCTTGCCTCCTCTTTCTGTGATTTTAGTATCCCCTTTTTACCTTGTTTTGTACAAATAAGAACTTGTAATGTGCAAGTACTGAATCTTGTCTCTGTGAGCCTCAGGTCAGGATAGTTTTGCAGTCAAAAGGACTAAAATGTGTTCTGTGGCAGGTTGACTTTTTTATTTAAAGGTGATTGTTAATGTACTCTGCGATTTTGAATGTTATTTTGAATTTTATAGGTAGAGCTGATTTTTCTGTCTTTTGTAACCTTTTCTGTTGATGTATAAAAGTTTGTTTTAAGTAATCCATGTTGATTCCCTGACTGCTATAGCTGAACTGGTCTCTGAGGTGTTGTTGAGATCACCCTAGGCTTATTGTTCTGGGTGATTTCAACATACACGCTGAGGCCAACCTTTTAGGGACAGAGCAGGAGTTCATCGCCTCCATGACAACTGTGGGCCTATTCCAAGTAATATTGGGCCCAATGCATGAGGCAGGACACACATTCAATTTGATATTTTGAACCAGCTTGGAGACAGGGGTTCTGATTATTGGGGGTGGTGTTATAACACTGTTGTCATGATCAGATCATTGCCTCCCGAAGACCCAGATCCCGGCCCTCTCTATGCCCTCGTTGGGGTGGTGGACCAGATAGGTTGGTCTGCCCCCAGAGACTGATGGACTCAATTGGTTTCCAGAACCCTCTGGGGGGATATACTCACTGACCTTGGTGACTGCTCTGTTGATGTCATTCCTTGTGGAATGACATTTTGACCATGACCATCGACATGGTTGCACGCAGGCATCCGCTCCGACCACTTAGTCAGTACAGGTCTCCCTGGAGATCTGAGGTGGATGAAGCAGGAGGGTAGGCGGTTAGAGCACAGGTGGCACTCGACTTGCATTGAAGCTGACTGATTGCAGCATAGATAGGTTTTCACTATGCCGTGGCTGTGATGGTGGTGAACAAAGCTTTCTTCTCCACTATCCTAGTGTTGGCAAAGTCTCGTCCAGAGGAGCTATTCTGGGTGGTGATGGACCTGGTTAATCTAGCCAGTCTCCGCCAGGACATGGAGTCATCTAATGCCAGGAGACATTGGGGCCATTGTTGGCTGGTGTTGTCAATGCCTCCTTATGGGAGGGGATGGGGGATTGGACACCCTTAAAACAGCGGTGGTCTGGCTCCTGCTTAAAAACCATCTTTGGACACGGATTTCCCGGCTAGCTATCAGCCTGTCTCTAATCTTTCCTTTTTAGGGAAGGTTATTGAACGTGTGGTTGCCTGACAGCTCCAGGTTCATCTCGAGACACTATTGAATTCCTGGAGCCGTTTCAGTCAGGTTTTCATCCTGGGTATGGTACGGAGACTGTGCTTGTGGCTTTGGTCGATGAACTACGCCTTGAAATGGACAAGGGGAATTCTACCTTGTTGATCTTGTTAGATCATTCAGCGGCCTTGATACAGTTGATCATGGGGTGTTGTTGACATGACTGTGGGACCGGACGGGGTATTTTCAAACGTGATGCTACCACGGGTGGCCACACTTACCACCCATAAGATCGACAGGGAGCTTGGGGCAAATATAGCATCTCCCTGCACCTGCTCACAATCAAGCTTCTCAGCGAGAATCAAGAAAAAAACAAGAATCGAGAAAAGCCCCAATCTCGATAATTTCTCATTGAGATTTTTTTCCTCTTGATTTTAAAAAACAACAAAGAAAGAGCTACATATGCACAAAATGGCCTCCAGGGTCACAACTCTTTTCCAAATGGTCTCAGGAGTGTCACTGCCATTTTGGAAAAGGGCAACCATTCTGCGTATGCGCTGAGGCCATTTTTCACATGCACAGAACGGCTGCCCCTTTTGGAAAAGGTTGTGCATGTGCAGAACAACCTGGCGGACAGTTTGGGGTGTTTCTTTAGCAACATTCTTGCAAGAATCTCAAACCGTTAGCGAGATCCCTGCAAGATCCCTGCTTGGGGAGGAGTTGGTGTGTTTGCCTAGCCCTCATTGGCTCCCCTTCCCATCCCATCAGGTACTTATACAGGGGCTGGGGCCCCTGTTGGGTGTGGCCAGAGCCCTGCAGAGGAGGGAAGGAACAGCTTGGGGAAGAGTTGATGTGATTGCCTAGCCCTCATTGGCTCCCCTTCCCATCCCATCAGGTACTTATACAGGGGCTGGGGCCCCTGTGGG
>QEPC01001916.1:2090648-2157961 GCA_003113815.1 Sphenodon punctatus | reverse complement strand
GTCGGGAGCATATTACACCTGTGCTCCGAGCTCTGCACTGGTTGCCGATAGCGTGCCGAGCCAGGTTCAAGGTGTTGGTGTTGATCTATAAAGCCCTATACGGTCTGGGCCCCTCATACCTCAGGGACCGCCTCGCCCTCCGCACCCCAGGGCGGCTTCTGCGGTCTGCCGGGGATGCCTTCTTGGAGGTCCCCCGTGTTAAGCGGGGGGCCACAATGGAGAGGGCATTCTCGGTGGCCGTGCTGCGGAGGAAGCTCGCCTTCCCTTCCGGAGGAAGCTCACCTGGCCCCAAGCCTGTTGACATTCCGGCAATGTTGTAAAACCTGGCTGTTTGCCCAGGCCTTTGGGGAGGGTGGGGTGAGGTTTTTTTAGCTCCCATCTTACCTATTATTTATTATGTATTTATTATATTTAACCCTGTTTTAATATTTTTATATTATTGTATGGGATGTTTTAAATTGTTTTTATTGTGTTTTAATTGTTGGAAGCTGCCCCGGGCTGCTTCAGCAGGAGGGGCGGGGTATAAATCTATTAAATAGATAAATAAAAGATCTTGCTAATGGTTCTCAATTCTAGTGAGATTCTTGCGGGAATCAGATTGATTCTCATTTCAGCCCTAGTCAGAATCAGAAAGAAAAATCCGAAGTCTCTTCATCAGATGGTGTTGGCGAAAAGTATCTCTGGCCTCCGCTGCAATCTGATACTCCAGACACAGCGAGGGATCCGAAAGCGCTCCAAGGCTGTGAACCTGAGTGACCAGAGGAGTCTGAACTCCATCAATGACAGGGAGTTCAGCCTGCTCCCCCCCAAGTCACAGAGCCAGCCAGCCAACCATCATCATTTCAGTCTTGTCTTATCTTAGCATTTGATCTGATATGCTTACCTAAACTTCTATATAAAGTAAGAATATGTTGTCATTTTATTTACCTGAATCTATTTCCTTAGTTTTTTGAAAATGAGCTGTTAACCAGTTTGTTTAAACTCACTCTGTAAGTTATAGTTCCATTTGCCAAAGGGTTATGGATTCTCACTTTTTGACACATGACGTGTAAATCTGAGTTCAGACCTTCACATTTGTATGCCATTAAGCTTACTGCTCCTCAGAGTCTGTGTAGACTGTAGAATTGCTTCCTCCGGTGCAAACCAAGCTGCTAGATTTGCTAGGTGTCATTTGTCTAGTGCCCTGAACCCAGAAAAATGGCCTCCGCGTATCTTCAGAATGGCTGCCCTTTTCCAAAATGGCAGTGACTCTGCTGAGGCCATTTGGAAAAAGGGCTGAGCATGTGCAGATGCAGAATGACCCTGGAGGCCATTTTGTGCATGTGTAGTTTTTTCTTTGTTGTTTTTTAAAATTGAGGGAAAAAATCTTAATGAGAAATTATCGAGATTAGGGCTTTTTTAAAAAAACTGGATATTTGAACTGCACATTTGCCTTTTTTAAAGTAGGAAGTGTTACCAGTAATGTAGCAGAACCTGACCATCTGACATCACCAGTAATTGATTTCTGCTCTGTAGCTAAATGGCATAACAGAACTGGAATGTATTGATGTTCTCATTATGTATCAGGATTTTTGTTTACATTTTTAATTGCCTTTCTTTAAGGAAGCTGACCTATTTATTGTCAGACCTTCTCTTTTAGGTTCAACATAATATTTTCCTGGAAAAGAGGAAAAAAACATTTCTACCATCCAACATCTATCTTCCTCTATGTTGAACTCTAGTCTGGCATTATTCCTGGTCAATGTTCTAGTTAAGGTGGTGAAAGAGACTAATGATGGTTAAAGCTCACAAGGAGAGTAATAGAGATTACCAGAAAATGGGGCATTTGTGTGTTTGTTTATTTTTACTTAAAAAAACAATTAAAGAATCCAAATTTGAAAGTCATGGAAATGTGCTACTCTCTCTGGTCCTTGTGCAACAGTACATTACCAAATCACCTGAGATACCATGAGCTGCTAAGTAAAATACTAATGAAAGTACCATGCCACAAACTTTCATTCTTCAAATGAGAGACTAGTGGAGTTTGGGAAAGGAAAAATAACATAGAACTTACTGAAAGATCCTCCTAGGCGACTGAAGTATCACTTCCAATGTAGATCTGGATTTGAAAAATAGTGCATAGCAAATAGATCAGCCCACTCAGGTTGTAATTTTCCAATACACTGAAAAATTAGTCTCATTCTGTCTAAGCTAATAGTCTTGTGTGTTTATTGAGAGATATAGCAGCAGATATCTACACTGCATCTTATTGCAAAGGTAAGTAACTGGCATGATTGTGGTAAGTGTGTCTCATCCTCCTTTCAACTCTGCCCTTCTTTGAGATTATGCCAGTCTCTTATGGTTTGCCCACTAATTGACAGGGAGCGGCTTTAAAAAACCCTCACTAACCTGTGGATCTGGTTCTCAAGCAAACTTTCAGACTTAATTGAACTTGGCTGGGAATGCTATGATGTTGTTAGTATCAGGGCAGTGTTTTAAGAAAAAAAATGTAGAATTAATCCAGAATTTGGTGACTCATAAATTCATAGCTATTCCAAAGATTTTACCTTCCCTTAACAGTAATGCTTTGTTGTTAAACATGCAGATTATTTTTGTGGTCTTTGGGCGCCTTTAGACGAGACACTATTTCTTGCGGACTGCAGAGTCTGGGAGAAACAAACCCAGTACTGGAAGTTGGCTGGTGCCATTGAAAACGCATACTCTGGCATGGATGGAGATCCGGACTTATGAAACCTCGATATTGGGGTTTTAGAAGTCCGGATCTCCATCCATGCAGGAGTGCCCTGTTTTCCACGGTGCCGGCCAACTTCCAGTATCGGGGGGTGGTTGGGAACGTTTCACTCCCTTATACCCTTCTTTTTCTAGCTTATTTCTTATGAGTGGTTTTTTATTAATCTTTTAATAAAGGTTGGGCTAATAGTATACAGGGTGATGTCCAAGACCTCTTCTTCTGATTAATTCTTGCACAGTTTTAAAAACTTGAATAATACAGGAACACAATAGTTCATCAACAAAGTTTATCACATTAAGGGTAAATGCCTGTCAATCCATACTTCATTCTCTTCAACCTACAAAGTCTATTAGTTATTCGTTGTTAGTTGAAAACTTGCCCATCGCTTTCAATTAGTGCTCTTTCCATCAAAGAAACATAGAAAGAGATAACTGGGAAGGCTGAGGTTCCTGAATGTTAATATCCTGTACACTTGCAGGAGGTATGTTATGTCAGAGAGGCTCATTCAAACATACCTGATTCTTGCTCAGTTTTGGCAAAGATATTTAGAATTAATTTGAGTTGCACCCAAAACTTCCGTCTACATCCCTGTTATGTCTGTGACCCTGTATCATCTCTGGAACTACACCAGCCAGCAAAATGTGTGATACTTGGTTTTAAAGGTCTCACCGAGACAAGGCCAAAATGCCCACCCCCATATTTATGCATGGAAGGGTTCGAGTTACGAAGGTGTACAAACCCCTACTGGCTGCATGGTAGAACCTTTACTGGTCCCTACCTGGCCATTTCACAATGGGCATGATATCATGGTGCCCGGTGACCAGGGACCTTAGTGCTATGTGCCAGAGCAACCCATAGGGAGGGGGCCAGATTGGGGAGGGAATAGACCTGAGGCGTCCATACATGCAAAGCGTAGGAATTCACAGTAAATAATGTGGGGGAGGGAGGTTGTAGAAATGACCTCCCCCCACCAAAAAAAAACCCCTGCAAGTAAATATGATGAAAAAAGGTAGGCTTTATTTTCAAATTTTTCAAAAGAAAAAACCCAGTAACACTATGAAAGTAACTGCTGTGTAAACATGGAAAAAAAATTGAAAGTGGCAAGAGTGAGTTTTCACCTGGGACATAATTTACCCCAACACCCTTGTAGTGATATTTTATTTCTGTACACACAGAAAATGATATTTATGAAAACAGACAAAATGTTAAATTGTCCTTATCCTGCTTTGAGAACATTTTATGGAAAGAACAGGTTCTAGTTTAAGCATTTTTTTAAAAAAATAAATACTGCTTTTACAGTATGTGTTTGGGATGATTATGACCTCAGTGCCCTAAGCATGTAGTGCAGTGCTTTCATTAAAATTGAGGCCAAACGTACCCCCAATATTGTTCTAGTGAAATTCTCTATTTTAAAAAAAAAATTACAACTGGAAGGGGGGGGGCGGGCATGAATCAGCACAGGAAAATTGATCCTATTACTGTTGAAGAATACATGGAGTATGAAGTAGTACAGATTTGCTGAAAAGTTTTATTAATATTTTGTAACCCTGTAGGACCAGATTGCCCCCAAAATCCATGGGAGGGTTAGGCAACATAGGTGCTGAATGAGGCAGATATGTGTAGTATTGAGCCCAGCTCCACACACTGGAGTATGGAGGGCTGGTCCTCCTAGCTTCCCTCAGTAAGGAGCTGAGCAGGAGGGAAGCATAAGACTACTTTAGTAATTGAATTAAAATAGCTTGTGGAGGGTAACTCTGCAGTTTTGGGGTGGGTGGGTTTACCTTGTGGGGAACCCTGATGTTGTAGGGACCCATCTCCTCAGAGCTTTGCATGTGGAAGGGTATAGGAAGAAACCCACATCACTCTTTTTCATGATCCCTTCTCAGTGTGGATGTGATGCGAGGCTGCTCTGTGAGGGTCTTTGATGGTGTAAGTAGTGGTCCTTGATAAATGGGATTTTAAAAAAATGGTTTAAGGGATTTAAAACTTCACAGATCTGTTATGGTGGAAACATAGGAAGGATCTCTGTCCAACCACTGTAGTTCTGTGTTATTTCTGGCTTCACTGATGATAGAACAGACTGATCCTTCATTGACCAATGAGGGCATCTGAGTTGGGAGGGTACATACAAGAGGAGGGGAAAGATAGGACCTCGCACAAAGTGTTTGAGACAGAATAGGGGGGAAATCCCAAGAGAGGAAATAAGGAAGGCAGTAATGCCAGTATATTTACATGGAGGAAGTACATTGAGTTCATAGTAAATTAAGTTTATTTTGCCTGACCTCCCTTGTGTTTGCTTTATGCCTCATGGCAAAGTTAACATAATCCATTTATGAATGACATAACATTATAACAGATTATCTTGCACAGAAGAATTGCGTGAGATGCCTGCAGTGTAGACTTTACTTCAAGGTTTGGAGCGGAAGTGAGTCATGGATTGTTTCTGGCTTTACAGCCTGTCACTCCCTGTGCTCCACTAGCTAAGAAGTGCTTTGGAATTTTCCAGGTATAGCGTTGTGGGGACGTGAGAAGGGGAGTAAAAGGGAAGGGTATGTGGGCTGAGATATGGAAAGGTGTAGGGACATGGCTCATTTTACGAGAACTAAATCCTTTAAAATATTGTAATGCCTCCTCTACACCCATATGTGCTTTTAAAAAAAATTAAAATAAAAAAACTTCCTGCAGCAAACAGATATCCAGACTACTACTGCTGGCTTTGTTTACTATTTCTTTATTACCATTTCTTTTTATTAATTTGAAATTTAAACTGAGATTTTCTCCAGCATGGCTTTCAACACATTTTTGTGATCCTGCCAAGAACACTGTGTTCTGTTAAGTCATTCAGTGACGTTGAATACTGGCCCTAAGCCAAGCAGGGTCAAGTTCATTCAAATAAGTTTCAGTGTCGACTCCCTCTGGGTGAGGAATGGCAGTCTTGTCTTTACACGATATGTTATGTTCTATCGGTTTTTCCAAAGAAGTTAAAAGGATTGTGTTTTAAATTGTGACTTTTACCAGTACACAGACTTAAATACATGTTCGGGTGCATGGAGAAAATGAAGTTGGTATACTTAGGGGGGAAAAATTAGGAAACCTGTCAGTCTTCTATTGTGGCCCCCCCAACCCCTTTCTCCTTTACCTTCTTTTTTCACTCTTGCTTATTTTAAGATTTATGAATTTATCTTCAGCATTGGGTGTACTACTGAAGTCCCAATGGTAGAATTCTGCTTGTGACAAAATAATCCAGCAGCATGAACTGCAGTCACACTTTAGTATTCTAATCTTTGGAATTAGTTTATATGTTGCTTTTTTCAGTCCTGTCTGGGATTCTGGACTCTGCTCTCATCTACAGCAAGTTTAGGGGATATTCTTTAAAAGTACAGAAATGAAATTGCACTTCTATTTCAATAGCACCCTAAAAAATACACTGTGTTTTGTGTGGGTGTTCCTGCTATAGGATTGTATTTTGTTGTTGTAGTGAAAAATCTAACTTACTCCAGCTTCCCTTTCAGGGAACTGTGTTGTTGCTACTTTGCATAGCTTTTCCTTCCTGTAAACCCACCACAAATTGTGTACTCCATCCCCCTTCACTTCCAGTAAGTGCACTGTGAGCAATAATTTTTGAACCACTGGCAAAATAAGAGTCTGTTTGACAAGCTCATAAAACTTTTGCAGCAGGAGATTAGTTGCAAAGTATATAAACGGGTGCTGTTGTTAAATTGTCTCCAAGACAAGTTAATATTTAAAGTACAAATTAAATTCATCCCTTCACCCATCCAACAGTTCTTTCATTCGATTCTCTCTCTTTCTCTCTCTTTGAATAAAATATCTGGGACAATTCTATGTTTGCGTCTGGAAAGGCTGTGTGTAAAAGAGAATGAAGAAGGAAATTAAGGGTATTAACAAAACAAAAGAAACGATAGCCCACTGGAGTTTGGTTTTGGTCTGTGCAGTCCCACTTGCATGTTTAGCGTGTACAGCCTAATAAATGACCAACCCCCTGTGTGTTTTTCTTGTGTGTTCAGGCCAACCCCCCCCCCCCCCCAAGGATTAGCGTGACAAACATAATACATAAGTAGGCATTCTCCCTGGCTGTTCTCTGTCCACCAACAATTGCCCCTTCCCAATATCCCTGTCATGACTCACAATTGGGTCAAAACATGGGAAGAATAAGTTGCCGTTTCTTTCTTCCAGGATATCTCTCCAGGAGGCGTTCTGCCCCTGCTATTCCTACTCACCCACCGAGGTTTATACCTGCCTGCACTTGATGACTGGAAGTAACCTTTTGCTATGCAGAGAACACTGATTTTGAGTGCCTGTAACGAAAATTGAAAGTGAAAGTAAAAATTCAAAGCGAAAGCAATCTGTTTCAGCTCGGTTTCTTGCATCCATGTCTCTCTGCGATGTGCGGGCAGGTATCAGCACATAGTTTTATTGGGGTCTCACCCTTCATAGGGTTAGAAATCCCTCCTGGTTCACATAAAAACCCCAGTCAAACATGTGCCTTTTGTACCTCCTCTCTAGCATCTTCTGCATCACCATGCAGTTGGCACAGAAAACATACCCGCTTGCCAAGGCGCTCTGCACTTCTTTGCTTGTCCAAACCTTCTTATAGGGCAACAAGCTCTCTACAGTTGGTTCACATTCCCTGTACCCTGAGTTGCTTTTTTCCCCAAAGAGATTCGGCTCCACCATCTGATTGAGGCACTCCCAATGGCCCTGTGCGTGTCCTTGGATGTTGTCACATGCAAGTGCATGGCCAGAGGATTCCCCACCCCTTGTTTTCAGTGCACCTGCCACCTCCACCTTCCCTTCTCTACTAACACCCTGCCCCCCAAATGGTTTATTGCTATGCCATTCTCCACTGCCCCCACTCCCCAAACCTCTCACCTTTCCCATAAGCATGGAAACCATGGATTGTTAAAAATATAACAACTTTATTCAACAATATAAACTTTCACTTTATATACTGAATTTTAGTGAACTTTAATTATTTAAAAAGTGCTTTTAAGAAAGTCTGTTTAAGTCTTTTTCCACTTGCCCCTTTTGGGGGATGCTGAATTCGCTCCCTTGGGGGCTGATGAGACAGGTGGAGGAACATTTTCCTTTTCCTTCTCTTCCCAAGGATCTGCCAGGGGAGGTTGTGAAGACGTGTTCAGTGGTGGCGTAGTCGTGTGATTGGTGGAAGGGGAGGTGCGCCTGGACCTGGGCGGGTTGATCTGCATGAGTGTGGGGCAAAGAGGGCTTGGGTGCTTTGGCTGTGGAATTGGTTGCTGAGGAAACCAGGGTGGATGGTGAATAATAATTCTACAGGTGCAGGATTTTTTATTTTATTTATTTTATTTTTTATTTTTCCAAATTTATACCCCGCCCTCTCCTGCAACTCAGCTCGGGGCGGCTTCCAACAGTCAACAATAAAAACATTAAAATTCATTTAAAAATATTAAATATAAAATATACCATACAAAACAGGGCTAGAAAAATAATAAATAAATGGGTGGGGGACTAAAATAATCCCTCCCCACCCTCCCTCCCAAAGGCCTGGGCAACAGCCAGGTCTTACAGTTCCGCCGAAATGTTAAAAGGCTTGGGGCCAGGCGAGCTTCCTCCGGAAGGGAGTTCCACAGCCGCGGTCCTACCACCGAGAATGCTCGCTCCATCGTGGCCCCCCGCTTGACACGGGGGACCTCCAGGAGGGCACCCCCGGCCGACCGCAGGAGCCGCTCTGGGGCGCGAAGGGCGAGGCGGTCCCTAAGGTTTTTAAAACATTTACTGCCAAGTTTTCTTTAGGTGTGAGTGTAGACAAGGCTACAGGTTTCCTGAAATGCTCGTAGATGATTGTAGCATGTTTTCTTCTACCAATCCTTTTGGCTACTGTGCAGTTTTTCAATAAGCTTCCTCATCCTGTAAACACAAGAGGAGAATAGTGATTATACTTCATTATTAAGGCTGCAAGACACTTTGCATTTTATTGCGTATTTTAGCATAAAACCTGCCCCAATTCCACCTTCCTTTCCCAGTGTTTCAGCCCCTGCATGCTTCTTCCATCCAGATATACCAATTACCTCTCACCCATGGTGACTTTCCCTCCCTCCCACTCCCAATCCCATGCATCCCATTTACGTCTGGTGCTGCTATGTCCTGGGGAGTATCTTGCTGCTCCCCAGTGCTCTCCTGATTACCTGTGAACACAGAAAAGAACCCCCCACCACATACTTAGATAGCAATAAATGGAAGCCTTTATCATGCAGCTGTGTAAATGCAGCCTCGTCCACTGCCCTATTGTGTTAACTTACCATAGTTGCTTGGGTGTCATTCTGAGCCATGGAAACAGCGATGACAAGACTGTGGAAGTCACTCCAGAGAAGGCAGTGGATTCTGAAGAGCGAGCATTGGACATGTGCTACAAACCAAGAAGAGCTAGGACAACACTTGTTTGAATTTGGTTTGCATTGGGTTTTAAAGCAGACATTACTTGCGTGCCAGTGAGAGCAAGAGCGGAGAGGGGCAGGAAGCGGTTGCTCCTTGGAACGCTCTAGTCTTTTCACCCAGGACTTTATGATGCTGACTAATCTACATGCGTAAGAGGTTGCATGCAATCTAATTGAAGGAATGTGGACTCATGGGTGTATATAAGCCCACATTTGTCCACATGGCAGTCTCTGCATGATTCGAAACCCCACAGTGAGTGGAGGCTGTGTGTCCAGTGGGTGGTGGCCACATGGCCGGTGGGGACAAACAATAAATGGGCAGGTGAACACCCTGTGGTGTGGGCTACTGTCTTGTTTGTTAACACCCTAAGAGATGATAATTTATGGATCTAGTTAGAAACGTAAGTCATCTGCCTGTGTTAACATCTTGGTTTTGGGAATCCTGCATCAAGTTTCTGGGTCTTGGCTCCTTCATGCAAGTTTTTAAGGGAGAGAAAATTGGTGTATGAGGTTCCCATGATTCAACACCCACTCTTGAACAACCTGTCGAAGCTTGCTGGCTTATCTTGACTGTGTGGGAGGCTGATCTGCTTTGTGCTCATCGCTAGGTGTCACTCACTTGCAATTATTTCAGATATGTCGTTAGGTTTCAGGCCAAAATATTTCTTAAAAAATATCTTTATGCTTTCCATTCACCCCAAAGAAAATGAAAGGGAAGCAAGAATGACTATTATTTTTTCACCAATAAAATTATCCTTTGCATGTTTTATTTTATAGAGTGCAGTCCTTTCTTTGTTTTTACCTTAATTATTTTTTTCATGGTGCTCTCGCTGGAAGATACTATTTACTGTACATTTCCACTGAGCCTTTCAAATGGGAGAAGGCTTAAATAACTGCAGATCCTTTTCAAAAGAGACTTAATAATTGGATCACAGAAAGGAAAATAGCTGGAAAATGCAACAGAACTAGATTATGAAGAAGGGGAGAGAATCTCCCAAAACACACAAACTAATTTGGAAATTAATCACTTAAACCTTAATAATGTAGCTAGGCAGTACATAAAGAGAGGGAAGTAGATACAAAAATGCATTTGTGTCGAGATAACTTGTACTGTGTTTGTCCACTAAGTGTTGTGGAATGTGGTTCTTGTTTTGGATTTGTTTTTTGTCAAGTTTTTGCCATTGTTTTGTTCTCAGTCCTAGTGACTGTTCCAGCTCCAAAATATGGCAACCCCACCCCCACCCCTCCCTGCTCACAGTTCCTTCTCTCTTGCGACTGCTAAAGAAACTGCCTTTCCAACTATGTTGCTTCAGCATCTACTCTACAAACATCTTGAGGCCTCTCTCTTGGGGTATTCTCTGGGACTCCACTCCCTGGCCTTGTTTACGTCCTCTACAACTACTTGTTTCAAAAAGTGTGAAATCTGTCGTGGGGAGATTCTGAACAAAGTGCCTATTTTGTTTAGTCCCAGAACACAGTCTCACATTGCATTGTGTGAGCCCTTTTCTTGGCTTTAGCTTACAAAGAGCATGGTGAATAACTTAGACTGTCAACTCCTCTTGGATATATGTCAAAACTCAGGTCTTCGGCATATAGGTCAAAATTGGCTTCAAGAGAAATGGAGAACAATCTTCTTTTGGTACTGATGTGGCTCTTTTGGGATACCCCAACTCAGTGTCTTGGTTTGATCATAGCTAGTGCCACCTAGATGGTGCAATAGCTTTGAAGTAGCTTGCAAAGTTTTTGTCTCGGTTGACAAGATAGGATTCAGAATCTGCCCCCGTCAGTCAACCACTCTGGTTTTGAACACCTGCATTTGTCCTTATCATTGAGTGTTTTAGATGTGACAGCACTGAATGCTGTCATGCTTTAATCTTGCCCGGAGTGAGGCCCTCACTCTGGGCAGAATTCGGCCTGGGCGCCAAACAACAGTGATAATGGGTCGGGCCGGGGAGAGGGTGGGGCGTTGCACAGATGTGCATCTGCACAGTCCCACCCCCCCGCTGCTTGTAGTGACCCACCCCCATCCCTGATGGGTAGCCATGGCAGCCTATGAGGCTGCTGTAGCTGCCCAGAAGTGCCATGGACCCGGACTGTCAAACATGACGGCCCACTTTACCCTGATCCGGCATCTGTTGCATGGGCCATCGCAGTGCTTTGCTCCGGGCTGTTCTTTGGGGATGGCCCTGAGGCTAAGCGCTGCCATAGCCTGTGCAAACCCAGATTCTGGCCTGGGCCAACATCTGACAGATGCATTCAGCCATGACAGGAGCAAGGATTTCAGTCCATGCTATCGTTGCGTCTAAAAACACCCATTGTTAATTAACAATACTGGTGTATGGAAAGAAAGAGAAATCACTCCTCAGCAGAAAAGATTACTGTGGGGGGACGGGACGACATTCCAGAACCTCTGTCCTCTTTCTTCGCATCGATACTTGATGAAATAGTGGACCCAATTTCTATGTCTAGGTGATTATATATAAACTTTATTTACTTAGCCTAAGGCCATCATAAAGTACATAAACATACATAAAAAACACAAACAAATAACCAACAAACAACAAATGTTGTAATAATAATAATAATAATAATAAAATACAATCAAAAATCCGTGCCCCTGTGCATACTAATCGTTCCAATAACCTAATCTAACCGTATAGCACCAATCCACAGGTCCTACTCCTTCAATAAGGCCAGCTTAGTTTTATACACATAAGAAAGAAACCTGGCCACATTAACTGAGACATTAGGATCTGAGTCCCGTAGGAGTAATGACTCCAACTGCGGTGGGGGCAAGCTTGCTTCTGAAACAATCGGGTCAATATAAAACTGCCTCCAGATAACACATGTAGGATAATCCAGTAGAATATGTGCCACCGTCTAGGTGGTTACTCAAGTGTTCATAACTCATTCCTGAGACTCGGGCCCTCTGGTACTTGAATGATTTCTCCAAGATAACCTCCCATTGGAAGAATTTGGCTTGGTCTTGCCACTATCCAAAACTTAATTCCCACCAGATCACCAAGGTGACTAGGATGACCATGGTTCCATCTCTTTCAGGTGCTCCCTTCCCTAAAGCCACCACAGGAAAAAGAGACTCTAACCCATAAGCCTTTTGAATCTCCTTGAGCAATGACTCCTGTTGCCTGACCTGTTGAGGAACTTCAGTGTTGTTCTATCAGTAATCTGACCATACTTGGGGAAACCCTTGAAGATGTAAGTCACTGGAGCATTCTATTGTCAGTACTTCCACTGGTCTCTTCTTTAAATCAGCTACCTTCCCAATTGATCTCCACCTTCATGTTGGAGACTGCCCTTGTCACTGGTGGTTTTCTGGTACTCAGGACGTCAGCACACTCAGTCACTCAGGAATTCACTGCTGCAACTCAAACCATGGAGCAAGCAGGTGCTCCAACCCCCAATCCCATGATCTTCTTTATCCTGGTCACATGTGTTGGTAATTCCATTTTCTTTTCCCTGAACTCATGGGGCTCTGACCTCTTCATGTCCATTGAGCACTGCACCTGAGTCCCTGAATGTGATGACACTGGGGATGACTCACCTCTTTTAGGACAACTGCTTGAAAGACAACTGCTTGCCGATTTTCGCATGAGATCGTGTCTCATGCAAAATCAGTGATAATGTGAGATTCCTGCTGGGCTGCATGCCCACTTAATTTTCTTGTATTTGTTTACTTTCCCGTGCAATGTCATATGGCCTTGAGGAATACATTATTGAATTTAACGGATACGTGCTTATGTTACAGAGTTTACTGGGTAATTGCATAATGTGATACCGGGTTTACCCCCCTCCCCGCCCAAGTATTCCTCAGTAGCCTTGCCCATAGCCAGGTGATAGCCTGCCTGCCTGCAGGTTTCTCCAGCACAGGGAACAAGTTTCCCATATGTTTAATGGATGCCTTTAATCATTAATGAGGCACTTCAGCTGCACAAAAGGATTTGTGATGAAGCACCAGGAGGAGGAGAAATATTCAGTGTTCCCACCTCCAGGCTAGCGGGGAGGGATTGCTGGGAAATCCCGGGGCTGCTGTTAAGGCTAGCATGTACTTCCCTTGCTAGAGTCCTGTTTGCCCCTCTCCATCCAGCCCCTGCGAGTCACTACACATTTTAATTTCACCATTTCATTAACATTAAATTAACTGCATGTGCACATTCCAGTTTAATGTTAAATAAAACTAAAGTTAGTATCAGTGCTGGATTTCCCTACCCTGTCTTCCATGATGAAACTCACGGAAATTTCCCTGCCAAAGGAGAAAAGGTGCATGCACACACTACTAAATCTCACTTAAGATAGAAAATAATGTGAAATCATGTAACATGGGCAATCATCCTATGAAATATTCAGAGAACCTGATTGAAATGGAAGATGTTGGCTCCCCACCCTCCTCTGATGATTTTAGAAAATGTCAAGAGTTGATTGCCTTATGGCATGCACCCTGGGCCTCTGCTTGAGAGTACCTCCATGCACTTTCTTCTTGATTAACTAGTTGTCACGTAGCAAGCAAAATCAAAGAAATGGATCTCTTCTAATTTTCAAAACCCTTTTAAAACCTGCTAAGAAGTTGTAAGTGAATCCTGATACCATGCTGTTGGTGGCTTTGACAGTGGTATGCATGTAACCCATTACCAGTCTTAGACATGACCATTTTAATATAAAAGTTCATCCAGAGCTATTGCAGCCTCTCAAAGGCATATACCACTGCTGGAGATAAGCAGTTCTCTGTATACTTTACCATACATGTTCTGGTAGACTAGCCCTTAGTAGGTTTTCAGGACCTTATTCTCCCCTCAGTTTCTGCACAAAACAACGTTATGGGAATTCCATGCCTGGACTGAGTATTGAATGTGACCCATATAATGGTAGAGAATTCTTTTAGGTTATTATTAAAGTCCAACTTCCTAGCCCCTTTGCCTATAGCTTGTTTAAACAAGTTTAATGATCCGCTAATATATTTTGATTTGTTTTACAAAGCACAGTAGAGAAAATCATAATGGATGATACCCGTTTAAGCCATGATAAAACTCTTAGTCATATAGACCCTTAATTTCCCTTTACTGAGATTACAGGATTAAGGTGTCCATCTCTTTTGTTTTAGTGGATTACTGTGGCTGTGTCATGTTACTTATCTAGCTCACAGTTTGTATTACCCTTTTGAATTTGAGAAATGTAAAGTAGAACCATTCTCTTCCCCTTCTCCTTTCCCTCAAGGGGAGGTGGTCTTCTCTGAATGAGGTAAGTATCCAAAGATGTTACATGACCAATTATATGACTGCGTCTTTAATCAGGGTAGAATTTTAATTCCTTTAATGTTATATTTCCACTTAGTCTCAGCACTGACTGATCTGAGTATTGTATGGTTGGACCTGTGGTGTTTGAGCTGCCCATCTTTAGATTTAAAAATAAGCTCCATTTTATGAAAACAAAGCACATTTGTCCATTCTATCTCTTAATAATTGACACTTTCCCCTGATTTGGATGCTTCTGAGGAACTATCTGTGTAGTAAATTCTACATTTCCTACCATGCCCCCCACCCCACCCCCAGCGTGGTTGACCGGAAGTGCTCTCTTATAGGTACCACCTGCCAATCTTATTCATTCGACGAAGGTCTGTAGAGAGCCATTTTCGGTTGATGCCCCAGTATTGTGGAACTCCCTTCCCCTAGAGGTCTGTCAGAGCCCGAATCTGAGCATATTCTGGAGGCAGTATAAGCTTTCTGTTTGATCTATCTTGTATTTTTAATATTGTATGCCACCCTGAGCCTTATCGTGGCTTCATCTCATGAAATGAAGATCACCCTTAGGGGAAGGGTGAGGTAGAAATTGAAATAGATAAATGCTCCCCATTTTCAAAATCTGTGCTGCTTTCCATAAATAATAAAATTGTAACAAAATATTTTTGACTCTTGACCTCCATAGCTTAGTAAAGAAACTATAACGAGTGTGGCTAGTACTCATCTAGTAAAACTATTCTACAAGCCTCTTCTACTAATATAGCTGGGAAAAAGACATTACTTACTGAAAAGGGAATGATACGATCAAAATGTTAATTAGCAGGCAGAGCCAGGGTGCATGCAGATAGGCAGGGGGAATGCATGTTGTTTTTCCTGTTTTCATCTCATGAAATGAAGATTAGCCACCTTGTAAAAGGTTAGGAAATTTTTGAGGCTGGATTTGAGTGAAAAGATGATAATGCTGTTGTACTTTTTGTAGCAGAATCTTTCACACATCAAAATCAACAATGGGCGGGGAGCAGGGGGTCCAAAAAAGCTCCTATCTGTGCTTCAAAAGGACAAACAACCAGTTTATTAGAGAGAGAGAGAGAGAGAGAGCTTTCCATTCTCAATAAATTAATATAACTTTCAATAAATTAATATAACCAAGAATGAAAAAAAATAATCTGTCCTCACCAGGACAGCAGTTTGTTACCTTTCATCACTTATGATTTCACAATTAACCAAGTGTACAAAAATTGCTGTGATAGTGGTACAGTGCTGAGATAAAATCAATAAATCATGCAAATGTACTAACGTACAAAACAACTTTCAGTTGAGATCAATTAAATCACACGCTGCCTTGGCCTATGGCTCATGTAGCAGAGCTGCTCTTTTCTGACTTAAAAGGGTGTCTGATGTGAGACCCAGCAGACAGAATTGAGCCTGATGGGACTGAGTTAGGTTCAAGTTAAGGAGCCTTCCCATCCAAACCCCCTAAGACTTGCCAGGAAGGGACAGTGCTAAATCGGAAAAGGAGTGGGATTGATGTGACCTTGCTCCTATGGGGCACCGTGACATTACAGCGCTCCATTGGGGGAGCTCCATTGGGGGAGAGGGGTTACTCTATTACATTGGGCCTAAGCTTGGAAGAGCACAGCTGAGTCAGGACTGGATTTTCAGTCCAAGTATGGCTTGCAGTCTGATGCAAACATGGCAGGCAATGTTTTCAAACAATGCATCTATCCTGTGTTTTTGAAGTGGACGTACACACATTATGCATTCCAAGTGGGTAGCTGTATACACAAGCATCTGTGGTTTACATGAAGAGACTTTTATATGTTTTTTGCATGCAAAGTTTTGTGTTCAATGTGAGAACTGTTTATACACTGCTGTTTGAAAACCTGTTTCCTAATGTCCTCTTGTGTGGGGATGGGGTTTTGCTAATTTGTTGAATGTTGCATTAATATATGGCTACGAGGTGGCTGAGTCATTAGTAAGATGCTTTAATATCTAATTTTTTTAAATAGACAATCCATTCTGTATGTAGGCTTTAGCCACATTGAGACAGGAATATTTTGTAGGAACAAACTAACCAATTTCCCAGTAAAATTGTGTGATAACACTGTCTGGTTATTTCTGCCACTACCCCATTTGTTGGCAGGAGTAAGCTTTGCATTAAAATCAAACTCTCCAATTTAAATACCTTTTCTAACTTATCTCCTGCCCTATGTGTTCAGAAACGGAATTATTGCTGATTTCTGCTTGTGTTTAACAGCTGGCTTGTATAACATCTACAATACTCGCTATTAGTGCTGAATCCCAATGTCTCAGTGGTTGAGATTATGTACTTGCTTATTTGCCTTTTAAATATAAACAAAATTTGAAGAGAGGCCTAAAACGAATAAAATTATAGCATGTCGGATACACTGCATGAAAGGTTCCAAAGCTTGATATACCTAAAATGTTTAATTGAATTTTCAGTTATATTTAGTGTTTTCACACACAACCCTCCACACCTTACAATTTCTGAAGTTTTTAGAACAGTTAACTGTGTTCCATGTCTTCCTCTTTGACTTGAATTTGCAATTTCCTTTGGAGGAACAGCTTCCTATGGGTACGAACCTATCTTGCTACTTCTAGTTCCTACTGTGTTTTTTCTAAAGCTGTGAATGTATTGCAACACAAAACAGTGTCCTCTCCACAGACTGAATTTCATCATTGGTTGAATTGAGGAACTGTTAACGCAAACGGAGCACTTGCTAGCAGATGAAAACTAGATCAAGTGGTGCTCAGTCATGACATATCATTACAAGGTGTTCAAATGATTCCCATTTAATTTTAGCATAATGGATTGCTCTGAAGGGCTTTAATGGTAGGGAGTTTTCTCTTTATTCAAACTTATACCTTCCCCTTCCCCTAAGGCTCAGGGTGGCTTACAAAATAAAGACTACAAATAAAGTTATACAAATAAAGTTTACAAATTGGGTTTAAAAGGTGTGTGTGTGTGTGTGTGTGTACGAGAATGTAAAGAGTATTTAGAATTAAATAATGGAAAGTGTTGCATAGTTTCTATGTGCAGAGCATTTTTCAAGTATTAACTAATCTTCAACATATTCTGAGGTAATTAAGTATTCTCATTTCTCTTCACTGTACAGATGTGTAACTAAGGCAAAGAGGTAGCCATCTACGGCCCTTTTCAAATGGCCTACGGTGGGTGGAGGTGGGGTGTGCCTATTGCTCCGTGTTTGGGTGATGGGTGGAGCATGGGAATGTGCACTCACCTCCTTCCACTGCCCATGGTGTTCCTAGGTGTGCACGGGGGGAGGGGGTTGCGGGGACATGTGAAAAGGTCCTATATCTTCAAATTACATTAATATGGAGCAGCTCGATTATTGGAGACTTGTTCTGAGATGCTCACTCTTGATTTTCAGAGGTGCAACTTTCCCACAAATAGATTTTAAAGTTTGTGTGAGGTGCATGTACTAAGCAACTATGAAAATCAAGTGTTAAGTGTCTGAGCTTGGATAGCTGAAATTAAAGACCAGTATTTAAAAACTGAAATTAAAGACCAGTTCTTGAAAACATTGGTACAGAAATGCCATACTGCATGCCAGATCCTCACTCACAGCAAGAGCAGACATTGTGCAGTATGGCCATGGGATTGGATTATGGGAGTGTGAAACACACATCTACCTGGGAGCATACTTTACACATAAGTACTGATCACATAGAGGGACTATGCTGGGCTTTGAGGGGTGACATTACATCTGCTAATGAGTGTGGGTGAAGGGCAGAGAATTTAATTGGGAATCCACTTAAGTCTAGTGCATCACACTGGTGGAGCTCCCTTATACATTGGATGAATTAGGATTTCACCTTTTGCCTGAAGAGGAGGCTACATCAGAGCCAATATTAGGCATGTATAATCCTCACTATACATACATGATTCTAAGTTCTAATTTTGGTGTAACCACTCAGGAGAAAGACCTTGGTGTCCTTGTAGATAGTTCCTTGAAGACATCACCTTGGTGTGCTGCAGCAGTCAAAAAAGCAAACTGAATGCTAGGCATTATTGCAAAAGGAATAGAGAATAAAAGGGAAAGGATCAACATGCCACTATATAAATCTTTGGTATGACCCCCACCTTGAATATCGTGTGTAGCTCTGATTGCCCTATCTCAAGAAAGATATAATAGAACTAGAAAAGGTTCATAGAAGGGCAACAAAGGAATTCCAAGGGCGTTTCATGGGGATCCCCTTTGGAGAGCACTTGTGTCCCTATGATCTGTTGATAACTGAGACGGTACATCATCTACTGTTTGAGTGTCATCGGTATGATGCACTAAGAAAAAATTGTTTACAGTCTGTGATAGATAAATTCCCGGGGGCAACAAGTGTATTTCTTGCTCGCATGGTTCTCTGTGATGTATACCCTGAGGTAACTTTATGTACAATGAAATTTTTGTCCCTAGCTATGGATGTGAGGAAAAAGTTTCTCCAATTTAAGCTGCCTCAGGTTACTGTTTAGAATTCTGTTACTTTTTATTGCCTTGAATTGAGCTATCTACAATTTAAAATATATTGTATATGTCATCCATGATGGATTTTTAGATATGAAGGATTGATTGGTGCTTTAGGTTACAACTCCTTTGTAAGGGGGAATATCTGTATTTGTATGTTTGTTTTTGTATTTGTGTCTGTTTTGTTGACTATGACCTATGGTCCTGTCATAATAAATATATATACTATCATAGCACAAGGGAATTCCATATGAGGAAAGGCTCAACAAGTTGGGGCAGTTTAGCATGGAGAAGAGGCAATTAAGGGGGAGATATGGTAGAAACTTACAAAATCATGAGTGGCATAGAGAAAGTAACTAGGGAACTGTTGTTTGCCCTTTCTCATGATAACAGAACAAGGGGACACTCTCGGAAGTTATATGGCAGCAGATTTAAAATGAACAAAAGGCAGTACTTTCATGCAGTGGAAAATATAGTCGTGGAACTCACTGCCACATGAGACTGTGAAAGCCAGCAGCATGACTAGCTTCAGATGGAAGTTAGATCAATTCTTAGATGATAGAGCCATAAACGCCTACTAGTTGGGAATTAAAAACCCTAGGCTACCAGTAGTTGGGAGTGATTAGCAGGAGATGGGTCACACCTCGATGACCTGTAATGTACTTCTCTTGAGGTACCAGAGCTGTCCAGTGTCAGAGCTAGGATGCTGGACTAGATGGACCATTGGTCCGACCCGGTATGGCATTATTGATGTTAAGGCACTGTGTATTCTGCAAGAAGGTAACCTCAGTTCTGTGATTTTTTTGGCAGGCATAATAAATGATGCAAATTAAACACACCATGCAAAATGAGTTTATTTGCATGATTTGTGTTAAGAGGGCTATCATTTGCAAAATTTGTGTTAAGAGGGTTACCTGCTTTTATTTTTGGTGCATCGGATGCATTGGGTGGAGGAAGAGAGTAACTGGACCATTTATTTATTTTATTTTAATAGATTTTTATGCCGCTCCCTCCTGCTTTCATAGCTTGGGGTGGCTTACGGCATTTTAAAATACAACATATAAACATTTAAAGCAACCAATAGTAAAGCTAAAAACAAAAGTATCCCTCTGCCCCCATACCCACCCAACCCCCCACCCTTCCCTATCTCCCTCACCAAAGACTTGGCGGAACAGCCAGGTCTTACAATGTCATCAGAAAGAGGGGAGATCTGGGGCCAGGCAGACCTCCACTGGGAGGGAGTTCCACAGCTGTGGTGTGGCCACCGAGAACGCCATTCTCATCGTCGTCACCTGGGAAACCTAGGGGACCTCAAGGAGAACGCCCCCAGCCGACCACAGGGGTTGATCCAGAATCCCCAGTCTGTTTAAGGGTTTTAAAGGTCAATACCAACACCCTGAACTGGGCCCGGAAAACTCTTGGCAGCCAATGCAGAGAACGGAGCACCGGTGTAACGTGCTCACGGCGACCCGTCCCCCTAAGGAGCCAGGCTCCTGCATTCTGCATCAGCTGCAGTTTCTGAACAGTCACCAGGGGTAGCCCCACGTAGAGCGCGTTACAGTAGTTTAATCCGGAGGTCATAAAAGCATGGATGATAGTGGCCAGTTCTGCATCTGAAACATACGGCTTAAGCCGTCGCACCAGATGTAATTGTCGAAATGCACCTTTCACCACAGCTGCCACCTCGACATCCAGCCGGAGCAGTGGGCCTAGGATCACCCCCAGACTACGGACCTGGGATACCAGCAGAGGGCGGACCCTCCCCAGCACCCCCCACAAGCATCACCTCCGTCTTGTCAGGATTCAACTTCAGGCAGCTCACCCTCATCCAGTCCCCCACAACTGACAAACACTGAGTGAGCACTGAGAATGCCGGGCCTGGGTTAGCTGAAAAAGAGGCACAGTTGGGTGTCATCAGCATATTGATGACACCGTATGCCGAGCCCTCTGACAACCTCTCCAAAAGGTTGCCTGTACACATTGAAAAGGAGAAGGAATAAGATGACACCTTACGGGATTCCACACGTAATACCCCAGGGAGAAGATGAACAATCACCCAGCACCACATGTTGAGTTTTCCCTGCCAGGAAAGAGCGGAACCATTCAAGAATGGTACTGCTCACTCCAGCTCGGTCCCGCAGCGGATGATGAGGTAGGGCAAGGAATGAATCAAGGCTCTGTGTGTGTGTGTGTGTGTGTGTGTGTGTGTGTGTGTGTGTGTGTGTGTGTGTGTGTGTGTGTGTGTGTGTGTGTGTGTGTGTGTGTGAGGGAGAGGGGGTGTTTGGAGGGAAGGACAAAATAGTAGGGGTGGCTGGATGGGCTGGGTTGGGGATTGAAGTTGAAATTGATAGTGGTGGTGGAGGCTAAGAACTTGAATGGATGGAAAGATGAACAGGTTCTGAGGGTAAGAGAAGGGAGCGCTGGAGTGAATGGAAGGACAGACGGGACACTGGGAGCTACGAGGAGAGGTGCTGTGGGCTAGTAGTTGAGATGGATGAATGGGTAGGTTTAGAGGGTAGGAGAAGAGGGGCTAGCAGCGACAGATGGACATGGTTTGGAGGTGCTCGAGGTAACTACTTCCTTCCTCTCAGTGACCAGGTGAAGAGACAGAGTGGCTCTCTTTCTCCTCCACCTCACAGGTTTATTTGGGCAGGCTCAGAGGAGCAAGTGCTGGGGATGGGCAGTTGCTGCTGATCACTTTATTCCTGAAGGCAGCAGCACAGCAGGAGGGGAGAGGGCAGAGGCTTCCCCATATCCTCCAGCTGTGAGAGAGAGGCTCCTGGTGGCAATCCCAGCTGAGAAAGGGGTAAAGACTCTTGGTCCCAGCCAGCAGAGGGTGTCTGTTGCTGGAGAGACTTGATAGCTTTGCTGAAAAATGCTTCAGAACACTCTTTACTTGGAAGTCTTTTCATAGGTAACCAGTAACTGTCAATAGAGGGGAGGAATAAGAGGGGGGCTGGGCAGGGATTTATAGGGCTTCTGAACGTTATGCACCATGTTGCATTATATACCTAGCTGATCATTACCATTTGTAAGCACCTCCATATATAACTGACTCCCTATGAATTTTGATTCAGAAATTGACTTGTCAGTTTCTTTCTGTACCAGGGGTGTAAGGATGATTGTAGCAGGAAACTGTCTATATATGTTAATCATTTTCTATTTACAGTTTTCTTTGTGTAAATACCTCTTTGCCGCTGCTGCTCCCAGCTTTACAGATACCAACAAGTAGTTCTGTGCAACAAACACTTAAAATAAAGAAGCATTGATTTCCAAGTGTGTGGGGGTTGGGGGCGGGAGGACGGTGCTCGGTGTAAGATAAGTCAACAGAATTTTTAGTTCCATTAGGAGCCATCTATCTTCTTCAGCTGCACCTCTTCAGAAATTTTGGATCCCTACTTGCCTTTAGACTTTCTGTCCCTCTACCAAATTTAGTTAAAATCCCTTTGTGTGATCAAAAGTAGGGGTCGGACTTTCTGTTTCGGTTTGAACCAAGACAGCCCGAAAACGGCTGTTTCGGCTTAAAACCAAGGTATCTGAAAATTGGGTCATCTCGGTTCCCAGTTTTTGGATCTTTACTTTCCTGTTGAAGTCAATGGGGAAATCTTCCCATTGAAGTCAATAGGCAGGGGAATCATCATTTCCTGGCCTTGGAAAGTGGGGGTGGGGATCTGTGTCCCTAACACCCTCACCCCTGGGGCCCATCTTGAATCCCACCCCCACCCTCTGGGGCCCTATGTGTAGTTACTGGTCTGCGGGCCTCGGAGGGTAGAGGTGTCAGGAGCCTCCAGCAACCTGCTGCCCAGGGTGCGCTGCTGGAGGTGCACCCCTGGGAGGCCCAGCCATCCCGGAGCTGGACCAGCTGGAGAGGCCTGCTGGGCCACAGAAGATCTTCTTTTCAGGCCACTGAGGCTTCACAGCTGGCGCACATGTGCAAAAAGGCCACTGGGGCCCTTTTGTGCATGTCCAGCCCTTTTCCAAAATGGTGCCGACCAGTGGCCATTTTGTGCATGCACGCTGGCAGTGAGCCTCAGTGGCCTGAGAAGAACCAGCAGGCATCTCCCAGCCAGACTGCCTCTGGTGCGGACTAGCAGGTTTCTTCTAGGTGGGCTGGCTCTGGAGTGACCCTAGAAAACCATTAATCTGTCAGTCATAAGAGCCAGCTATTGGAACTTTTTTATTTTTGTCCAATTTTTACCCCACCCTTCCCAAATGGCTCAGGGCGACTTTCAATGCAAATAAAAACAATACATATAAAAGCAACATAAAAAACTCAAACCTTTCCCCTACCTTCACCCCAACCACCCAATCCCACTCCTACTCCAAACACCCACCAAACCTCCCGAACCCTATCCCTGCCTGCCAAATGTGTCACTAGTAGTAGCAAGAACTTTATACTTCTGGAGAAAAGATAGTTCCTGCTTTCCGATGACACAGTAGTTGCTTGTAACACTGAAAAGTCCCAGAATATTGCAATTCTATTGCAATTTTTATGTTCAGAAAAACTTTCAAGTGACTTTTAAAGAAGTGTTTAAATTATTCCTATGGGGCACAATCCAGCTCCTATTTTAAGTCAATGGCTAAACTGCCATTGACTTCAATGCAGCTGGATTGTGCCCCTTGTGTATTAGGTGTCACTGTGACCAAGTCACCTGATTTTACAATTGAAGGAATATAAAAAAGTCTCAAGTGTTGCAAACCCTTCTGAAGCATTCCAACAACAGACTTTCTCTATCAACTGTAGCTTATGTGCAGTACATAATGACATGATGTGATATACATTATTGGTATTCCTTGAGGACCTGCAGAACTCACTCATAAATTTTGAGACGAGGAGAATTGTAAAAATAAATATGGAAAATACTATAAAATGTTGCTATCATGGCAAAGATGCTTTTTAAATCTGGAAAGGCTTGAAGTGAATATATTTAGATGTCTTTTACCAACAAAATGTGCTTATTACTTACATTGTAGATTATATAGCTCTATCAGTGTACCTGGCACTGTATAATCATTAGTTAGAGATGGGTCCCTGCTCCAGTGGGTTTATAATCTAGGAAAGACAAGAGGGGAACATAAGGAGAGAGAGGGATATATTTATAAACTTGAGAATTTGCAGGCACATGTGCTTAGCTTAGCTTAGCTTCAGGAAGAAGAAGACCCTGAATGATAGGATAGTAGAAGGAGTATCAGTGAGCAATCTGTGGGGTGAGGGGCTATGGAAGGCAGGTTTTTAGGAGGGAAGGAGGGAACAGAGCAAATGCATTCAGGGAGGGAGTTCCAGGCATAGGGGACAACACACGCAAAAGGGCAAAGACATTTCTAGGAGCAGGAGATGCTGGAGTGGGTGAGGGGGTGGTGGCATAGGAAGAGCAAATCTCTTGGGTGGAAGCATAGTAGAAAACAAGATCAAGTCCTTTGCCATTCCTCACAATATTGCATCAAATGTGGGGGTTTGCCATGCATTAAGCTTATTTGTCCACTTCGATAAATTGTAACCTTGCATCAGAGCAATTAGTACAGTGAGTGGAAGAAAACAGAGTAAAGCTAACCAAAATGCCCACTATCCAGGAAGAGAACTGAAAACCGATTAAATTCACCCTTGTGACATAATCTTTAAGACAAAATAGTCCAAACTAATTTGCACAGCATAGTTCACGTACACTGTTAAATATGGGCATAAGGCAGAGGTTCTTGATCTTTTTCCAGTCATGGGCACTGGAGTGATGTATGTGACTACTTGGGAGCACTGCATCATTTGCATGAATGATTTGCATAAATTTGCAGAGATTGTCTCCCCTCTGCAATTCAATTTAATTCAGTTAATTAGATGGAAATTGAGATAATGAATCATCGTAACCAAGCCAAGTACGTGCACTTGAGACCTCGCATCTTCATGAATGTTAGACCCCTTGTCTCTCCCTCTGTTCCCCTTCCTAAGTCTCTCCCCCAGCTCCTGTCTCTCAGATTGTAAGCCCTAGGGGCAAGGACCCTGTCTATTTTATTACTTTGTAAAGTGCCAGATACACTGCTGGCACTATATAAATGTTTGTTAATAATAATAATAATAAATAATAATTCCCCAAACCAATTTGACCCTGCTTCAATTCAATTCACTTATTCCACTTAACTGCAGCAGCTTCTGACTGGAGGCCTCCCATGTGTGAAAGTGCTCTCGAGCACTACTGACAGCTGGCTTGGGGAGCACTTTCACACATTCCCCGAGCACTCTGGTGCTCCCGAGCACCAGGTTGAGAATCTCTGCTATAGTGAATGGAGGCAAACATGAAAGCGAAGAGACTCTTGGTGTTAAAGGGAGAATGAGAAATTATTTAAAATATTTAATTAAGTTAAATTTTGAGTTTTAAAAGGTTTCGCTTTTATTAGCTTATCCATAATTCAACTAATTGGTTAAATCAGAATTACGAGGGTGTGGCCTCCCTGTGTGAGGGTGTGGAAGAAGTAGGTGGGATGAGATGGTGTGCAGAGAGCTAGGATTTAGGGATTGTATTGTGTTTTATTTATATTGGGTCAACTTATTTTTATTATTCTGAGCCTCTCTGAGCCTCTTTGGATATGGCTTTGTATATAATTCTTAGCACTGAAATAAGTTCTTAGAGCATTTTTCTGCTAATTAAAGAGAATGGTTTGTCATTTTTATTATTTACAGTACAATAAAAGTAAAAAGCTCTTTGTTTGATAGATTTTCCCAAATGACTCTCATACTGGCTTTGATTTAAATTGGAGCAAAAACTTTTTTTGGCAAGTTGTTTTATACAACAGAATTTGGTGGCTGCCAGCAGTTTGAAAGGAAAACACATTTAAAATGGCTGAGATTTCCAGATTTCAAATGAATTGTATTGCATGCTATAAGAGGTTTTGGCCTTGAAGTTTTTCACCATGTGTGAAACTTCATCATGATGCTTGGCAGATTCAGAGGATTATATTGTCTTTAATGGAATTATGTCACATAAGTTAGTTATTAGTAAAACAAGAAAAATTTAAATGATAGACCAATGTGAATCAACTTAAAAACCTCTTTTTAAATTGTGCTAATATAAAACAAGGTGACACATGGAAATTCAGAATTATTTTTGAGATTCCATGCTTAAAACTCCAGCAAGATGCATTTTAAATGTACCTACCATTATGGTACCTGGTATTTAGATACACACACCTAATTTGGATTTTAAATCTGAATTTCTATATGTTACCGCTTAACCTTATTTAAAACAAATTCTTGTAATCTTTTTGTACGATTGGTCTGTTAGTATTTTTTTTGTTTCCTAGTATACCAAGAACAGATAATAGAAGAGATCATTTTTATTAACCTAATTTGTTTTAAGCTTCATGTGGAAAAGCAAGGACACCCGCATACTATAGTACTTCTGCTGATGATTGTGCAGATGCATTATTATAGCTGAAGATTGTACAGTATGGAAGGGGATTAATTTTATATTTTTCTGAGATTGAGACTTTCCTAAATTCTTTTACACCCACCCTCTCACTTTTTAAAAGTGGGAAGTGTTTCAATCCTCTTAAGGAATGGGTTATTAGTAAATATTTATGTAATGGCAGCAAAGTATCTGCTGCTGCACAATCATTATAGATAGATCCCTGCGCCAGTAGGCTTACAATCTAGGAAAGACAAGGGAGGGGAAATAGAGAGGGGAATGGAGGGAGACAAAGGAAAACATTCATGAAGTCGCAGGTGCATGTGCTTATTTTAGTTACAGGGTATTTTCAGATGTGATGGCGCTAGTTTCCACCACACTTTGATCCTGTCTGGAGTGAGAGACCCCACCCCGGGCAGGGTCTAGCCCTGCCACTGAACAAACATGTCGGTGGCCTGAGAGGGGTGGGAAGAGGGCGGGGGCGATGTGCGGACATGGTCCACGCGGCTGCACCCCCGCACTGCTCAGCACAGCCCTGCACCCTTCCTGATGGCATCACCGTGCCCGCCCTGAAAAACTCCAGCTACCAGTCGGAGTTAGGTAGAACGAGCAATCAGACGTGATGGCCCGCTTTACCCTGGTTCGGGGATGACTTCCCCGGACCATGGCAGGACTAACAGTTGTGAGGTGGCAGGGAGCCGAGCTCACAACCCAAAGTTAATCCTGCCACGTTCCGGGAAGTATTTGCTCCCGCCCATGGTTAACATCTGGCAGTCAGGAACAAACGTGACACCACAATGGGTGGCCATGCCAGGGTAAGCGTGGCCACCCATGGTAGTGTCACATCTGATGATACCCACAGTGGGGAAGGGTACTCTAAGTAAATCAGGGAGCAGATTAAGGGGGTGAGGAGCTAGGGAAAGCTGGACAGGAGGTAGGTTTTCAGGAGGGATAGGAGGGAGAAGAATGGATGTGTTCAAGAAAGGAGTTCTAGGCATGAGAGAAGGGATTATTACGTTTTGAGGAGCAGGAGACTGGGATGGGTGAGGGTAGTGGTAGAGGAGGAGTGAACCTCCCAAACAGGAGTGCGGTGGGAAATGAGTGCAGAGAGATAGGATGCTGCAAGGCCATAAAGGGCCTTGAAGGTAAAGACAAGGAGCATGGGTTGAATAAGTTCAGGTATTGAGGAAGAAGGAGGTGCTGAACTGGATCAAAACAATGGGCAAGGTGGATGGCCTTGGCAGCAGACTTTTGAACAGAAGTGGGAGCGGGGAAGGCCATAATTTCTGTGTTCTGTACGGTGCCAAGTACATGACTGGCACTATATAAATGTTTATAATAATAAAAAATAATAATGAGAAAGTTGCAATTGTCAAGGTGAATAACTACAGCATGGGCTAGAGTCTTGGCAGTGGAAACACTAAGGAAGGGATGGATTTTAGCAGGGAGAGGCGACAGGACTTAGCAACAGGTTGGATCTGAGGAACAAAGAAGAGGGAGGAGTCAAAGATGAACTCAGGGCCACATGCCTGAGGGACAGGCTGCATGGTGATACCATTTAATGGAAATGGAGAGGGAAGAGGAAGGTTTTTTGGGGAAAGATGTGGAGTTCAGTTTTGGCCATATTAAGTTGAAGTTGATGGAAAGACATCAAAGCAGAGATGTCAGAGAGACAGTTTGTGATATGAGGTTGGATGGAGGGGGAGAGAATGAATGTGTTTTGGGCGAGAGCAGTCTCAGTAGAGTGGAGGATTGAAGGGGATTGAGTGGAGTTGGAAGCAGGTGTAGAGAACTCATTCCAAGAGCTTGGAAGCAAAGGGGAGGAGCAGATAGGAAGGTAGTTGGAGGGGGTCAAGAGTGGACTTCTTAATAATAGGGGATACAGTGGCATATTTGCAAGTAGACGGAGAGGAGCTCGTAGAAAGCGAGAGATTGGTGATGTACAGCAGAGTGGGTGTGATGATGGGGGCCACAGTGGTCAGGAGGTGAGAAGGAATAGAGTGAAGGGCCAAGGTAGAGGAGTTGGATGTGGAGAGTGGGGAGGTGACGACATCAAAGGAAACGAGGGTAGGAGGGTGGAAGGAGAGGAGTGAGAAGTGACATCAACGCAGATTTTATTTTATCTCCTTCTCTGTCCCTTCTCTCACCCTTCCACGCCTTCCCTGCTCCCCTAAGCACCTTCGTCCCTTCTCACTTGCTGCCCCCCATGCCTGGAACTCCCTCCCTGTCCACATCCGCCTTGCCCCCTCCCTTCATACCTTCAAATCTCTCCTTAAAACTCACCTCTTTCGCTCTGCTCTGTCTGACTCTTTATCCTGCTGAGCCACTATTTCCTATACCTACGGTCTGTTTACCCTTATCCTTGCCACATGGACCTGCCTGCTGTCATTCTCATCATAACCAAGCCAAGTAAGTGCACCTGAGACCTCGCGTCTTCATGAATGTTAGACCCCTTGTCTGTCCCTCTGTTCCCCTTCCTATGTCTGTCCCCCAGCTCCTGTCTCTCAGATTGTAAGCCCTAGGGGCAGGGACCGTGTCTATTTTATTACTTTGTAAAGTGCCAGGTACACTGCTAGCACTTAAATGTTTGTTAATAATAATAATAATAATTAATTAATAATAAAAGTAAGGCAGGATGCTGTGCAGAGAGGGAAGAAGTGGGTAAGATGGGTTTGAGAAGGGAGTTGAAGGTTACAAAGAGACAGTGGGGATTGTGAAAGTGAGACTTGATGAAGGCAGCCTAAATTGCTGTGTGTAATGATAGAGCTGAGGGCAGAGAAGGTGAACTTAAAATGGAGAAAGTCCTCATGTTCATGAGATTGCTGCTAGAGGGGCTCAGCAGCTTGAGAGCAGGAGCAGGAGGTGGTGGATGGTGGGGGTGAGCTAGGGTTGGGGGTTAATGGGGCAGATAGGGCGGTGGGAATGGGGAGCAAGGGAATCCAGGGTGGAGGAGAGAGCTGTATTGAAGACCGAGACAGGTGGAAAGGCCGGGGAGGCGAATGAGAGAAAGGGGCAGGGGGTGGGAGGAGAAGAAATAAAGTCCATAGGGTTGATGATTGAAGTGACGGAAGGAGTAAGAGGTTGGGCAAAACAGGGAGTGAGAGACATGAAATGAAGCAAAGTGGTGATTGTTTCTAGTTTACGTCTATATTTTCATTTCTGTGTCTTCCTGTCTCTCTCCCCGCTTATGGATTTAAGGATGTGTCTGGTAAAGAGGGTCACAGCCCCGTTTCTTTAATATTTACTGCTTTGGTCCTTGGTTATATCCTCTGTTCTTTGAAGTAGTCTATTATCGCCTGTTCTTTCTTCCAACTGAGGGTTCTGTATTAGCATGCGCTTGCGATGTATTGCCCTTTCTTCATTTGTATCCCCATTTGTGTCTTTTGTTGCCTCCTGCTAGAATGGCTTTGTACTCAGCAGTGTCAGGGAGGTTGTAGAAAAGTTGTATCATACATATAAGGGTATATATCCAGTAAAGAGGCATAACTAGGCTTATGTATACAGATTTTGGCTAGTCCTTACCAATTTTCCCTGTAACTTTTTATTTTTAGTGTGGAGATTTGAAACCTGCACACACACATGAAAAACCTTCCCCCAATTGGCATAAATTTGCATAGTTTCTAAAAGGCAACTTGAAAAATATCCTGCAACGCATCTACAGTCAAAACAAGCAACTACAGTAAAAACAAATGTGTTACTGCGGTTTCAGCTGATCTTGAGTATCGGATTAATAGCTTCTGTACTAGAATGTAAGTGACAATCATATGCATTTATTATGGCTTTGTTAGGAATCAAATACATGCAATGTTCTGCTTGGTTTGACCCCGCTTCTTAGTAAGTTTAGCACTGGTACTTTCTGTAAGTGGATTTTGAATTTTTCTCTAGTAAACAAAGTATAAACACATACTTTCATGCAATTCCAGAGCAAGAAGGAATGCAGGGTTGGCAGCCTTTGTGATCTTACAGGTTTCTAGAAGCCCTACATTTTGAGAATGACAGTACAGTCATGAGAATTTCAAGTTTCATTTAAAAAAAATATTTTTTTAAAAAGCTTGAAAGTGTAACTGCAGAGTGTACCCTAAAGGCTCAGAAACCAGAAGGCAAATGTTTTGTGATTTTTTTCAAGCCAATTTCTGTAACAAGTACAAAAAGAAATGTTCTTTGGGCCTCGGGCACAATGCACTAAGAGACCATACAGCTCCAGGCATGCACCCACCCACCCCTGATCACTGAAACCATGCAGCTGCAGGCAAACATGTATTACAGGAGAACACTTTGATGGACCCATGTGGTGGCTCCCATGCTCAGAATTCCTCAGCCAGAAAACAAGAATGCAGCTCAGCCATCCCCCACATCCAAAAATGTGGTCCCATGGCCTTTTGAGGTGGCTGTATTGGTGTGTGGGTGGAAGCACCACCACCACTGGGGTCCCTTTCAGCACCAGTAGCCGCTAACAGCCTCACTGGGACCTCTAGGATTCTTTCTCCTCTTCCCACCACTCCCTTCTCCCCTGCCCCCTTAAAGAAGCTCCTGGCTAAGGCCAGGGGCTATCTTCTCAATAGCTTCTCTCCCCCCATATCAGAGTAAAGTGTGCCATGCTTGAGGCTTTCTTTTTCCTTCACCTCACACCAGAAAACAGCCACCATGGACCTCCAGGGTCTTTCTCTTCCTCCTTACTCCATCTGCCACACACACAGAGGGAAAAAATGCCAGCCTTCTGCCTTGTGTGAAAAATTCTAGCCATGCCTCACCACCCTGGAAGCAACCCAGTCCCAGAAGCTTCAATCGCCCCCCCACCCCCCTTTCAGCATTATGGTGCTCAGACATCATTCACTTTACCTTTTTGTGCAAAGAAAGGTGGTCTTGGAGAGCCACAGACGCACATGGGGAACAGAGCAACAAGATGTTTGAAACCCTGCACACCTGGCCATCTCTACTGTAGACTGGTTGGCAGCAAGAGAGACCCTGATATTGGCTGTCGCAGTTGTAGGTGGTGGGACATTGCTGCACTCTGGGCGCCCTGGTATCGCTTCCTTCTTGTGAGCTGGGAGAGTGCAGAGCTTCCCAGAATGGCTCTAGGTAAGGTTGCCTACCTGCACTGCTTAGGGGGAACAGCGAGCGTGACCGTTGATGGCTTGCTTGTACTTTAATGCAAAATTGAGGATTTTTAGGATGTGAAGATGAGAATTAATTTAGTAATTGTTTTCATCTGGATAAACCTCTATCCAGGATGAGGAAAGGGGGATATTGGAAACTGCAGTATTACACTTAAAAATAAATAAATATCCAAGGTAGTAGTTGGTAACAAGATGATGGACACTTCAGTTGGTCCCTGTTTTTTGTTTGGGGGGTTTTACTGTGCAAGATTTATCTGCCTGTTGGTCTAGAGGTATGGACACAGAGGGCATAGGTTCAAATCCCCTTTGGTGCTGCTGTCAAGCAGGAGTGAAAAATACTGTACCTAAAGAATGTCTACTTTTTGATAGAAGGTGTTTAACTTTTAAAAGAAAAATAAGGAAAGTAGGCCTGCTCTGTGCACTTCCTTACCCTGTCATGTTCAGGGTTCACTGTGAAGGCCAAATATACACAGACACATTAACACTATATCTATATCTTTGTTTCTCTTTCATTTCCCTTCATGTTTCTAAAAGCTAGTGTTTTTGGCTAAAGAGTAGAGTGTATTTAAAAAATGAATGATTCTTCTCAGGATGCATATGTTCTGGGCACTTACCCTGAAAGTAGCTGAAACTGAGTCTGTGTTTATAAGCACATTCTGATAATGTGCTAACACTTTGCATTATTATATGAGTTTGCCACTAATTAGAAAAACCTAAACTTTTCAGAATTTGTGTTTGTAACTTTGAGTTTTCCATGTTTTAATGGAAGCTGTCATTCCCTGTACCTTGGGAGAAAGAAACTGAAGGGTCTGGATTTAAGATCTTACCTCCGTAGTAAACAGAGAATTGTTTGAAAGTGTGTTGGTAGAAAGGTTAAGCTGTGACAATCTCGTGGTTTGTTTTGTGGTAATGCATAGCATGAATCCCAAAGATTGGCAACAGTTGCACCAACAGCTCATGTGCAGGCACATCTCCAGACTTTCTCTTTTCTTATGCCACCAGTCTGACAGGGATTCTCATTTAAAAGACATTCTCGTTTAAAAATAATTATCTTTTCACTCTGAGCAAGTTATATAGTTCTCATAAATGATTCTATAAACAAAACTGAGGTATACTGCATGTCCAGGTTCTCACGCTCATAATCTATTTTATCAGCCAATTCTGAGGAATTTATATTGGATACTAAGGACTTAATAATTTGTTCCAAGTAAAGGGTGTGATCAGTGTCTGCAACTTGGATTTGACTTGCACATTTGATCTCCCACCCCCCCGAGTGGATAGTACTCCTCCGTTTTATCGAGAGTCAGCATATTCATATGTGTAACTATTCACTCAATTTTTTAAAAAAGTGGACATACAGTGTAACAACTATTACCATATACATCTTGTGATAGTAAAATCTTTGGTTGTAATTTAAATTTTAAATGGATTTTTTGTTTTCAAACACATTGAATTGGTTTCATATGCACAATCAAAACAACACAACCCCTAAAGCAAAGGCAGCTTTGTAGTGATTGGCACTTAGTAAATCTCGTTCGGTGTTAACAAATGAGACAGTAACCCGCACCATGTGGGTGTCATCCTGTTTGTTAAGTTTTCGCCACCACCCACTGGCCACACGGCCTTGACTCAAGGCAGGGTCCTAGAGCATGCAAAGCCCGCTGGGCAGGCAAATATGGGTTAATGTGCACCCACGTGTTTGCATTCCATCAATTAGGTTGCATGCATCCTGCACACGTACAAATCTACCAGGACCATAGAGTCATGGGCAAAAAGCCTAGAGCGTTCCAAAGAGCAACCACGTCAAGCCCTTCTCTCCACTCTACCTCTCACTGGCACATATGTAACGTGCACATATGTAATATGCAACCTTAAAAGCCCATCATTCCACTTTCAAACATGCATTCTCCCAATTCTTCCTAGTTGGTAGTATGTCCCTGACACTTGCGCTTTTCCAGCTGTTGTATTCTCAAGAATTACTTGTGGAGGATTACCATTGCCGGTAATCATGGCTCAAAGCAACAACCAGCGCCACTTCTACCACTGCTCAATTGCAGTCGCTCTACCAATCTGCCTGCCAATGCTGCATTCTCTGGGCCGAGGAAGAGACCAAAGCCTTTGTTGCTCTGTAGGGGGAGCAAAAGGTCCAATATGCTCTGGTGAAATGCTGCAGGAACAAGGTGGTGTTCCGAAAACAGGGAGTGGGGAGGCTGCTGGCCATGCACTTGAGGGTGGGGGCAGGGCCATAGTAACCCAGTGGAGCGAAGTCTGGGTGCAAAGGAAATTGCTGTGGGAAAGCCACAGGCAAAGGCCGAGTGCTGGCCTGAACCTCTACGTTTCCTATTGGCATTTGCAGGCTCCCTGGGTCTGGGAATGTCAATAGAAAGCACAGAGGCACAGCAGGCTCCTTTGTGAATGCTAATAGCCTATAGCGTTTTTAGTGACTTTTGCCCCCCTCCGTGACTTTTTAGATCTTCCCATGACTTCTGTGATTTTCCAAAGTTTTTAGAGTTTTCCCCCAAACTGAAGAGCAGAGCCGGCAAGAAGCTGGTGAGAAGAGCACACTCAGTGGCGCTAAGAAGATCCACGGTGTCTCCCTGGACCTCCAAACCCCTCCCTGGCTCTGGAGATGTGGCGGCACGGCAAGAAGCCAGCAAGATTAGCACGCTGGGTGCCACCGGGTAAAGCCACGGTCTCTCCCTGGAGCTCCAAACCCCTCTTCAATGTTGTTTCTAGTGGAGGGTGGAGCTTTGGGCGTGGTCAAGTGGCAGAGCGGCATGGTGTGGCGGCGGGATCAGAGGCAGAGAATGTTATCGTTGTCAGACCTTCAAGAGGCGCCCACGAGGAGACAGCAGCATTTCCTCTGCCTTTATCCCCTGCTTTGGTTTACAATCTAAGCCTGGAGCTTTCAAAGGGCTTTACGATCCCTGCGTTTACAATCTAAGGAGTGGGGTGTGTTTTCCTCCTCCTTCTGTGCTGTGGGGGTTACAATCTGTGTTGGGGGGGTGTTAAAATCTAATCCCTGGGTTTACAATCTAGGGGGTGGGGATTACAAAATACAATATTGAATAATACTTACAAAAATAAATAAATTACCCATGAGTTTTCCGTGACTTTTTCTCATTCCTGCTATGGCCAACTCATGACTTTTAAAGAAAATGTCCATGACACATTCATAGCCCTACTCATGAGATCTGCTGTTCTTGGGGACCCTCCCAACCCACTGAAGCCCTGACTTATGAAGGCTTCCAGATGGCAATGGCAACGTACTTCTCCATAAGGATGGGAGAATGCATCACCTTGCTTAGTTTCTCCAGTTGACGCCTGAGGATCTTGACTGTCTGTTGGACATCTTAAAGTCTTGAGATCCACTCAGCGTGTGCTCTTTGGGTACAGCCCTGTGCATGGTGTTGGTGATTGAAGTCGGTGACCAAAGAGGAGCTTGTTGCCCTATACGAGTTTTGGACACTCAAAGTGCAGAAAGCCCTTGCCCGCACCATGTGGTGATGCAGAAAATAGAGAAGGGAGTGAAAGGCCGCTTTTAGACGAGCAGCGCGCGATTGTGCATCGCGATTGCGCATAATTTGAAACGTCCGCAGGTTGTAATTAGACAAGATGGAAGTGGGGTATTATGCGCATATTATGGCGGTTGCGTATTTTTAAAGTCCGTGAATTAAATACCTCGATTGTGAGCTATTTCATTTGTGGACTTTAAAATGCGCAACTGCTATAATATGCGCATGATACTCCACTTCCGTCTCGTCTAATTACAACCTGTGGACGTTTCAAATTATGCACAATCGCGATGCGCAATCGCGTGCCGCTTGTCTAAAAGCAGCCAAGGAGAAGCATGTTTGATTGGGGGTTTTATGGGAACCAAGAGGGATTTCCAGCAGCATGGAGTCCAAGACCCCAATAAAACTGTGCTGCTTCCTGCCAGTGCATCATTGTGAGCCGTAGATATGAGAAACCAGATGACAGCTTTGAAAGACTGATTGCTTTTGTTTTCAATTTTTACTTTAATTTTTACTTTTCACTGTAGGTGCTCAATAATGTATGTAATTTTCTACTTAAACTCAGTGTTGTGTGCATAGCAACCAGTTATTTCCAGTCACCAATTGCTGGCAAGTATAAACCCAGGTATGAACTGCCAGAGGTGGACAAGGGATAGCAGGTGCTGGATTGCCTCCCTAGAATCATAATAGCCTGGAAGAAAAAGACAGTTGGCACGGTTTCTTGTTCCTGTGGTTCGCTGGGGCTGTGATTCATGACGGGGTGGGATTCTGTGTTGGGGGAACAAGGCAGGAAAGAACAGCTGCCCATGTATTAGGCTTGTCACGCTACACCAGTGAGTGGAGGCTTCATGAACACTAATGAAATGGGTAGTTTTAATTGTTCGTATTGTTGATGTTTTATGTATTTTAGTATTATTTTATCTGTTGTGAGCCGCCCCGGGATGCCGTAGGCATGAGGGGGCGGACAATAAATATAAATAAATAAATAAATAAATGCAGGGAACTGCCTGTTTATTAGGCTTTATATACTAAACGTGAGTGGGGGCTGCACAGAACAAACCCAGATTGCAGTGTGCTATGGTCTCGCTTGTTAACACCCATTGTGTCTCATGCTAAACTTGCAGTCCTTTGGTTTACTTAGGCTTCTTTCTGTATTTAGAGATATCACTCAGTTGCGTACTGATAATTTGCCTGCTTTCTACTGCTTTCTGTTCGACAATATGGTGATGATTACAAATGATTAACATGAATTCCGTATGTATCTAATGCATAGGGTACCTCAGATTCCTTGAGTGCGGGACGCGGTATGGTTTATAAATTCTAAGGGACACATTAAACTTGATTTTCAGCTTCTTGAAAGCAGTGTCTGATGAAGCATGACTTTTTTTGCAAACCTTTTTATAATGTGGATAGTTACCATCCTTGCAAGCTATGGTAAAGTTAATTTCAGAACATACAACAAAATTGACTATCCAGGCATTGGAGTATTAAGTGGCTTGTATTTTGAGTTATAACATTTGATATTTGTAAACACTACAGTACATTGTATTATGGGTTTTTAAATTATTTTTTTTACCATAGCATGTATTTTGTGGTTTCACTGAGCTCTCTCTCCTTCCTCCTGCAGTGATATTGAGTGATATTGCCCTGAACATCAATTTTCAGGATTGGTAGGCCCAATTGCTGGATCTGTGAGCATAGGTTTGTTGTACAAGCTGTTGTTTTAGTGTGTGTCTGTTTCTTAACAGAGCACTTCCTTCCCTGCAGAATGCATCAGAATATACTTCAGGATTTCATTGCTGCCATGAAAACGATGGGTCTATCCCAGATTAAAATCTGACCCAGCGCATGAGACTGGACGCACGTTGGATCTTATGTTCTGCACTGGCCTGGAAACAGGGTTTCTGATTTTTGTTGGTGTCATTATGACACCATTGTCATGGTCAGACTATTACCTTCTGACGGCCCAGATCCCTGCCCTCTTTTGCCCCCATTGGGGAAGTGGACCAGTTAGGATGGTCTTCCCTAGAGACTAATGGATCCAACGGGATTCCAGAACTCTCTGGGGAGATTTACCTGCCAACCTTGATGGCCTCTCTGTTGATGGCATGGTTGATTTGTGGTATGCTATGCTAACCCAGACCATCTGCACAGTGGCACCCAGGTGTTTGCTTCCTCCGCTGTGTCATCGCAGGTCTCCCTGGTTGTACTGAGGACCTGAGGCTGCCAAAGTGAGAATGTAGGTCGTTAGGGCGCTGGTGGTGCTCGACTCATGCCAAAATTGACTGACTGACTGGCATAGATTGTTTTTGAAGGACTATGTTGTCACTGTGGCAGCAGCAAAAAAAGCTTTCTTCGCTACTGCCATAGTGTCTGCAAAGTGTCATCCAGCAAAAGTCTTCTGGGTGGTGAATAACTTATTAAATCCTAGCTGTCTCCACCTGGAGACTGTCATTAACTGCCTGACAGTCGTCAACTGCCTGCTATGATGAGTTTGCCACCTACTTTGCAGATAAAGTTGCTTTATTTGGCATGACTTGGGAACTGCCAGTTTGGGGTCATAGTTCGGGGTTGGGGAGGCTCGGTCTTGTCCAGTTTGCTTGGATCAGCTTCAGTTAGGTTCGCCCACCAATATGGAGGCTGTGCTTGGAGTTGTGTGGGCGACCAGTTGTGAACTAGATCCATGCTTGTTTTGGCTGGTGAAAGCTATCCGGAGACACTGGGTCCATTGGTGGCTTGGGTTGTCAGTGCATCTCTTCAGGAGGGCAGGGTGTCTGATAGTCTCAGAGCTGCGGTTGTCCAACCCTGCTCAAGAAACCATTTCTTGATGTTGATTCCCCTGACAGCTATCGACGCATCTCTACTCTTCCCTTTTTAGGGAAAGGCTGTTGAGTTTGCCTTGTAGATTCAGGCACATCTTTATAATATTGAATTCCTGTACACGTCAGTCAGGAGTTCATCCTGGACATGGCACTAAGACTGCACTTGTGGTCTTGGTTGAAAATCTCTCCTTGGAAATCAACAACGGTAATTATACTCTGTTGATTTTGTTAGACCTTTTAGTAACTTTTGATACAGTTGATCATGGGGTGGTGTTGACCCAGCCTCTTGATCTGGCATGGGTTCGCGGGACCACTTTTGAGTGGTTCTGCTCATTCCTGGATGGGAAAACCCAGAGGATTGTGATGGACAGCGACTTGCCATCCCCTTGGGAGGCTCCCTTGTGGGGTCCTGCAAGGTTCCATCTTGTCCCTACTCCTGTTCAATGTATATCTGAGTCCCCTGGGCGAGATTGTGTGGAGTTTTGGATTGAAGTGCCATGGGTATGCTGATGACATCCAACTCTACCTCTCTTTTTATTTGACCCAGATCCTGCAGTCTCAATACTTTCCCAGTGAGCGCTGTTTTGGGGGACTGGATGTGGGAGAGCTGATTGAAATTGAATCCAGAGAAGACTGAGGTGATCATGGTTGACTGGCCTTGTGATCTGGTGGATATAGGAACCTTTGTTATTGATAGGGTTTGACCTCCTTCAGTCACTCAGGTTCGCAGACTTGGGATGATGTTGGATTCTCTGCTGCACCCGGATTGCTAGGTTGCAGCAATGCCCAGGAGTGCTTTTCACCAATCTCATCTGGTGAGAAGACTGGAACATTTTATATCCGATTCAGATTTGACCACCATCATCCATGCCTGCGTAACGTTGAGGCTAGACTATCTCAATGTGTTCTATGTGGGTTTGCCCTTAATGACTGTTTAGAAGCTGCAACTGGTGCAGAACTAGGGCTGAGACAAGAGCAAGTGTTCCTGTTCCGCAGGGATATACCAACCTTTCAGCAGCGCTTGCAAGTGTTCATCGGTACTTTGTCAGTCTCCGGTGATTTGGCACTTCTGCCATTGTTGATACTGGAGCCTGTGACTTTCATTTTCCATCAATTTCATCACTTTCTGGCATTTTATGTCATTTTTTTCCTGGCTTTTTTTTGGTCATTTTTCATAAGTTTCTGGGACTTTTAGGACAGTTTTATGAGTTTTATGGTAATTTCCCATACTTCCCCGGTACTTAGTTGAAACGTAGCCTCTCCACAGCCTCTGGGTGTGCACATGGGGTGAATATGGGGCTTGAGTTTGGCCCTGTAGCAGCTCTGTTCAACTCGAGAAAAATAACGACAAATGGCAAAAACAGCAAGAAAAGCTGGTAAGTTTCCACCTCGTGAATGAAGGTGAATGCCCTGTTTCCAATGGAAACGGTATTTTCTGTGATTTATTGTTTCAGGCCTACGCAGAACTCGGCGACCTGCCTTCCGTTGGGGGTGAGTTGATGGGAGTACATTATGCCAGTACTCCAGAGTCTGCACTGGCTGCCAGTTGCTTTCAGGGCACAATTCAAGGTGCTGGTTTTGACTGTGAAGCCCTAAATGGCTTGGACCCCAGGTGTCTTCAAGATCGCCTCTTCCATTATGTTCTTTTGTGGACTCTGAGGTTGGCTAGGAGCACCCTCTTGCAGCTACCATCTGCCTGTGAAGTCTTCACAACAAGGGCACGTGGAGGGGCATTCTCAGTAGCTGCCCCACAATTATGCAATTCCTTCCCTTGCTCACCTTCCAGAAGAAGTGTAAGAATTTTTTGTTTGGTCAGGCATTTGGCAGGCAGGGATAGGGTTGGTTGGAGGGGTTAGGGAAAAGGTTGGCAGGTGGAGGGGCTAGGGGATTATTTTTTCTAAGTTGTTGTTGTTGTTGTTATTATTTTTATTATTTATTTTATTAGCAAGCATTTATATAGAGCCAGCAATGTACCTGGCACGTTACAAAGTAATGGAATAGACACTGTCCCTTCCCTAGGGCTTACAATCTGAGAGATAGGGGCAGGGGATGAAGGAAGAGGAAACAGAGGGAGAGACAAGGAGTGTAACATTCACGAAGATGTGAGGTCCCAGGTGCATGCTCTTGGCTTGGTTACATCAAGAATGATGGCTGGCTGGTCCATGTGGTGAGGATGCAAGTACAGAGACCTCAGGTAAGGAGTTTGGAGAGGGGAGTAAGGAGTCGAGGACAGCAGAGCGGAAGAGGTGGGTCTTGAGGAGGGATTTGAAGGTACGAAGGGAGGGGGCGAGGCGGATGTGGGCAGGAAGGGAGTTCCAGGTGTGGGGGCAGCTTAGGGAGAAGGGACGAAGGTGGTTAGGGGAGCAGGGGAGGCGTGGGAGGGTGAGAGAGGGGACAGAGGAGGAGCTGAGTTCATGGACTGGAGTTCGGAGGGAAATTAGCGCAGAGAGGTAGGGGGGAGCAAGGTTGTGAAGAGCTTTATAGGTGAAGACTAGGAGCTTGTGCAGGATTCGTTCAGGAAGGGGGAGCCAGTGAAGAGAGGAGAGGAGGGGCCGCACGTGTTCAAAATGATGGGTGAGGTGGACGACCCTGGCAGCAGAGTTTGGGACAGAGATAAGGGGAGAAAGGGGAGAGCGGGGGAGGCCAGTGAGAAGGAGGTTACAGTAATCGAGGCGAGAGATGACCAGGGTGTGAACAAGGGTTTTGGCAGAGGAGACAGAGAGAAAAGGGCGAATCTTAGCAGCATATTAAAGTTGTATATTTTGTAAGCTGCCCTGAATCTAACTGGGAAGGGTGGGGTAAAAATGAGAATAAATAAATAAATAAAGTACATTTAAAAAAAAAAATCATCTTCCATAGCACGACACGCTTGACCCAGTCCACTGTGATTTTATTTTCCTCTTGTCTCTTATGCCTGAGGTTTCACAATCAACATGTTATAATGCTGCTAAGCTAATGTGATGTTTTTTTTCCAGGACAAATCAAAGAAAGTTAGCAAAGTTCATCTAATATAAATCTAATCACGTAATTTCTCTTACTTGAATAGATTATGGGGAGTTAGTACTATTTAGCTTAACCAGTAAAATAAGTGAATTCTTCCCCAGTTCTTTTGTTTCTACCCCTCTGAATGTGTCTCATCATCATCATCACCTTCACTATTTTATAATTAAAAATCACTTAAATTAACTTGCTGTTTCAGACATTTAGTAAGACATGTTGCCTACCCTTGAGGGCTCATAATCTAAAATAGGCCATACCAACAAAGGCCCTTTTCAGATGGGCCATAGGGATGGGTGTGCACCGTGGTGTGTGTGTGTGACATGTGGGCAGCCATCCCATGGACACACACCCACCTCCACCCATCTCCATGCATGGAGTCATCCCTGTTTTGGCTGATGGTTCTGTGAGTGGAGATGGGTGGAGCATGGGAGCGCACATGCACTCCCACCTACCCACCTTCTGCGGCCGTCCCATGGGACTCCCCCACGTGTGCCCACACAGGCACCCACGTGTGCATTGTGTGGGGGCATCGTGTGTGAAAAGGACCATTGATTAAACATTAAAAGATGTTCCAGGAGAATTAGGGTATGGAATGATTTTCAGAAAGAAAATGTTATAAGGGCCACTTCTCGAAGAAATACAGTTTTAACCATGTGCCATGATGGGGGGGGGGGGGGGGGGGGAAAGGAGAATGAGAGCAAGAACGCTGGCTTATCAAAAAGTTCTGTACTTGATGCAACAGTGACTGAGTTAAATTCCATTGTCTGTGTTATGCAAGACATTTCTCAAAGGACACTACAAAGCAAGAAGGATGGTCCACTAGTTGGGGCTTTGAACTTAAGAGATTTAGGGTATTTTCAGACGTTACGAGATCACGGTGAACCACGGTGAATACTCACCTGTGGTCACCGTGTCTCGAACGTCTGTTTGGCGGCCGCCAGATGTTCGCCACGGTCAATACCCACATGGGGTCAATTTGAACTGCGCTTCCCGGGCTAGCCGGGGGAATGTTCCGGGAAGCGTGGTCAAAAAGATCCCCAGCGGGGACCAAAAAAAAGTAACGTCTGGCCGGTTGCCACGGCCCGACGCGGCGGCCACAGTGGCCCCGCCGCCCGCCCGTCTCCCTGGAGGGCGGGCGGCGGGGTGCGTGGAGTGGGCAGGGCTGTGCGGCTGCACGTTGCGCCGCGCGGCCCCGCCCCCTCCCACATTCCCTGCCGGGATCTCCCCGGCACGTCTGCTATGGCGTTACGGGGTGATCCCGGGGGGGAATGATTTCGATGATTTCGGTACGGGGCCAAAGGGCCCTGTAACGCCTGAAATCACCCACAGATTCACTTTGCTTTAAAAAAAAATAATGAAAAAAAAGAACAACAAAAGTTTCCTGTTGGACCCTGGGGCACATTACTTAGTGTCCGTGGAATGGTGATACTTCTCTACCTCATGGAATGATTTGAAGATAAATACACACAAAAAATTACAAGATGGTAAAATTCCACTGTACAGAGGCAATATAAGTAATATGGATTTTCTATCTAGGCTAGAACTAGCAAGAATATTATGTCACACCAAGCATCTTATCCTTGGAAACTGCAGTTATTCAAAGGCCAGCTTACAAGTGAACATACTACTACTACTAGCTACTACTACTACTACTACTTAATAAATAATAATAATAATATCATTTATTTCTATACCCCCCCATCACCAAATGGCACTCAGAACTCTTTGCAACATAAAAATATGCTACAATATAAAATTCAGTTAGAATAAAAATCCATTTAAAAACAATTTAAGGTAAAGAGGGGAGAGAGGACATGTAACCAGCAATGGATCCTAAAAGCTCATAGAAAATAAATAAGTATTCAGGTGGCTTTTTAAAGGTGAGGAAGGAGGAACTAAGGCAAACCTCTGGAGAAAGCAAGTTCCACATTGTGAGGGGCCCACAACAGCAAAGACATGATTGCCTGCTGACTTAAGGCAGGATCCTCAAACAGCAGGTGGTTTCTGAACACAGATAACCATCTGTGCAAGGCTTCAGGTGCAGGTCCCGAATATACCCAGGGCCTATCCCATTGAGGGCCTTAAAAACCAGCAGTGCAATTTAAACTCAATCTGCTGCTACGCAGGCAGCCAATGCAGAGAATGTAGGGTGGGCATAATATGATCATGGCTGCCCAAACCAGTAAGAAGCTATGGTGCCGCATTTTGAACAAGCTGCAAACAATGGAGAAGCACTGCTGGCAGCCCATAGATGAGGGAATTACAAAAATCAAGCCTTGTGATCACCAGGGCATGGGTCACTGTGGCAAGGTCAACCTGGGATAACTAATAGCGTATGCAAATTGCATAACTGAAAAAAGTATCTCCGAACCACATCTGATACCCGACTTTTAATGGTTGAAAACAATGCCCAAATTCTTTATCTGGCCCACTATCTCCATGTGGACTCCCTCAACAAGCAGGGGCCCGGGGATGGTGAGGATTCCTCATATTGGCTGCCCACCTCAGTCTTCCCTGGATTGAGCACGAGGTAGTTCTGATGCATCTAACTGGCTGTCTTATTCAGGCATTCCTCCAAAGCAAAGGCTGAGGTAGTAGGGCTCACAGGACACGAGATAAACAGTTGTGTATCATACTGTCCTACATGCATACTATATACTTGGACCTGGGAACCCAGGGTTCAAATCTTGTCTTAGTCATGACAAAGTGGGAGGTCTTGAGAGTTTCCCGTCTGTAAAATTAGAAGAATAATGACCTACCTGACATGGTGGTTGTGAGAGTGAGCTACATAGGATTGTAAAGACGGTTGAACATTGAAATAATTACAGAAATTATATATAAAATCATCATCTGTTTGGTTAGCTAACTTTCATAAGGGACAAAGGAATGAAATGACAGTTTAGCCTAGAGGTCAGGCTGGTGATTGTTCTTTGGGAGTTCTGCTAATACCCCTCTTCTTTTTGTGAGCTCTCTGATAAATCGGAGCAGTTTTAGGTGGATGTTTAAGGAGACAGATTCCAAACTTTAGAGAAACTTTTTGTCATAAATATAATAGTTTAATTTCTTCACTTTCACCATCCATACAGGTATTAAATCTGGCATTCAAAACAGCATTTATTATTACTGCCTATCGAGACATGTTTGGGAGCTAGCAGTCCACAGAATGTGAAACCTATTCCATTGCACTTTGCTTTGCTGACTAAGGGTGATTTTAGATGTGCCGGCCTCCCTTGTTACCACGGTCCGGGATCCATTTTGGATCCTGGACAGGAGTCAGGCCAGCCGTCTTTTAGACGTGCCAGCCTGATTCCGATTGGGGAGGGGGCGGGGCTGTGCGGTGCAATGTGCGGCTGCACAGCCCCCCCCAACACTCCCCTGGCCAGCCGCCCTCCTGGACACGGACGGGTGCAGCGGCGAATCCAACCGCTGTGCCCAATCACGGATCGTGGCCGGGACCACGCTGTGGACTCGGTGTAGGTAACAGATGTTACTCTCTGCCGTTTCCAGACCGTGGTCCAGCTAACCACCACTCCGGAGGAGAAGCCGGCCTTCCCTCCGGAATGGTGGTTATTCGGATTCCCGCCGGAGTTTCACTGGGATGAACATCTGGCGGGAACCCTTTTAGACGTTACGGGCCCTCCTCCACCACAGGGGATTGACTGTGGTAAAAGGGAGGCCCGTAATGTCTGAAATCACCCTAAAAGTTTCAGTTTTTTTCCCCAAAATTAGTTGATATAAGCCACTGAGCCCCACCTCACTCTCACTCTTCCTTATTACAGGTACTAAATCTGGCATTCAAAAGAGCAGTTATCTATCCAGAAATATTTGGGGAAAAGGTTGTCTCCATATGCACTACTTCATTGGGATTATGACTGAGCATAGTGTCATGAGTAATTCTCCCAATGAGTACAGTCTTCGTGATCAGCATTATAGAATAAATGATGCAATTAGTCATACATTGCCACATGCACCTATCCCAATCTCTTCTGGTTTATCTTTAGCTCAGGAGTTTAACGCTCCTAAAGATGATATCTTCAGTGTATGGAATATTAAATTAAAACTCTCTTCATCTGAAAGTCAAAAAATGTGTATGTCTATCCTATTTTCTAGGCAAGAAAATTGATTTTAATGTGTGTCTAATGCAGATTTTCCCTCTCCAGCCTGGGCGTTCAACCATGTTAGAATTCAATTTGGCCAGAACTACATTTATACTGTGGTATAGTATCACAGTTCCAGTACTTCATAATTGTAGCATTTGGGAAGCTAACTGTTTCAGACCTTAATTGGGGGGAAATTCTGTGAGTTTATTAAAGGTTTTGCCTGAATAAGGTTTGCATAAGACTTTCTGGATTTGCCCCCTAAACAATTCTTGGTTATTCCAAAGTGCCTTCCAGAGAAATCATCATAAATTGTATCCAGGATTTTGTCTGTGGGTGTGTGCAAAATTCAGTTAATTAAACTGGGACTCAGGGGCTTATATCCACCAATTTTTGGAAATAAAATTGAAACTTTTAGTCAGCAAAGCAAAGTGCAATGGAATAGGTTTCACATTCTGTGGACTGCTAGCTCCCAAACATTTCTAGACAGGTAGTAATAATAGCTGCTGTTTTGAATGCCAGATTTAGTACCTGTATAAGGGATGGTGAAAGTGAAGAAATGAAAATATTATATTTATGACAAAAAAATATCTAAAGTCTGGAATCTGTCTCCGTAAACACCCACCTAAAACTGCTCTGATTTATCAGAGACACCAGCTGCCAGGTGATGTCTGGCAACATTATGCATCTACATTTGAAAATTTGGTCTGTTTTGTATTACAGTAGTGCCTAGAGATCCAAATTTTGACTGGTGCTTATTTTTTCTGAGAGCATAGTCCCTGCCCAAAGAATTTTCTTATATTTGTACTAATCTAGATTACAAAGAATTAGAGAGGGACAAGAGTTGAGGGTAGGATAATATGAATTCTTTAAGCTTGCTATATTCTTAGAATACTGCAACTTTGTTAAATCTACTCATTTGTTGTCTCCTTTTAAAAATTGGTCCCACAAAGAGATCATGACATGCCTTACTGTGCATTTTAGTCTGACCTGCTTCTATATTCATAACTCTTTACGTGGCAAATATTACTTTTGAAAATGAAAAATTAAATAAAATTTGGATTAAGCAGGTGCTGTGATATTTTTGTTAGGATGACCCATATATTAGAACAACCTGTTCTTGGAGAGGCAGACTGGAACAGCTTGCAGATGAGTCTTTAGGACTATAACCTGCTAAACCTGTTTACTTCATAAATGTGGTGGTGTTACTCAGAGTTGGAGACTAGATAAAAGTTAACCTATATTCCTTCCTCTGCAGCTAGACTCCTTTTTGTTTGACCTGGTTTGAGGTTCATTAAGCTGGAACTTTCCCATTATATAAATGGAAAAATCTGTACTTTGTTGCAAGTTAAAACTGTCTCATACCCACCAAGGTTTGACAGATGAGAGAAAATATGTGTACTTCATGTCACTCCTAATTGGCATAAATTTGAATGTGTTATGCAAATTAACATGTGTGTTTAGGCTTGCACACTCTCAAAATGAGGGGCACTCTCATTCACAGGGTTGTGTGTGTCTCTGACAAGGGGACACAGAAATGTGAGTTCATTTCCTATTGGATACAGACAGGTTACGCTACTCCCTCAGCAGCCCTCCCAGCTTTAACAGTTTTAAGGACAGCTCCTGGCAGGCTCCCTTAGCTCAGTTTTCCCCAGTGGCAGCTGCTTCCATCAGGTCTCTCTGGTTTCTGCTGGCTGGTAGTTGTGTGGCAACCCTGCCTCAGCTTTCCTGGGGCCTGATAGGCAGCAGTAGCAGCCCTACTCTGGTACCCACTGAATATTAACTGCAACAGCTCTGCCCAGGTTCCTGGGTGCAGTTATGGTGGTGACGGCTCCTTAGAGAAAGAAGCTTCCATGCCTCACTAAATCCTTTCCCAGGTGCTGGTAAGGAAAAGGGAAGGTTCTCTGCTGAACCAGTTTGGACCTTACAGCACTGGAAAAGTGGTACAAGGGTACAAAAAACTGGCATAGTACTGACCAAATTGGTATTGTTGGTGGGGATATACAACAGAGCAATCCCTGAGGGGTAGGTCTTTGCAGGACAAGTACTGAGCCAGCCCATGTGGGATCTTCACAAAGTGTCCTTTATTTAATATAACAATCTTTATTTTTATATATTGCACCCCCTGCCATGGCGCTTGGAGCGCTTTACATATAAACATAACTTTTAATCCTCACAACAACCCTGTGAGGTAGGTTAGGCGGAGAGAATATTGTGACTGGCCCAAGGTCACCCAGTGAGTTTCTGGCTAAGGCAGGACTTGAACCAGAGTTCCCCCCACCTCCTGGTCCAAGTACTGCACACTTAGTCATTACATCGCACTGGCTCTCGTGGTGTTTCTTTACAGTGTTTACAGGAACTTTACAGTGTTCCTTACACAGTCAGTCACCAACAGTACCACGAACAGTCTGGTATTTACAGTTTCTTCCTTTACAATAGCCCCCCCTGTAGCCTGACTCTTCCTATTCCTTCTTGTTCTTTATGTTGGATGCCTGCTTCCCAGGCCCCTGAGTCTAGTCACAATCCCTCCTGAGGCCAGCATTTGAGACAGAGCCCTTTTTGGCTCCTGTCTCTGGATCTCCCGGTGAGTTCTCAGCTCCTTCTTACATAACTCAGGCTCCAGGGCTGGCCTAGCCATGCCCAGTAGGCTCAGCTTGCCCCAGTTGGCCACTCAGGTTGCCAGCTTGCAGGTGCCAGCACCTGTGATCTCTTAGGCACTGTCCTCCTTTGGCCTGGCACCCGTACCTCTCCTCAGCACCTACTATGGTGTGATCCTATAGTAGTAGAAGTGCCTGCACCTTCCAGGCCAGCACTACCACATTTAAAGTCCCAGGTTCTGCCAGACAGCCTGTCCCTATTACAGTTTTTACAAAATCTCAGCACAAAAATGCTTTTGAGGAGGAGCAAAATCATGTTTTTGATTCCTTATAATTTCTGTTGTTTGTTTTTGTTCTTAAAGAAAATCTGGTACCACATGCAATCTATATTGTGGGAGGAGTGAGATATGTTTCCTTGCTCCTTGCACATCCTCTCTAGTGGAGGTTGTGGATTTTGTGTGGTTTTTTTCTTGGTAATCTCCCAGTTCTACTCGAGCATCTGGATGTGGAACCAGAGTCAGTTGGTAACAATGCAGATAGTTTGCATTCCTCTTTTGTCATGTGTGTTTTGAGAAGGTACAGAGTTGGTTACTTTTGTAAAAGTTACTAAATAACAAATGAACACTTTCTTATTACTCCTGAACACAGGGCATGGCAGGGGTATCACTTCTACCTCACCCTGGTTAGTTAGGCTTCCTCTGCCAGGTGGTTGCTAGCTCCGCAAAGCTTTCTCACTTGGAGTAATAGGTGGGCAGCATCCTGAACCGATGAGAATGTAAAGTTACCCAGAAAGCGATGTCTGGAGAGCAAACAGATGTTTTATATAATCTTGGAAAGTGCATACTATTTGGTGGTTTCTGAGCATGCTTTAGTTTCAAGTCATCCTAGAAAGTGAGACATGGACTTTTCCAAATTAGGTCCCTGAATCTGAGCTTCCTTTAGTATTTCCAGAATTTTATGGTGATAAAAACACTATGCAGTCCCCCACTCCCATTTTTTTAGTTTTAGCATTTACGTAGGTACGGTCTGTTGCTGTCTTTGTTGAGAGTAAGATGCCGCAGAAGGCATGTCTTTACAGAGTTTGTTCAAAAGCCTCAGTTTTGTTAACCTGTATGTTTCTGAAAGTGTCCTATGAGTTCTTATTGACAGTGACCATTAATGGTGGTGATCTGAATTGGATTACATGGATACTTAGGATAACACACTGCTACTAAAGTGCCTAATTTAATCATGGCACCTCCACTGTGATCATGTCAGAGCTTGCAACCTTATCAAGGATATAGATTCAGTACTGCAGGTGACTCCCAAAGAAAGCTGATGTGTGTCCAGGAAGTGATTTTGGTGGCCTTTTAATGTAGAGATAATAATGAACTGATACTCCACTGTTATAAAGCACTGAGCTGCCAGAAGTGATATCTTTCCGATGAGTCATAAAATCAAGGTCCTAACCACTTGTAAAAGATCATATAATAGTGTTCAGGAGAGATGGGGTGTTGGCGCCAACAAAATTCTAATCTGATTAACTACAATCTGTTTAAATTTCCACCACAGATGAAGCATTTTTATTGGCTGCTTGTTCTAAATTAGTCTACTGCTGAAAAAGCTGTTGAATATTACCTGGGAGTTGGCTGTGTGTCAGTGATGACAGTGTGGCGTCAAGGACTGTTGTGTGGCCTCTTCTGAGGTTGGCAGGGGGAAACAGTGAATAGGGAATTGTTGCAGTGTCATTGCGCTGAATTGCAGGCCTGCGACAGATAGACAGCACTGTTATGACAGCACACTCCACAGCAGTACGGGTAACTACCATAGAGTCTGTGAATCTAAGTGGTGATGACACGTGGGCGATTAACCATGATGACGAAAAGGAATAACAATAAGAAAGATAAACCACTATTCTTTATTTTTTATACTGACAAATCCAAACGGACAGAGTAGATTAATTAAAACTTCATTTCTGGAGTAATAGCACAGTGTGTTCATATATACCATGCATTCTGTGCTTTAGGATCTCAAATTGGTAGGCACGCTATAGACAAAATTGTGGCTCCTTGCACCCCTAGTCCAGCAAGAACGTAGGAACATAAGCTAACTACCGTGCCCCTTGAAATAAGGCAGCTGTGCTTCTCCATGACTGAAGAGGTTTAGAAATAGGGAGGGAGATGTAGGAGGCCCTGGACACACTTTATCTCCTTTATTCTATAGAACCTTTAATGGCAGAGCTAGTGCCTATGGTCAGAGAATTAGTTTATGTTCCTATGTTCTTGCTGGATTAGGGGCGCAAGGAGCCACAAGTTTGTCTATAATGTGCTTACTAATTTGAGATCCTAAAGGACAGAAGGCATGGTATAAATGAAATCTGTAATCACAGACACACTGCTATTACTCCAGATATGAAGTTTCAATTAATCTGTTCTATCAGTTTGGACTTGTCAGTATGAAAAATAAAGATCTAGTGATTTATCTTTCTTATTGTTATTCCTTTTTGTCGTTATGGTTAACTCTGCCCACGTGTCACTGCTTAATCTCTTAGACTCCGTTCTGCTGCTTTTCTGTGGTTATGCTGTCAGAAGAAAGCTAGTATTGTTCAAAGAATTACACCAAAAACACTTAGACACAAATAGCTAGACTTGTACATTAAAGTGTAGCTGAACTTAACCCTTTAAGATTGAAAATGAATATAACCATTAATTGAATTAGCTCCAAGATGCTACAGAATTCGAGGGCAGGAGAAACTGATACATTGTTTCACTGAAAGCTTCAAAATGAAGTGGTGAAAAGCTTTACAATAATTTTATTTTGTATGACTTTAAATGTGTTCTTTATATAGATATAGATATTTTCTTGGAGTTTTAAAAGAGTAAAATTGTATTCTCTTCCAACACCATGCACAAATAGACTTTGTTGATTGCCGCTGACCCCCATCTGCTGGATTTGTGTGGTGCAGATGAAAGGCTCTGTATAAACAAGTGAATCCTTTGAGCCTGCTACACTGGAATTTAGGTACATAAGTGTGGTGGTAGATTCACCAAAACCTGCAACAACTCCACTTTCCATATTACCATGGATCAGAGCACAGGGGTTTGGAGTCTTTTTATGATTTGCCACTTTTTCTTCGGCTCTCTGTTTTAGGGCCCTCTCCTGTGCAAGCAGGGAGCAGTATTTAACTCAAGATGAGGTGAGTTAAAAGAGCTTTGGGGGAGTTAGTCACACATGTGCTCCTGTCACACGCTCATGTCACTGATGGAGGCAGTGAATGAGATTTCTCCTTCTGTTACTCCTTTGGTGTTTCTGAAAAGGGAATAGTGGGTTTCGCTCTAGCTGCTGGATCCCTCACTCCTGTTGTGACTGCCAGTGTAGCACAGTCAGGTTGCAAAGAAATTTAGACACATTTGGCTTGATTCCAAAGCCCGCGTAAACTGTGCACAATCCGCACGCATCCCCATAGCCAGCCCATTGTGCCGTGTGGAAACTGCGCGTGGTTTACGCAGGCTTTGAGATCAAATTCACTGAGAAAAAGTAAAAGTGGTAGGAAAAACAGGCCGAGAAATGAAGGGCCCAAGTAAAAGATGAGGTGACCAAAATATTAAGAGGTGGGAGAGAGACTGGAACTGTGGAAGGGAAATTATTGAAGGGAAACTGCAGAGATACGAGGAAATCGTTCTATTTTAATTTACAGGCTTGGGATTTAGAACTTTTTGGTTTGGACACTGACTTGTCCTGTGTCTTTGGAGAACTCTCATCACCTTCCTTTATTTCAGCTGCCACTTATAAAATGAAGATGGTAATCTTGAGCTGACCCTCGAGACATTAAAGCACCATAAGATCTTGGGATGGAAATTTTAAGACTATTATTATTTATTGCTGGGTGTGGGAGGGGAGACAAGCTGAATGATGTTGAGAGAATGTTTGCTCACATTCTAAGCTTCCATCTGTAGAAATGTCACTTAAGGAGCTACTTAGAATTTGACAGTGTTTTAGTATTGTTTAAAAGTGATTTAGAAAGAAATGTGAGAAACTAAACAAAGCTTTGATTTTGCACAGACAGCATGTTGAAAGAGTAGATTAACTCAGTAAAGGGTGCAATATGAAAACCTAATAGGCACAGACAAGCTTTTATATCTTCAGAAAATCTTCACACCAATTGGGAAGGATTTACTTTAGCTTTCTGAATGTGTGATGATGGAACAAAATGAAATTGCTTTTGAAATACAAATATTTGGCATACATTATTTCAGAGAGAAAGTACATTTAGAGAAGTTACATTTAGTACTGTACTGTGGGAGCAGAGCCAAAGGAGGTAATATACAAGCTCAGCCTAGCAGAGATTCTGCTGCTTTTAATTTCTACTTAGCGTTATAACTTATTTTCAAAATATCTTCATTGAAAAGTGATATTTGTATTTTGCAAATTAAAGCATGCATGTGGGGTTAAAACCTCTTTTTTTTTGTGACACATCTTGCGTCTTGTATCTTGATTGCCTTACAAGATATGTCATCTATTTTAGATTTGCATACACACCTGGTATTATCCCATTGAAATAGTGACTCTTTAATTTAAAGTGATTAAGCAGTGTACACATCAAATAAATTCCATTATAAAAAACCCGGTTTACAGTAATAGTTAAGGCTCTTGCAAATTCAATCATGCGCTAAAAAGCATGGAAATTGCAAGATAAGGCTTCTGCCTTAACTTGTGTGCCATGTAAGCAGTAAAGACGTTATACATTCTCACTTATTATGCTTCATTCCAACTTCGGCTCTATGCACCCACACTTTGCATTGGTCTTTAAGTACCAATCCTCTTCCTCTGCATGGTTGGGGGCAACACTGAAGTTGGGGAATGGAGGGGGTGAGGGGGCAGTGCGTGTGTGTCCGTCCCCTTCTGTCTCTCTCTGTGTGTCTGTGCTGTCCCCCTGTGTGTGTATATGTGTGTGTTTGTCCCCCTGGTCTGTGTGTGTGTGTCCATGTCCCCCCAATGTATGTTCCCATGTGTGTCCGTGTCCCTGTGTGTGTGTCCATGTCCCCCCGATGTATGTTCCCATGTGTGTCCGTGTCCCTGTGTGTGCCTGTCCGTGTCCTTGTGTGTGTGCGCCCCCTACCCCACGTGTGTCACCCAGGTATGTCCCCCTGGGTATGTTTTTCCCCGTGTGTGTGTGTGTGTGTGTATCTCCCCTCTGTGCATGTGTGTGTCCTCCCCGTGTGTGTACGAGAGTGTGTCCCCCACGTGTTTGTGTGTCTCCCTCTGTGTGTGTATGCCTGTGCCCCTGTGTGCGTCCCCGTGTCTGTCCCCGTGTGTGTTTGTCACCTCTCTGTATGCCTGTGTCCCCCCATCTGTGTGTGTGTGTCCTTGTCCCCCATGTGTGTCCCACTACTGTGTGTGTGTGCGCTCCTGTCTGTTTGTCCCTTTGTCTGTGTCCTCGCATGTGTGTCCCCCCCATGTCCTAGTGTGTATGTCCCTGTGTGTGTGTGTGTCCCTGTGATTGTGTGTCCCCCCATGTGTGTCTGTGTCCCATTGTCTCCCCCTCTGTGTCCCTGTCCCTGTGTATGTGTGTGTCCATGCCCTACCATGTGTGTATGTGCACCCCCATGTGTGTGTTCGTGTCCACATGTGCATGTCCCCTGTGTATGCATCTCCCCTCTGTGTGTCCCTTTGTGTGTGTGTGTCCCCTCCTGTGTGTGTGTGTGTGTGTCCCTGTGCGTGTCCATCCGTATGTGTATGTCTGTGCCCCCTCCCCGTGTGTGTCCATCCCCATGTGTGTGGGTCCTTGTCCCGTGTGTGTGTGCATGTGCTCCCATGTCCCTCTGTGTGTGTGTGTCCCCTGTGTCTCACCTCTGTGTGTGTGTTTGTGTGCCCCCATGTCCCCTTGTGTGTGTCCCCCCGTGTGTGTCTGTCTCCCGTGTATGTGTTTGTGTGTCCCTCGTGTGCGAGTCCTTGGCCCCATGTGTGTCCCCCTGTGTGTCTTGTGTTCTTGTGTGTGTCCCCGTGTGTGTGCTGCCCCCCGTGTCCCAGTGTGTGTGTCCATGTCCCTCTGTATGTGTAACCCCCACACAGACACAGAGAGAAGGGGACAGAGAGAGAGACAGAAGGGGTAGAAACATACACACACACACAGAAGAGGACACACACAGGCACATGCACACAGAAAGACACGGAGAGAGAAAGAGAAGGGGACACGCACACAGAGGTGGACAGACAGACAGAGAAGGGCACAGGCACACAGGCGCACGCGCGTGCACACACACGCACGCACACACACACACACACACACACACACACACACACCCTCACTTGCCTGTCGCTGGCTGTTTAAGGACTGGGGCTGCTGCACATGCTGGGGGCTGCCATGTTTCCTTGCGTGGCATGCTGGGAAATGTAGCCCCAGCAAGCCACTTATGTAGGAAACATAAGTGTAGCTTTGTGTACTCCTGTAGACTACAATGGGAATTTAAATATGTTATAATTTAAAAAATAATGGGTGGTTTTAAAAAAAAAAAAAAAGACACGGCACCCCTAGCCCACAGGCTTGAACTTTCTAAAATTATTTCAAGTCCTGACCCATAATTAAAAAACTGCCAGGCTGATCAAATCGAGACGGTTGCAACCCCCCACCCCTTAGCCTCCAATCTTTAAAGTGTTGGATCTCAGCCATTTTAAGTCTGATTTCTCTGGAAATTGAACAGATTAAACCTCTCACCAAAGCAACTCTCCATGGTAGTGTAAATTATCTCCTTTTTATAAGGAATAGAATGTTCAGGCTTTATAATGGAGTGTGTGATAATGCCTTAACTATCTATGCACCCCCTTGTCTGGGTAATTACTCCCCTCTCCACCCCTTTTATATTAGTACTAAGTCTCAATTTGTACTTGTTTTGTAGACATATAGCAGAAAATGGCCTTTGTTCAAAGCAACTTAAAATCTTATTTCAATAAAGGATGTAAGAGTTAAACCAAGCAGAGGGAGAAGGATGGTGTTATAGTGATACCAGGTACTTTTCTTAAAGCCTAGCTGGGTGCACATTTTGGTGGGTACAGTGTCTTGTATTTGTGGTGGCGTTAATGGAGTCACAGGAGTCAATCGGTAGCAGTAGTCCCAGTTTACCACTTATCTAACCATGCCATCTTCAGTTGTGTGACCTGCTTTAGGTATGTACTGTCTTGTATATTAATCAACAGAATTAACGTGAGCTAGCGAAAAAGCATAATAAATATGTTTATTGTAAGGCTCTATTCCTAACAATGCAGAGAATGAAATTAGTGTATTAATAAGAGAGTGAAACAAATAAATCATCAGTTTTGTCATTCTTCAGATGTTATTGATGGAAGCTGAAAGGGGGTGGAAGGAAGAAAGGAAAACATGGTTCTGACTCATTTTGGATATTTTCAAACGTAATGGCATCAAAGTGCTGCCATGGACTCACCTGGTCTGGTGTGGGTCTGGCACCATGACTGGGATCNGCTGCCGCTGGCCACGGCCTTTCTCACTTCATCACGAAAAGAATAATTGCTGGGAACGACACCCCCTTTTGCCTGGAGGTGTCTGCTGTCCAACCTTGGGGTGTTGACTGCATCTATCATGAAGTCCTGTCAGAGGTCAGGGGCATGGGTGTCCCATCTCGATCCCGGGGTGAATACCACCCGGTGGCGGAAGGCCTTGTCGTACCGTAGCTATGCCCCAGAGGGCCGTGACTCATAGGCCCTGTGGACCATGTCCACATATGTGAGGATATCTTCCTCTTGGGCAGGGGGGCGGGGGGAGTCCTGGATCATAACACCCTGATAGATTGCATAGGCCACAGTCCAGTTATTCCAGTTCCTGTCTGCCTTGGGGCACTTGAAATGCTCCTTGTCCTTCCTATCATCCTGTTTGACTGGGATGAGTATGGAGTCACTGAATAGGAGGGCAAATTGGTCAATGAATTCGCCCCTCCATATTCGCTCCCATTGCCGGGTGAACATGGTCCCCAAGGGTGCTGAAACATGAGAGCACCCTACACCTGCTGGGGTTTTCTGGGCCTGCACGGTCCACTGAGCGTGGTCCTGCAACAATGAGGGGGCAGATGGGGACCACACCTGAAGGGCCTGTCCCACCAAAGGCTGGGAACTCAGAACGGCTGCCATCACCTGTGCCAAGAACAGGGGGTGAACCATAGCAACTGGGTGGCAGCACTGGCGGTATTTGTCATTAGTGCCACTCCTCCCATGCCCACTGCGCCAACCACAGGATAGAACCTAATACTGCCATGTTGCCGCCCAGGGCCCTGACTGTCCCAGGTTGGGGGGCCTTCACTGCTGCTCCTTGCCCCACATCTTGGGGGGTGCCCACCCCAGCTATATCTGGAGTATCGACCACCACCGGCAGCTCCTGTACTGGTACTTAAATGGCTTGCTGCCCTGTCATTACTTGAATTGCTTTCTCCAGTGCCTCGACCCTCTGTCACAGCTTCCTGTCCTCCTGGCCCTGGACTCCCTCAGGCCCTGGTGGCTGCTTGTGCCTGTTGAGAGAGACTGGGGAGAGGAGTTTCCCCCCATCTAGCCCTGGCCCCCGTGTCGGCTGCTGGGGCCCATCTGTGGCATGACCCCCTGACTGGGGGTGGCGGCACTGGCTTGGGGTGCAGAGACAGCAGTACCCTTCCCAAAAATACATTTGCCTATGGTCACTTGGATGACCAATTGCACATAATAGGATTGAACACATTGTGAAGTGACAACAACTATGTGTTCTTTGATTTTCACTCACATGCTTTCCAACTGAATCTTCCTGGCAAGAACAGAGGCATGCAGCAGCCTGTGTGGCTGTAGACAAACACATGACAAGTGACTGGGTATCGACCGGAAACATAATTTCTGAGAACAACTTATTTGTTTGCCCCACATTCCAAAGAAGACAAGCACACAATAATGGATTTAAAAGGCCACACTCTTTATTGAATCAGAATTAGGGTCAGAGGGAGTTTACCACTTCAGATCCAGGTTCCAACATTACTAACCACTAATGATAACTGTGGGCGGCCTGATGTCCCTCAATACCATCCTGTAACCCGTAAAACTATCCTAGGTTGCTTTCCCCCCCAGCCGCACAGCTGGTTGATAAGGCTCTCACCCTGTAGCAACCCGAAGCATGCTGGAAGGTGAGGGTCCCACTAGCCAGGACCGCCCCTGTACTCGGCTGAGTTCCTCCTCCCCCCCACATCCTGGGCCTTGTGCCCAACTTGGCCGCCCCTGCTCTTGGTTGTGGCCCCACCTCTTAGGGAGACATCTTCCTTCAGGCCCCTACCAACTGTTAACCAACTACCTGGACCCCTGCCAAAGAAAGCAACAGATTATAATATATAACTTCCTAACATGACTTAACAATGTAAACACTGTGAGAAAGGCAAAAAGACAGTCACACCAACAGCCAATCATGCTGTGACTGAAAAATTCCTTTCCAGCCCTCAAAAAGAGCGACCAGCATAGCCCACAATGCCATAATATCGGGCGGGCATGTGGGTGCTTCCTTCCCTTGTGCACTGCTGGGCCAAATGCCCTGCAGCACTGATGCACACAGGACCTGAGCTCTTTGCGCCAAAACTCCAGTGCCACGCCTGCAGAGGCCTGCTCTGTGAGCGGCAAGCAGTCACTTTTCTTCACTGAGGGGAGGGGCAGGTGGCAAAGCCCTCCCCCACGCCCAGCATGAACTGGCCACGGAGGGGGCACGCGGGGGGGGAAGGGAATTCTAGCCTATCCGTTTTTGCTATTCAGTTACACCCCTCAGTTAGCCCTGCTGCATAGTCTGATACCTGCTTTATTCTGTCAAGCATTAATAGCCTTTGTTGTACTAATTCATTGCAATGGATTCATCACTATATAATCCCTTTTCCTAGTGCCCAGAGTTCATTTCCTCCTTTCCCCATCATTATAGACCACAGCCTACATAAAGATCAGAGGCTCTTTTTAAGAGATCTATTAGCTTGTTCTATCATAAATGTGGAATAGTTGGTTTTGGCTCCAGAACTTCCTTCCATGGCATGAAGAAGCAAGCAAAAGAGGAAATAGAAGTGTAAATGACCCAAGATAAGAGAAGGAAGTTAATGAGTGATACTGTCAGGTTCCCAGGTAATGTGGACTGGGATAAGATTTAGGGTATTCTATTTTCTAATGTGAAGGCAAGGTGGCAAGCTGCCATCACACTTACCGAGTCTGGAGTGTGGCTACTACCCTGCCTCGGACCGGAACCCGCCCATGAACTAACATGACAGGGGCTGGGCTACCGGGGAGGGTGGAGAGATGCTGGACTGCCATTGTGCCCAAAATCAGCCGGACCCCAGAATGGGATGAGTAAAGCAGGCTTTCAAACATGGAAGCTCACTTTACTCCCAGTCAGGCAGTGGGATCCCAGCCATGGTGGTGGCTAGCATGGACTGTGACTTGTGGACTTCCAGCCTGGGCTAGCCACCACCACAGTTGGGATACAGCCTGTGCAAACATCTGGCAAGTGCCAAGTAATGCAACGGTGGCCCATGGAGTAAAGTGCACTAAAGTCAGCCACCGTCGTATTTGAAAACATCCGTTGTGTAGTCTTGAGATCACCCTAACAGCATACCTTGGTGTGTCAATTTGTACCACCGTGTGGAGAAATTTTTTAACCCAGAGAAAACTCCTAAGCTTTTTCTTTCAGCTGAAATTAATAACAAAGTTATACATTGTGAATCATAATTTAAAACTTATGCACCTTGTATTTTTTTCCAATAAAGTTTTAGTAAAACCTAGGTTTTTGAAAAAAATGTAACACACTTAAGCAAAATATTCCCTGCGGATAATTAGATTACTTATTAACAGATGACTATAGCCCATAAACATCTGTTGTCATGAGAGGAGACAAACTTTGTCTTGAGAAACCTCCTTTAACATTTACCGCTGACTATTAAACTCCTCAGCAACAGCTACTCTCTTGGCCCCATAAAGAGAGCTGTCTTGCTGGCCTGTGTCAAGGAAAGATTTTTTTTATATATAACCTATGGTCAAGGACACTGACAGCTGATGAAAATGCAACCTTGAACAAGTCACATAATTTCTATGTGCCACAGTTCCCATCTATAAAAATGAGGATAATGCTTTCAAAGGACCAAACTGGCAGATAATTGCGAAGATTGTGTTGAGATGTGTATTCCATCTCTACTGCGAATTGTGTGTAGCTCTCCCTGTGTTGCACTAACACTAGGTGAAAACAATTGAGATGGGGGCAAGCCTGTCCCCTGGTCACCCCAGGGAGGGCCACTGCAGCCACCACTCCTTAGGTCAGTGGGGAGGGCAGTTCACACAAGCTGTTCCCAGCCCCCCAAGTAAGCCCAGGTGTGGGGGCTGCCCTGACTGGTCCCTCCACACCACAGGTCAGCCAAGGAATCATGCATATGGGACAGGACGCCTGGACCCCTGCGGCCCAGCACGATTGGGCCCCTGGAAAAAGCTGCAGCTAAATAGCTGATGGGGGAACCTGGAGGTGTGCACCAAACAGCTGATCGGGGGTGCACCTCCCCCAACCTCCCCCCATCAGTAGTTTGGTGGCCTGATCCTCAGATCTCACCTCAAGGCAGGGTTGGGTGGGGCCTAACAGACTGGAGGGTGACTGTTATCCCAGTTTAGCCCGGGTGCCCTGGCCTTTGCCCAGGCTGCATCACGAATTGCCTCTGGTCTACACATACTGTAGTAGCTGGCTGCCCACCCTGAAGCAGACATGAGCAAACATCTGGTAGTGACCTAACTGATGAGCAGATGACTCTTGGACTACTTCAGGCTAATGTGGGCTACTGTCTCATTTGTTTTCATCCACGTTTAAATCTATACTTGTGCCAGCTCTGGAAGAAACAGTAGTATACACCAAGCCTAGGTGTGTTTACGATCATTTTGTATAATGGTGCGTAGAGCACTTGTGGGAGAGTTTGACGAATCCTCACTGTAGACAATACCCATGACTCAGATCTAGTGGAGAGTTCAGGCCTCTCCACCAGTGCTTAGTTTGCAGAAAGAAAGAAAGAAAGAAGTGCCAGAGTTCAAACCTTCCTCAGAAGTCCAGCCCTTTGTTTCTGAAAGCCTGTGGGGTATTCAGGAGGGCCAGTGAGTCTGCCTCACCAGGTGCCACCCTCCACTCAGCCCCTTTCCTTACTCCTACTTTACCAACCCTTGCTCAGGGCGAGATTAAGTTTAATGTGGTCTGATGCTGGGAGTGCTGCCACCAGCAATCGGCAAAACACACTCTTTGCCGAACAGCTGATGACTGGCAGGAGCAGCATCCTCCCTGCATGCAGCAAAACTCTGCTGAAGAACCGACGAGTGACATCAGGAGCACATTCCCCCAGCTACCTGCAGAAGCACCTGCCTTAGCCTCTCACCTTGCCTTGAAATTTTTCCACTACCAAGTTTTTCCGTGGAAATTTTTCCAGGGCTTAGGGGAATTTTCCACTAATGTATTTTTCTGTGGGAAATATTCCATTTCTAAAAATGACTGCAAGTGAAACCAAAACAAAAGCTGTGATTGTATCAGATAGCTGGAAGTGAAACTGAAACCAAAACCAAAACAAAGCACACAGAGCAGTGTCCCATTTCTTGTCTTGAGCTGTGGAGTTTGGAATCAAAATCTCTTTGTTTTTAGGGCATTGGAAACATTTCTAGAACATTTGCATAGGAAATCTTGCACAGGAAAATTTTCCGATTCAAAATTTTCTTATGCAGATTAAATTCAAACAAGAAAATTTGCATGGTAAAATTTGCATCGGAACATTTTTTGGAAACTTTTCCGATTCAAAATTTTCTGGAAAACCCACATCACTGGGACTACTTGTTCCATTGCCACACAGCTGTTACTATTAGGAAGTTTTTACTGATATCTAACCAAAATCTACCTTCCTCTAACTTGAGATTATTACCTCAAGTTCATAATCTCAACCTCCCCTCTCTATAAATGAAGAACAGTTCCTTGCTGTCTTCTTGGTGGCAGCCCAATAGATATTTGAAGAATGCTATCATATCTCCCCTTAATCTCCATTTTACTAGGCTAAACATACCCATTTCCTTAAGCGTTTCCTCATAAGACTTGTTTTCCAGACTCTTTATCATCTTTATTCCCCTCGTCTGCACCTGTTCCAATTTGCCAATGTCCTCCTTAAAACGAGACACCCAGAACTGGAAACAAGACTCCAGGTGAGGTCAGACCAGTGCTGGATAGAGTAGAAATATTACTTCCATTGACTTGGAATAGCCTGCAGTTGGAGCAGATATCAAGAAGGGGACACGGAGTAGGGCTGGGGGCACCTGGCCTTAAAGATGAGGAGGGGGAGGAGGGTGTTACACAAAGACCATGTGTATGGTATGGAGAGGGAAGTCTGCTGTGCGTGGATATAGGATGGGGAATCTCTGGGTGTAGGATTTTGACTCCTGTAGGGCTTGGGACACAGAGTTTGCAATTCTGAACTGCATTCTCTGAAAAACTGTGAAATTGCTGTTTGACACCCTCCTCTATGACAGCAGGATCTTGCCCCCAAATAAACCTGCAGATGTACTTTCCTCATCCTAAATACATGTTTGTTTATTTTACAGTGTAATGGTTCTCAGTCTATTTTACATATCAGTGTTGTTCATAGTCCAATTTCTCAACATTTCTCACATTCAAATAATTCAACAGTTCCATTTGAGGGCACCAATTGACACAGGCCTCTGGCTCCCGTTAGGGGTTTATTGGCACCTGCTAGCTGTAGCCACTCAGATGACCTCAATTGGCTTCCTAGCTACTCAGTCCTGAAAGAGCCAGATATTTGCACCCCTTCAGGGACGCCCAGCTTGTTTCCTTAGGGGTTGCTCCCCTTCAGGGATTTACTCTTGACCTGCAGGCACTTGACCCTGCACACTCTTAGTGTGTTGTCTTGCCCTAACAAATGGCATCATGATGCAAAGAAAACAGTAGGCTGCCACCTGTTTCAAAGCATGTTTGGCTTGCTGGAATATTTGGTAATATTTGACTGGTCAAATAATAGGTGGGCAATTGACCTGTTTGCCAGCCCTTCTGTACAGTATCTTATGATGAATAGTTTGTACAGCAGTTCATTAAAAGTATCACTTAAAGGAGCCAGATGCCCATTTTCTGTTTCGTAAGCAGAATCTACAGCAGACCTTTTGAAGGACATTTAAAATCCCCTTGTTTATAGAAGTGAATTAATCTGGACTAAGAATATGACTTAATATTTCATTTTTAAAATGTCACAATTCCAGTGGAAGGACAGCACTTTGTATACTTGCAGCAATTTTTCTAGATCATTGGGTGTATTGTTAATGTTTTATAAACAAATTGCACTTTGACAATGGTTTCCATGGGGTTGGGGTAGTCTCTTCTTAAAAGTACTGTCTGATGGAAATCGTTTTCTACAAAATTAGCTCAACAGGTTGGTGATTAAAATTTTGTTATTTTAACAACTGGAATGACTAGATAGACATTTCAAAGTTTTAAAATTGAAAGATTATGGTTTTCTAGAAAATAATAAAAAGTATGCAAAGTCAACAGAGTTATGATTTGTTCTTGTACCTAAGAACTTAGGTTGTGGGTTGCATGTTTCCTACAAATCATATATTAAGTATGCCAGATCCAGCATTTCATTTAGAGCTGCACNTCCACTCAGCCCCTTTCCTTACTCCTACTTTACCAACCCTTGCTCAGGGCGAGATTAAGTTTAATGTGGTCTGATGCTGGGAGTGCTGCCACCAGCAATCGGCAAAACACACTCTTTGCCGAACAGCTGATGACTGGCAGGAGCAGCATCCTCCCTGCATGCAGCAAAACTCTGCTGAAGAACCGACGAGTGACATCAGGAGCACATTCCCCCAGCTACCTGCAGAAGCACCTGCCTTAGCCTCTCACCTTGCCTTGAAATTTTTCCACTACCAAGTTTTTCCGTGGAAATTTTTCCAGGGCTTAGGGGAATTTTCCACTAATGTATTTTTCTGTGGGAAATATTCCATTTCTAAAAATGACTGCAAGTGAAACCAAAACAAAAGCTGTGATTGTATCAGATAGCTGGAAGTGAAACTGAAACCAAAACCAAAACAAAGCACACAGAGCAGTGTCCCATTTCTTGTCTTGAGCTGTGGAGTTTGGAATCAAAATCTCTTCGTTTTTAGGGCATTGGAAACATTTCTAGAACATTTGCATAGGAAATCTTGCACAGGAAAATTTTCCGATTCAAAATTTTCTTATGCAGATTAAATTCAAACAAGAAAATTTGCATGGTAAAATTTGCATCGGAACATTTTTTGGAAACTTTTCCGATTCAAAATTTTCTGGAAAACCCACATCACTGGGACTACTTGTTCCATTGCCACACAGCTGTTACTATTAGGAAGTTTTTACTGATATCTAACCAAAATCTACCTTCCTCTAACTTGAGATTATTACCTCAAGTTCATAATCTCAACCTCCCCTCTCTATAAATGAAGAACAGTTCCTTGCTGTCTTCTTGGTGGCAGCCCAATAGATATTTGAAGAATGCTATCATATCTCCCCTTAATCTCCATTTTACTAGGCTAAACATACCCATTTCCTTAAGCGTTTCCTCATAAGACTTGTTTTCCAGACTCTTTATCATCTTTATTCCCCTCGTCTGCACCTGTTCCAATTTGCCAATGTCCTCCTTAAAACGAGACACCCAGAACTGGAAACAAGACTCCAGGTGAGGTCAGACCAGTGCTGGATAGAGTAGAAATATTACTTCCATTGACTTGGAATAGCCTGCAGTTGGAGCAGATATCAAGAAGGGGACACGGAGTAGGGCTGGGGGCACCTGGCCTTAAAGATGAGGAGGGGGAGGAGGGTGTTACACAAAGACCATGTGTATGGTATGGAGAGGGAAGTCTGCTGTGCGTGGATATAGGATGGGGAATCTCTGGGTGTAGGATTTTGACTCCTGTAGGGCTTGGGACACAGAGTTTGCAATTCTGAACTGCATTCTCTGAAAAACTGTGAAATTGCTGTTTGACACCCTCCTCTATGACAGCAGGATCTTGCCCCCAAATAAACCTGCAGATGTACTTTCCTCATCCTAAATACATGTTTGTTTATTTTACAGTGTAATGGTTCTCAGTCTATTCTACATATCAGTGTTGTTCATAGTCCAATTTCTCAACATTTCTCACATTCAAATAATTCAACAGTTCCATTTGAGGGCACCAATTGACACAGGCCTCTGGCTCCCGTTAGGGGTTTATTGGCACCTGCTAGCTGTAGCCACTCAGATGACCTCAATTGGCTTCCTAGCTACTCAGTCCTGAAAGAGCCAGATATTTGCACCCCTTCAGGGACGCCCAGCTTGTTTCCTTAGGGGTTGCTCCCCTTCAGGGATTTACTCTTGACCTGCAGGCACTTGACCCTGCACACTCTTAGTGTGTCGTCTTGCCCTAACAAATGGCATCATGATGCAAAGAAAACAGTAGGCTGCCACCTGTTTCAATGCATGTTTGGCTTGCTGGAATATTTGGTAATATTTGACTGGTCAAATAATAGGTGGGCAATTGACCTGTTTGCCAGCCCTTCTGTACAGTATCTTATGATGAATAGTTTGTACAGCAGTTCATTAAAAGTATCACTTAAAGGAGCCAGATGCCCATTTTCTGTTTCGTAAGCAGAATCTACAGCAGACCTTTGAAGGACATTTAAAATCCCCTTGTTTATAGAAGTGAATTAATCTGGACTAAGAATATGACTTAATATTTCATTTTTAAAATGTCACAATTCCAGTGGAAGGACAGCACTTTGTATACTTGCAGCAATTTTTCTAGATCATTGGGTGTATTGTTAATGTTTTATAAACAAATTGCACTTTGACAATGGTTTCCATGGGGTTGGGGTAGTCTCTTCTTAAAAGTACTGTCTGATGGAAATCGTTTTCTACAAAATTAGCTCAACAGGTTGGTGATTAAAATTTTGTTATTTTAACAACTGGAATGACTAGATAGACATTTCAAAGTTTTAAAATTGAAAGATTATGGTTTTCTAGAAAATAATAAAAAGTATGCAAAGTCAACAGAGTTATGATTTGTTCTTGTACCTAAGAACTTAGGTTGTGGGTTGCATGTTTCCTACAAATCATATATTAAGTATGCCAGATCCAGCATTTCATTTAGAGCTGCACTGAATAGTAAAAAAATTCCTCGCGAGTATTTCTAAGGGTTTGAGGACCAGTCCCAAAGGTTCAGGCCAGTCTGAGGCCCCTCAGTGAATACTCATGAGGAATTCTGAGGCTGGGGCAAGGGGAGGCAGAGGCCTGAGGGAGAGGGAATGTGTCGGGGAAGAGGCCTAGCAGGGGAGGTAGGGGTAGAGTACTCACCTTCCAGACGGGGGCCAGTGACTCATTGCCTCCTCGTGGGCTGGGTAAGGTTTAATAATAATAATAAAAAGTTGGGCATGCTCAGAAGGACTGAATGGCCCCTTCTGAGCACGTACAGACCTTTCCATGATGGCACCCCGCAGCGTGCTGATGCTTATCATTCGACCCTTCTGAGCATGCCCAACTTTCCCCCCCTTTTTTAAACATACCCGGCCCAGAGGAAGCCACACGTTGCTGGAGCCCCTCCGGAGGGCAAGTAGCCCACTGCTCCTACTAGGCCCCCCTTCCCTGGCCCCTGCTGGCCTATTCTGTCCGTGGCCAGTGAGGGCCAGAGAAGGAGGAACATGGGCCTAGCGTCTGCCTCTGGCTCTCAGCTGAGAATTTTCAGAGTTCTGAAGTTTCAGGGGCCATTACTCAAAACTTTGTAACTCAGAACATTGAGTCAAGTACCTCGGTCCTCGGTGTTTTTTGAGGAAAATTTCATTCTTCCTACGACAAAAAAGGAAGTACTTGACCTTTCCTGCAGTGTAGACCCATCCCTGCATAGTGCAGCACAAGAGGTCAGGTGGACTTCAGTTCATGGGGTGGATGTGCAATGTAGTGTTGGGGCTGACCCTTTGATGGTGGCCCACCCCAGCAAACTGTATATGAAGTGGCTGATATACTGGAAATGTATCTGTTATGTGAGTCTCTTCCTACTGTTTGTTTCTGATAGACAGTTATTCTACAACCGAATCTGGTAAGGCTTATCCACAATATAGAGTATTTAGAGGCAGTTATACAAACTTGCTGTAACTGGGCTTAGACTAGAAAGGACGGGGGACAGGGGAGACCACTTGTTCATTCTTATTTTGCCTGCTCATTAGTTTCAGCAACTTCTCGTTGTAGTCCTCAGCACTTCCCTTTCTTTTCAGAAGTCTTCAGTTTTTATTTCCATGGAGTTTTCTTTTTCTCTGAATGTTTTTTTGCTTTGGTGCTTCTAGAATACAGTTTATTCAGCATTCTTCAGCCAGCTTCTAGGATTTCTAAATTCTAAGGCCAGCACTCATGATTTTTGCTTGCCATGTATACTTGGTATTCTGATCTATTGATGCTATCATTATATTCTCTCCATCTAAATATATTTCTTTCCCCTCCCCCCCCCNCTTTGCTTTGGTGCTTCTAGAATACAGTTTATTCAGCATTCTTCAGCCAGCTTCTAGGATTTCTAAATTCTAAGGCCAGCACTCATGATTTTTGCTTGCCATGTATACTTGGTATTCTGATCTATTGATGCTATCATTATATTCTCTCCATCTAAATATATTTCTTTCCCCTCCCCCCCCCCTCCATGCTCAGACAATTTCTGTAGAAATTTCTGAGTATTCATCTGACAGTGCAGATCTTGAAGAAGGCCAGGTGGATATTAAATCTACTAAATTTGGATTAACCAAAAAGCTCCAACTAAGTATAGGAGAAGAATTGGAACAGGATACGGGAAGACTCGCGAGTGACTGGCTAAAATCTGCTCAGGTCCTTCTGCAGACACCTAAGAAACAAACAGATACGACATCTAAGACTCCAGAAGATTCTGCAAAGAAAAGGAAATTACTCAGGTAAATGACAATTTTAAAAAAACAAAAAAACATCTATTTTTAGTTTGTATGAGTGTCCACTTAACTTTAAATTGTAATATGTCTCTCTAGCTGGCCTTGTTATGCAATTGGGGTGTGTGCGTGTGCGTGTGCGTGTGCGTGTGTATGTGTGATTTTTAATCCCAAATTTCAGCAGAATTTGGTGGATAGGCAGAAGACTAAAAGGGATTCAAAATTTCATAACAGAGTGTTTCACGTGATCCTGAATCCCTTTCGGGGACATCTGTTGTTGATTGTTTGTTGTCACATAATGTGTATCGCAATCTGCGTGTATGGTGTAACGTTTTCAAGGATTATTTCAGTCTTCATGACTAGGAGATGAGGATTTTCTGTTGCTAGAATTTTTTCCCCATAAATGAAAGAAACTATCTGGTGAGCTTTGTAAGAAAATAGATTCTTATTTTCAGGCAGCAGTAGCTGCCTGAAACTTAAATGTACAGCCACTGTTGATTATAAACAGGGGACTGCTGAAGCCCCACAAGCCCTACTGCTTGGCCTACATTTCTGAAAATTTAACCATGGCTGTAAGTTGTGAGGACCATCATATCCACAAAGTTTGAAAAAGATCCATTAGGAAAATAAAATGTTCTAACTGCTTAAACGTTAATTGGTTGTGGTCAAAATGCACACCATCCTCACGTATTTGAATCATCAATATCTCCTCCCCCTGGATGAGTTGAGCCCCCAAACATCACAGACTTCGAGAATGAGATCAATAACAAGTGCTTCTGAAATATGATACTGATTGATACAGCCAAAACCGAGTTATTAGTGATCAAAAGTTCAGTTCTGCAGGTTTGCGCATGCGCACTTGAGCTCCTCTCTCCTGTCAGAGAGCCGGGGAAGCAGCTGCATCCCGTCCCCCTGTGAGCTCTG
>QEPC01001916.1:2057111-2075187 GCA_003113815.1 Sphenodon punctatus | reverse complement strand
GCTACCCATTAGTTTCATGGAGTGTCCCTTAGTTCTAGTATTATTTGAGAAGGTAAATAACAGTTCCCTATTTACTTGTTCCACACCACTCATGAGTTTATAAACTTCGATCATATCTCCTCTGTCGTTTCTTCTCCAAGATGAACCCCCCCCCTCTTTGTAGAGGAGCTGGTCCATACCCCTTTATCATTTTTGTTGCCTTTCTCTGTACCTTTTCTGTTTCTACTATATCTTTTTTGAGCTGGGGTGACCAGAACTGCACGCAGTACTGAAGATGTCACATGTTGAATGTGGCAAAGCAGATTATCATAACTGGGTAAAAACAGACATGCACGCAACTCTGCTTTAACACCACTTTAACATTTCTTTATGCATGTTGCAGGGCTGCATTGGAACCGTGTGTAGGTCTGCAACATACATAAGAAATGTTAAAGCGGAAATGTTAAATGTTAAGGTGCACATCTGCTTTTACCCACAGTTTTGCTTTGTATGGATTGAGTAAAGGTGATATGGATTTAATGGAGTTCAAAAAGGAAGAAAGTACCAGCAGGCAGGACAGATGATAAAATAGATAAGAATTGAATGAAAATTTTAGCTTATGTAAACAGAAAAAGAAAGCTGGCTGTAAGAGAGATTTTCTTCAAAGGGCTTAATATCCACTTGCTTATACAGTGTATCCCAGTATAGTGTTCTTGATAGATTCATTTTTCATCACTGTTATATAAGAGTTAATACTACCAATTATCATCTTAGGCCGTTAGAGGAATGGCAAAGGACTAAATTTCTGTTCATGTCCTCTTTTGCTAGCCAAGTGTCTGAACTTGTTTACACCATTGAAAACAAAACCAAAAAGTAAACTCCCCCCGCCCCCCCTTACATTCTTAAGCAACAATTCTTTGGGGGAGGAAAAGAGGGTTGTTTGTTGTTTCTTATTTTCTGGTGAGGAAAAAAGGCATGTGCAGTTGTTGAAAGGAACTTGAATAATTTATTTTTAAAATATAGAAAATTATTCAAGACAGGATCTAGTTATTAATTTAAACTTATATGTCGCCCTTCCCACATTAGCTCAGGGCTGCTTACAATTAATAAAAACTCTTAAACACACACTCACACTCACACTCCCTCCCTCCCCAGAAACCCTATCCCTAAACCCCCCTCCAAAAACATCCCTCTCCCAACCCAGAACCACCTATAGTCTCTCAAACCCCCAGTCGCTATCCCATTTGTTTAAATGCCTTACCAAACAGGAATGTGTTACACTGCAACAGAAGATGCTCATGTGAACCTCCAGAAAAGGGAGTTCCACAGAACTGGAGCAGCTTCTGAAAATAACTGTCTGTGCACCCCTGTCTAATGGAGAAGAGTAACAGATGGAACCTGCAGCAGGGCGCTCCCGGCTGACTGCAGGGGCTGCAAGGGGGCATGGTAGGACAGGTGATCTCTCAGATACGTGGAGCTTTATAGGTCAAAACCAGCACATTGAATTGTGCTCAGAAAGCAATAGCTAGTCAGTGCAGACTCTGGAACACCGGTGTAATGTGCTCCTGGCAAACCATCCCTGAGAAGAGCCAGGTCACTGTGTTCTGAAACAGCTGCAGCTTTCAATCAGTCATCAAGGGCAGCTCCATATAGAGCTCATTGCAGTAGTCTAGCCTCGGAAGTGATGAAAGCATGGATGACAGTGGCAAAGTTCAAATCAGAAAGAAAAGGCTGTAGCCTCCTCACCAGATGGAGTTGGTGAAAAGCGCTCCTGGCCACAGCCACAACTTGAGAGTCTAGGTGCAGCATGGGGTCCAGAAGCACTCCAAGGCTGCAAACCTGAATGACCACAAAAGGCCAGACCCCATCAATAACCGGATTCCCAGTCCCCCACTGTCATCACCTTAGTCTTGTCAGGATTCAGCCTTTACCTGGGTCAGATGAAAAGGAGACGTAAAACTGGGTGGCATCATCAGCATATTAATGACACCTTACATCAAACTTCCAAATGATCCTGCCCAGCGGCCATATATACATGTTAAACTAGAGGGGAGACAAGATGGAACCCTGTGGAACATCACAGGGGAGGACATGATGGGACGAGAAGCAATCACTCATCACCACCCGCTGAGAGCTTCCAGACAGGAATGAACCACACGACTCAAGAGCTGCTCCATGCACCCCTGCCAGGTCCCACAGTTGTGTCAGCAACACCTCATGGTCAACTGAGTCAAAGGGTATTTTCAGACGTTACGAGATCACGCTCAACCACAGACAATACCCTGTGGTGGAGAATGGTCCCGTAACGTCTGTTTGATGCTCACCAGATGTTCACCACAATGAACTTCTGGTGGGAATCAAAATAACCACGCTTTCGAGGCTGGTCTGGGGACCATCGCCGAAAGCGTGGTTAGTTGAACCACGGCCCGGAATCTGTGACCAGTAACATCTGTTACCGGCACTGATTCTGGGCCATGGCCCAGACCACAGGTCGGAATCGGATGCAGTGGTCGAATTCGCCGCTGAGCTTGCCTGTCACCCGGAGAGCGGGAGGCTGGGGGAGCGTGAGGGGGCGGGGTTGTACAGCACATCTGCTTGCCGTTACGGGGTGATTCCGGCAGGGAATGTAAAGGGTGATTCCGTGACAGGGCCAAAGTCGCCCCGTCACGTCTGAAATCACCCAAAGACGGCTGAAAGATCTAACAAGATCAACGGGATACAATTTCCCTTATTAATCTCAAGGTGCAGATCATAGATAAAGGCCACAAAGCAGTCTCTGTGCCATACCCAGAGTGAAAGCCAGACTAAAAAGGGTTCAGGAATCTGACATTAAAATCAGACTGCTTCTTCCAGATTTATTTATTTATTTACGGAATTTATATCCCACTCTGTCCTGCCACAGGCAGCCCAGAGTGGCTAACAACATAATATAAACACAGTATAAAACAATTTTAAACAATAAAAAATGTAAACAACCCCCCCCCTTCTTCCCCTCCCCCACCCTACTCTTCTCCCTCACCAAATGCCTGATGGAACAACCAGGTTTTGCAGTTCCTATGGAAGGCCGGAAGGTCCGGGGCCTGATGTGCCCCCACCGGGAGAGAATTCCAGAGACGCGGTGCGGCCACTGAGAATACCCTATTCTGTGTGGCCCCCCGGGAAACCCGGGGGACCTCCAGGAAGGCACCCCCAGTCGACCGCAGTGGCCGATCTAGAACCCGGGGAGTGAGGCGGTCTCACAAATAAGCAGACATGCAAATATAAGGCAAGAAAGCAGTCTTGCAGTTGTAAAACAATATTTCTCAAAAATACAACTTTTGAGTGTAAATACAACTTCTGAGGGTGTAAAGCTTTCAATTTCCCAATGGGTGGGGGGCTGGGCAACATCCAGGGGGTGAGGGCAAACCTAGAGGCGGTGCCAAAACCAACATTTGTGTGACAGGGTCACTCCCCTTCTAGCCAGCCTGCACCACCAGTAGATGCTCAGGGTTCACACCAGCCACACACACTTATAAAAATGGCTAAACATTTTATTAAAATCCTATTTGGGGAAAGGAAAAAAACAAACAAATAACAGCAGCAAAAACAAAGAAAAACATCAACTGTTAATGACTATATTCTTATATTACTAAAATTCTTCCACACTGAATGTATTTCTTCTTACTGGTGCTCTCTGGTCTATCCAGATGATTGATTCCCTTTACGTGTGAAAAGGTTAGGTCGCAGCACCTGTAATGTGTGGTTAATCCAAAAAGTTTAACTCGGAAACCAGTGGTAACAATCCTGCTAATTCCCTTACACATTTGCCTTAACATGTAAACAGAATAGTCCTCCTCTGTCTGTCTTCGACACAGAGTCAGTGCAGAGCCGCCATGCAGTGTTATGGGATATAAAGCAGCAGCCATGAAAATAAAGCAGGGGTGAGGAATCTTAGCCCCAGGAACCATGTACACAAGGATAGGGAGAGATACATGGCACAGATCCATGATGTGGACCCTCCTTGAGTATATCCCTTATGCACTCCTGCCCCCAACTTCTGTGCGGCCTTCAATCCTTGTATTCATTTTCAAAGTGGCCCTCCGGAGAAAAAAATCATCTCCACGGGGTGGAGGGAGATCTTTTCAAGCCTGGAGTGGGGAGGAAACATGGAAACAGTGAACATTCAGACTTAAAATCTCCCATAAAAATTGAAGAGGTGGGAGAAAAGATCTTGTGAATGTAGCCACAGTGTGGTTGATTTCAGTAAGACTATCCATACAGTTACATAGGATTAGGGCCATAGCCTCTGTCCCAGCACCTCAATTTCCTATCTGTTAAAATGTGGGCTATGGTACTAGAATTGACATTTTCAAATGTAAGTCATCACAAGTTAGGCTTTAGAAATACAAGATTTAAAAATCTAATAAAATTTGGGTTCTTTTTCTTTTTCTTTTGATTTCTGGTGCTTCACAGTACACTGCAATCATGTTTCCAAGCTTTTTTACACAAAGGGCTAGATACTAACTTTTTAAAAGAAAGAATGAAAGCTGTGATTGTCCTCATTTTATTACAAATCTCTCAAATTTCCAGCTTTCAGACACACCTAGAATCTAATTTCCAGACATCATGGACAGCCCTGTAGTCTCTTCCTACCCCACCAGGGAGCACATGAGGATACATACATCAAATCTGTGAGGTGCTCAGATATACTATGATAATTTGGAATGGGCACATTAAAAATTGTTGGCCCCACACCTGAGCTACATAATAGCTCAAGGCAGCTTCGCATGCTCCCTATCCCCCACCCCCTTGGCCACGGTCCCCCACTCCTCAGTGCTCTGCATGGCCACAACACTTTCCTGCCTGATCCCCAACCGGCCACAGGCCACCCGCTCTCCAACTGGCTATAGTACCTGGCCCAGNACTCATGTCAGGCCAAAAGCTTCTCAAACCAAGGGAAGCGAGACTGATGCAAAAAGTAGTTACTGGAATAAAAGATTCTGATCAGTAAAAGTGAAAGTGTAAAATCTTTTATATTTTGACAGTTCCCTGTGTCTGTCTCTGTACCTCTGGCCTCCCTATGGTCTAGTGATTGAGCCGCCACCACCCCCATAAGGGGTCATGCACTCCAACATTTGGCGGCACCACAACAGATGTGCCAGTGGCTCCCAGGTCACAGCGGGCCTACGTGGGACAATGGCACATCTGTTTTTACCCAATGTTTCAGAAAACGGTGCAGGTATTTGTTGTCTTTCATGCAGTACATTACAAAGGGCTACAAACTGGAGTCTTGTATTTGTTTCCATAGTGCCTTGGAAAGTTCTGAGCTTGCATGGTTCTGAAGTAGAAGAGAGAGCTTAGGTAGGGCTTGTATTATTATTAAGCATTTATATAGTGCAAGCAATGTACCTGGCACTTTACAATTCTAAGAAAGAGACACAGTCCCTGCCCCAGTGGGCTTACAGTCTAAGAGAGACAAGAGGGGGTGGAGGGGTGGGGAAACAGAGGAAGAGACAAGGATACATTCATGAACTCCATGAGGTCTCAGGTGCCCGTGCTTGGCTTAGTTACAAAGGTGTAGTTACTCATTCAATGTTACACAAGATACGATGATTCAGGATAAGTCAGCAAGGGTGTGAGGGGAATGAGGAGCCAGAGAAAGCTTGATGGAAGAGGTGGGTTTTGAGGAGGGATTTGGAGGGAGGCAGCCGAACGAATGTGTTCAGGGAGGGAGTTCCAGACATGGTGGGCTGCCAGGGAAAGGGACGGATGCATTTTGAGGAGCAGGGGAGCCGTGAGCAGAGGAGTGGTGGTAGAGGAGTGGAGCTCCCAGAGAGGAGTGTAGCAGGAAATGAGTGCTGAGAGATAGCGTGGAGCAAGGTCATGAAGAGCCTTGTAGGTAAAAACAAGGAGTTTGTGCAAAATGTGTTCAGGAAGAAGGAGCCAGTGGAGAGAGGAGAGGAGGGGCTGTACGTGATCAAAGCGATGCGCAAGGTGGATGACCTTGGCATCAGAATTATGAACAGAAATGAGAGGAGCAAGGTGAGAGCGAGGAAGGCCAGTGAGAAGCAGGTTGCAATAGTCGAAGCGAGAGATGACCAGGGCATGGACAAGGGGTTTAGCAGAGGAAACAGTGAGGAAAGGACGGATCTTAGCAAAGAATCGATCTGCGGTTTAAAGGAGAGGGAGGAGTCAGAGATGAACTCTAGGCTACATGCTAGTGGCTAGTGCCTTGTACTCATGAGCAAGGGTAGTTACTATGGAGGAGTTAATCGAGACTAATTACCTCTCTCCGACAGTTTCTTTGAGTCTCTTTCTGTCACCTGAGCTCCCTGCTTGGGAACTTTTAGGGAGTAGCCAGCAAGAGGAAATGGAATGACAAACAGCCAGCACAGTGTAGATGTTTTTTTTCACTCATACAAATAGAAAAAGGGAAAGAGAAGGGGCTTTGTGAACAGTCACATGTGGCACCAAGGGAGAAATGCTGGGGACTGCCTAAAAAGCCCTAAACAGCTTGGGCCCTATATATTTAAAAGTCCGCCTCTTCCCTTATGTTCCATCACAGTCCCTAAAGTCACCTGCGGGTGCCCCCTCACAAGTTCCATCATTGCCTCCAGTCCATATGACAAGGTCACAAAGAGAGGTGTTCTTGGTGGCTCTCTGCAACGCTGGAACTCCCTTTCCTTGGTGGTTCGCTAAAGCCCAAGCCTGAACATCTTCTGGAGGCAGTCCTAAACCTATTTATTTGACCAGGCATTCAGCAGGAAGGGATGTTATCTGAGTGGTTACTTTTGAGGGAATTTTATATTTTTCTACATTTGATTTTTAATGGACTTTATGTATTTTTATATATGTATATTTGAAGGGCAGGCTAGAAATCCAAATAAATAATTAAACAAACCCACCCAGTAGGCTGCTAATGCAAAATATCTCTGACACCAAGTTATAATCTAAATTCTAGGGTAGGGGCTGGAAGAGCAACTTCTGTTTGTTGCGTGAGCAGTCAGTTAGTATTCAGAAACAAATAAATTGTAGGCCATGCTTGTAAAAGGCCATAAACTTAAGAGGCAAAGGGAAAGGACAGTTTTTTGAAAGGATTCAATCAAAAGAAGTAGAAAGTAATAAGAACATAAGTTAGTGCCATACTGGGTGAGACCAATGGTCCATCGAGCCCAGAACCTGTCTCCGACAGTGGCCACTCACGATCACTTTGAAGATGTATCCAGCAGGTCACAATGGGGCAATCCATTCCCTGTTGTTCACTCCCAGCTCCCGACAGTAAGAGGTTACCTTCCCCAAATCTACCCGGCTAATAGCTGACAATGGACCTATCCTCCAGAAACTTGTCCTATCCTTTTTTTAAACCCAGGTATACTACTGGCCTTGACCACGACCACATCCTCTGGAAACAAATTCCACAACTTAATTGTGCATTGAGTGAAAGAATACTTTTTAATTTGTTTTAAAACTGCTACCCATTAGTTTCATGGAGTGTCCCTTAGTTCTAGTATTATTTGAGAAGGTAAATAACAGTTCCCTATTTACTTGTTCCACACCACTCATGAGTTTATAAACTTCGATCATATCTCCTCTGTCGTTTCTTCTCCAAGATGAACCCCCCCCCTCTTTGTAGAGGAGCTGGTCCATACCCCTTTATCATTTTTGTTGCCTTTCTCTGTACCTTTTCTGTTTCTACTATATCTTTTTTGAGCTGGGGTGACCAGAACTGCACGCAGTACTGAAGATGTCACATGTTGAATGTGGCAAAGCAGATTATCATAACTGGGTAAAAACAGACATGCACGCAACTCTGCTTTAACACCACTTTAACATTTCTTTATGCATGTTGCAGGGCTGCATTGGAACCGTGTGTAGGTCTGCAACATACATAAGAAATGTTAAAGCGGAAATGTTAAATGTTAAGGTGCACATCTGCTTTTACCCACAGTTTTGCTTTGTATGGATTGAGTAAAGGTGATATGGATTTAATGGAGTTCAAAAAGGAAGAAAGTACCAGCAGGCAGGACAGATGATAAAATAGATAAGAATTGAATGAAAATTTTAGCTTATGTAAACAGAAAAAGAAAGCTGGCTGTAAGAGAGATTTTCTTCAAAGGGCTTAATATCCACTTGCTTATACAGTGTATCCCAGTATAGTGTTCTTGATAGATTCATTTTTCATCACTGTTATATAAGAGTTAATACTACCAATTATCATCTTAGGCCGTTAGAGGAATGGCAAAGGACTAAATTTCTGTTCATGTCCTCTTTTGCTAGCCAAGTGTCTGAACTTGTTTACACCATTGAAAACAAAACCAAAAAGTAAACTCCCCCCGCCCCCCCTTACATTCTTAAGCAACAATTCTTTGGGGGAGGAAAAGAGGGTTGTTTGTTGTTTCTTATTTTCTGGTGAGGAAAAAAGGCATGTGCAGTTGTTGAAAGGAACTTGAATAATTTATTTTTAAAATATAGAAAATTATTCAAGACAGGATCTAGTTATTAATTTAAACTTATATGTCGCCCTTCCCACATTAGCTCAGGGCTGCTTACAATTAATAAAAACTCTTAAACACACACTCACACTCACACTCCCTCCCTCCCCAGAAACCCTATCCCTAAACCCCCCTCCAAAAACATCCCTCTCCCAACCCAGAACCACCTATAGTCTCTCAAACCCCCAGTCGCTATCCCATTTGTTTAAATGCCTTACCAAACAGGAATGTGTTACACTGCAACAGAAGATGCTCATGTGAACCTCCAGAAAAGGGAGTTCCACAGAACTGGAGCAGCTTCTGAAAATAACTGTCTGTGCACCCCTGTCTAATGGAGAAGAGTAACAGATGGAACCTGCAGCAGGGCGCTCCCGGCTGACTGCAGGGGCTGCAAGGGGGCATGGTAGGACAGGTGATCTCTCAGATACGTGGAGCTTTATAGGTCAAAACCAGCACATTGAATTGTGCTCAGAAAGCAATAGCTAGTCAGTGCAGACTCTGGAACACCGGTGTAATGTGCTCCTGGCAAACCATCCCTGAGAAGAGCCAGGTCACTGTGTTCTGAAACAGCTGCAGCTTTCAATCAGTCATCAAGGGCAGCTCCATATAGAGCTCATTGCAGTAGTCTAGCCTCGGAAGTGATGAAAGCATGGATGACAGTGGCAAAGTTCAAATCAGAAAGAAAAGGCTGTAGCCTCCTCACCAGATGGAGTTGGTGAAAAGCGCTCCTGGCCACAGCCACAACTTGAGAGTCTAGGTGCAGCATGGGGTCCAGAAGCACTCCAAGGCTGCAAACCTGAATGACCACAAAAGGCCAGACCCCGTCAATAACCGGATTCCCAGTCCCCCACTGTCATCACCTTAGTCTTGTCAGGATTCAGCCTTTACCTGGGTCAGATGAAAAGGAGACGTAAAGCTGGGTGGCATCATCAACATATTAATGACACCTTACATCAAACTTCCAAATGATCCTGCCCAGCAGCCATATATACATGTTAAACTAGAGGGGAGACAAGATGGAACCCTGTGGAATATCACAGGGGAGGACATGATGGGACGAGAAGCAATCACTCATCACCACCTGCTGAGACCTTCCAGACAGGAATGAACCACACGACTCAAGAGCTGCTCCATGCACCCCTGCCAGGTCCCACAGTTGTGTCAGCAACACCTCATGGTCAACTGAGTCAAAGGGTATTTTCAGACGTTACAAGATCACGCTCAACCACAGACAATACCCTGTGGTGGAGAATGGTCCCGTAACGTCTGTTTGATGCCCACCGGATGTTCACCACAGTGAACTTCTGGCGGGAATCAAAATAACCACGCTTTCGAGGCTGGTCTGGGGACCATTGCCGAAAGCGTGGTTAGTTGAACCACGGCCCGGAATCGGTGACTGGTAACAGCTGTTACCGGCACTGATTCTGGGCTGTGGCCCAGACCACGGGTCGGAATCGGACGCAGCGGCCGAATTCGCCGCTGAGCCTGCCCGTCACCCGGAGAGCGGGAGGCTGGGGGAGCATGAGGGGGTGGGGTTGTATAGCACATCTGCTTGCCGTTACGGGGTGATTCCAGCAGGGAATCGAAAGGGTGATTCCGTGACGGGGCCAAAGCCGCCCCGTCACGTCTGAAATCACCCAAAGACGGCTGAAAGATCCAACAAGATCAACGGGGTACAATTTCCCTTATTAATCTCAAGGTGCAGATCATAGATAAAGGCCACAAAGCAGTCTCTGTGCCATACCCAGGGTGAAAGCCAGACTAAAAAGGGTTCAGGAATCTGACATTAAAATCAGACTGCTTCTTCCAGATTTATTTATTTATTTACGGAATTTATATCCCACTCTATCCTGCCACAGGCAGCCCAGAGTGGCTAACAACATAATATAAACACAGTATAAAACAATTTTAAACAATAAAAAACATAAACAGCCCCCCCCTCTGTCCCTCCCCCACCCTACTCTTCTCCCTCGCCAAATGCCTGACGGAACAACCAGGTTTTGCAGTTCCTACGGAAGGCCGAAAGGTCTGGGGCCTGATGTGCCCCCACTGGGAGAGAATTCCAGAGGCGTGGTGCGGCCACTGAGAATGCCCTATTCTGTGTGGTCCCCCGGGAAACCCAGGGGACCTCCAGGAAGGCACCCCCGGTCGACCGCAGTGGACAATCTAGAACCCGGGGAGTGAGGCTGTCTCACAAATAAGCAGACGTGCAAATATAAGGCAAGAAAGCAGTCTTGCAGTTGTAAAACAATATTTCTCAAAAATACAACTTTTGAGTGTAAATACAACTTCTGAGGGTGTAAAGCTTTCAATTTCCCAATGAGTGGGGGGCTGGGCAACATCCAGGGGGTGAGGGCAAACCTAGAGGCGGTGCCAAAACCAACATTTGTGTGACAGGGTCACTCCCCTTCTAGCCAGCCTGCACCACCAGTAGATGCTCAGGGTTCACACCCAGCCACACACACTTATAAAAACAGCTAAACATTTTATTAAAATCCTATTTGGGGAAAGGAAAAAAACAAACAAATAACAGCAGCAAAAACAAAGAAAAACATCAACTGTTAATGACTATATTCTTATATTGCTAAAATTCTTCCACACTGAATGTATTTCTTCTTACTGGTGCTCTCTGGTCTATCCAGATGATTGATTCCTTTTACGTGTGAAAAGGTTAGGTCGCAGCACCTGTAATGTGTGGTTAATCCAAAAAGTTTAACTCGGAAACCAGTGGTAACAATCCTGCTAATTCCCTTACACATTTGCCTTAACATGTAAACAGAATAGTCCTCCTCTGTCTATCTTCGACACAGAGTCAGTGCAGAGCCGCCATGCAGTGTTACGGGATATAAATCAGCAGCCATGAAAATAAAGCAGGGGTGAGGAATCTTAGCCCCAGGAACCATGTACACAAGGATAGGAAGAGATACATGGCACAGATCCATGACCCTCCTTGAGTATATCCCTTATGCACTCCTGCCCCCAACTTCTGTGCGGCCTTCAATCCTTGTATTCATTTTCAAAGTGGCCCTCCGGAGAAAAAAATCATCTCCACGGGGTGGAGGGAGATCTTTTCAAGCCTGGAGTGGGGAGGAAACATGGAAACAGTGAACATTCAGACTTAAAATCTCCCATAAAAATTGAAGAGGTGGGAGAAAAGATCTTGTGAATGTAGCCACAGTGTGGTTGATTTCAGTAAGACTATCCATACAGTTACATAGGATTAGGGCCATAGCCTCTGTCCCAGCACCTCAATTTCCTATCTGTTAAAATGTGGGCTATGGTACTAGAATTGACATTTTCAAATGTAAGTCATCACAAGTTAGGCTTTAGAAATACAAGATTTAAAAATCTAATAAAATTTGGGTTCTTTTTCTTTTTCTTTTGATTTCTGGTGCTTCACAGTACACTGCAATCATGTTTCCAAGCTTTTTTACACAAAGGGCTAGATACTAACTTTTTAAAAGAAAGAATGAAAGCTGTGATTGTCCTCATTTTATTACAAATCTCTCAAATTTCCAGCTTTCAGACACACCTAGAATCTAATTTCCAGACATCATGGACAGCCCTGTAGTCTCTTCCTACCCCACCAGGGAGCACATGAGGATACATACATCAAATCTGTGAGGTGCTCAGATATACTATGATAATTTGGAATGGGCACATAAAAAATTGTTGGCCCCACACCTGAGCTACATAATAGCTCAAGGCAGCTTCGCATGCTCCCTATCCCCCACCCCCTTGGCCATGGTCCCCCACTCCCCAGTGCTCTGCATGGCCACAACACTTTCCTGCCTGATCCCCAGCTGGCCACAGGCCACCCGCTCTCCAACTGGCTATAGTACCTGGCCCAGTCCAGGGGGTGCTATGAAAAGTTACTGACCATGGCCCTGCAGGAGGCAGGACAGGCAGCAGTAGAGGATCTTGCTCCCTCCGGGGATCTCCTCGGCGTCAGGGTCAGTTTGGTCACTCGCTTAGTCTTGGTGAATCAAGGAAGTGGCAGTGGCGTGGTGCGGCAGAGGTCTGTGGGCTCTGACTGTCCTTCCTCCTCAGTGTCGGTCATGGGCCAGGGCCAGTTGGCAAATAGGAATGCAAGGTGCACTGCAGATGATGGCGGACTGCGCATCACAGGGTCAAACGTGGGCTGAGGGCAAGGCATGTGTGGGGAAAGCCAGTGGGGACTGAATCAAACCCAGGGGTTTTGAAAACCAGTGGTGCTGAGCTTGCTGTATGGGGAGCAGAGCCCCTCAGCCCCCCTGAAGATTATGCCTGTAATGTGGCATCAGAAATAGCCACAGTATGAAGAAACACAGTAGGTTTAGGTCTGAGTAGGAGTATACTTGATCGAGACAAAGTAGATCAAATGATACCTTTTATTGGACCAACTTCCGCTGGTGAGAATATGCAAGCTTTGGGCCCACAGGGCCCTTCCTTTGGCATATAGCGTAGCAAGTCAGAAATGTATAAACTGAGCAAATGTAGGACTATTATATAGGAGAAGGCACCACAGTGTCAAAAGTGGGGGAGGATGGGACAGGCGAACTAGAGAGGGAAATGCAGAGGGGTTGGGGGGGAGGGGAAGAGATGTGCCAGACATTTAAAAAAAAAGCTGTAAAAAGTTAAAATTCTGCTTACTTGCACAGACTATGGGAATCTAGTAATCCCCCATTCCTCTCCTATCCTGAGTCATTGACTTAGTTGAAAGGGTGCTCTTGCAGAATGCCCTGTGGCTGGCATACTCATGCTTGACTGTAGGTGTAATGAGTTTGTTTTTGTAGTCTTTATACTATCCCTTACCACTTCCCTCCAGGCTCTCCTTACCATGTACCCCATGTCCTATCCTTTTCCTTTGGGCTCTCACCCCCATGCTTTCACACTATTTTAATCCTTTTGGCTGAGGACGGCTTTCACAAATTTACCTTTCCAGAATGTGTGCAATTTGTTTGGCCAGAGATGTTTTAACTACTTTCCCTCCTTGCTTTTCTTCCCCCGCACTGAATGCAGTACACACTGGTCCTAGTTCTAGAGCAGGGATGAGGAACCTCAGGCCCTGGGGCCAAGTGTGGCCCGCAGCTAGTTTTTAATGTGTTCCCAGTTCCTGGGTTTGGCTCCTGAAACCAGTTCCTACCCTCCAAACACTGAAAAACTGAGCTAAGGATAAGGGGACATACACACAAAGCTAGGAACAGATCTATGGCATAGATCCATGATCTCAACTTTCCTCTTCCCGAATGCACCCCTTAAACACTCCCTTCTCCAACCTCTGTGCAGCCCTCAGAGATGGTATTAATTTTCAAAGCGGCCCCTGAGAGGGAAAAGGTTCCCCACCTCTGTTCTAGAACTAAGCTGCTTCTAGAACTGTAGTGTTTTCTAGCCTAGGATGAAGAATATTGGGCAGGGCCCTAAGCTTTCCTCTTTCAATCCCAAGCCCTCTTTCACAGCCCTATCAAATGGATGTCTTTACTTGAATCTTTTCAGGCAGCTAGCAGAATTTAATTTTTTTCTTGGGGTTTATATTTAATTTGTAATTTGGCTACTCTTATGTTATGCAACATTTCCCAATAATGCCATAGAGAGTGATCTATATTTTAAATTAGTATGATCTTGAATGTGAGCCTGAACTAAAGTTTGCTGAGGTCAAAGCAAAGGCTCCCATTAATTTAGCTGGTCTTCGGATCAGGTCCTAATCCCTTTAAAACATATCTACATTTATTCTAAAGGGGGGACTAATTTACCGGTGGTATTGTTTTACCTTGTGTTTTATTTTAAATGGATTTTTAAGATATACTGTATTATATCTTGCTAGTTAATATTTTTCTCTATAGCAAGATCTAGATATTATTTTAAATGGGGGAGATACTGGAGCTATTGGAGGGTCCCCCTGTATTTATAGGGGACCCAAGACCTAGAAGATCAGTGACCTCTCCAACGAAATGTACCCGGCATTTAAGGACAGGAGGGGCTGATGCTTTTCCAATGGAATACTGGGTTGTAAACGTCAGATCAGTGAATTATGTGTTATGTTTTTATTTGTGGTGGTTATTGTATATTGGGTGCCTTTTTCCCTGTTTTTCTTGGCATTTTATACTTTGTATGTCTCTCTTTGTTATAGCCTATGGCTTCAACAATAAACTTTATTATTATTATTATTATTATTATTATTCTAAAGAATCAACCAGGAGCACCAGCTGAATAGATCTAATATGTTTAATAGTCAGTTGAGGGAGATGCAGTACTTGTCTTTATGTTGAATTGAAAGTTTTCTGATTTTCCAAAGAACCACTAATTTAACAGACTACTGAATGGGTGTGATCTGTAAATTAATGGTTGCTACTGTGTGGTTTAGAAAGGAGTGACAGGGTTTTCAAAATCCAGTAGTCAGTGCAGCCCTCAGAGCTTGTACTAATTTTCATAGTGTTCCCTGAGAGGGACTAATAGAGAATAAAGCAGCAGCAGGGAAACTTTTCCTTCCGGGGCCCCTTCGAAAATGTTTACAAGTTCTGAGGGCCGCATAGAAATTCGTGGTAGGGATGCTTAAGGGTTGGGGAAGGAAGAGGAATGTCCATGAATCCATTCCATGGATTTCATCCCCTATCCTTTTGTGTATGCTCCTATGTCTGCTCCCTTCACTTGAGCTTCCTCTTTCAGTGTTTGGATTCAAGGACCAGATCCAGGAAATAGGAAGGGACCAAATAAAAACTATTAACAGGCTGCATTTGGCAGCCTGAGCCTGAGATTTCCCATCCCTGGAATAAAACCTGCAGTTTCAGAAAGCTTTTTATGTATGTTAATTCCCTTATAAGATGCAGGCTTGCAAAGACTACTTCCTTCTTGTCCCTCAGTGGTAGTCAGTAATTTCTGCATGCTTTGATGCAGAAATTTATTTTTTTTTCTTGTTCCTTAATGCAAATGGCATTTCTAAGAAACCTGTCTCCTTCCTCTGCACAATTTAGCAGGTTGACAAGAACCTATGAAGAAGAATGGAAAAACTGCAAAGCTTTAAAGCATCCCTGGCATACAAACTAACCAACTCTGAAGCTTTAGAAAGTACAGCTGTCCTGTCCAACCCCTCCCCTCAGGCATGCTCTCCCTATATGCATGCATACATATTTTGTTTGGATGATTTATTTTTAATTGGCATAAAAATACAAGAGCCAAATATATTCAGAATCAAAGTTGCTTTCTGTATTTTCTTCTTCCATCTTCTGCCAGTAATCCATGCTGCTTTTCCATGTTGTTTGGGACATGGAACTTTTCCATGTTGTTCTACCAACACCAGTGACAGGACATTTTCTGACGAATTAAATTTAACTGTCTGTAAGCATCTATACTAACAAGTAGGTTGTGGTTCTCTGTATTTTGTATATCTGCCATGACTTAATTTGGATTCTGAACTAGTTGGTTTCAGATTTCTTTTGCTGAGGAATGTTTTGTAAATGCCCTACATACAGTACCAAGTCTCTGTCAGCACCAATTTTCAAACTGGAGAGCCATCTGAGAAAATATTTGTGAAGTTTCCCCCCCTATTATGACTGTTTTTACATGGACTGGGGTGGGTGGGTGTGTTGCTGCGGCGGGTGGAGATGGGTGTGTGCCCGTTTACATGGACACATCCCCACCTACACCTACTAACACCCATCTCCACCCACGGAGCATCCTCCGTTCTGTCGGAGGACTCCGTGGGTGGAGGTGGGTGTGGGTCAGTGTGTGACGGGAGTGTGCATGCACAAACACCCACCGCCCGTGGCATTTACACGGGCACACACCCACCGCACATCCATCCCCCCCACCTACCGGCGGCCGTTTACACAGACTGCCCCCCCCGCACACTGCACACCCGCCCGAACACNGCACCACTTTAACATTTCTTTATGCATGTTGCAGGGCTGCATTGGAACCGTGTGTAGGTCTGCAACATACATAAGAAATGTTAAAGCGGAAATGTTAAATGTTAAGGTTCACATCTGCTTTTACCCACAGTTTTGCTTTGTATGGATTGAGTAAAGGTGATATGGGTTTAATGGAGTTCAAAAAGGAAGAAAGTACCAGCAGGCAGGACAGATGATAAAATAGATAAGAATTTAATGAAAATTTTAGCTTATGTAAACAGAAAAAGAAAGCTGGTTGTAAGAGAGATTTTCTTCAAAGGGCTTAATATCCACTTGCTTATACAGTGTATCCCAGTATAGTGTTCTTGATAGCTTCATTTTTCATCAGTGTTATATAACAGTTAATACTACCAATTATCATCTTAGGCCGTTAGAGGAATGGCAAAGGACTAAATTTCTGTTCATGTCCTCTTTTGCTAGCCAAGTGTCTGAACTTGTTTACACCATTGAAAACAAAACCAAAAAGTAAACTCCCCTCCCCCCCTTGCTTTCTCAAGCAACAATTCTTTGGGGAAGGAAGAGAGGGTTGTTTGTTGTTTCTTATTTTCTGGTGAGGAAAAAAGGCATGTGCAGTTGTTGAAAGGAACTTGAATAATTTATTTTTAAAATATAGAAAATTATTCAAGACAGGATTTAGTTATTTATTTAAACTTATATGTCGCCCTTCCCAAATCAGCTCAGGACTGCTTACAATTAATAAAAACTCTTAATAACACACAACACACAACACACACACAACACACCCCTCCCTCCCCAGAAACCCTATCCCTAACCCCCCCTCCAAAAACATCCCTCTCCCAACCCAGAACCACCTATAGTCTCTCAAACCCCCAGTCCCTATCCCATTTGTTTAAATGCCTTACCAAACAGGAATGTGTTACACTGCCACAGAAGATGCTCATACTTGGACTCATGTGAACCTCCAGAAAAAGGGAGTTCCACAGAACTGGAGCAGCTTCTGAAAATGACTGTCTGTGCACCCCTGTCTAATGGGGAAGAGTAACAGATGGAACCTGCAGCAGGGCGCTCCCGGCTGACTGCAGGGGCTGCAAGGGGGCATGGTAGGACAGGTGATCTCTCAGATACGTGGAGCTTTATAGGTCAAAACCAGCACCTTGAATTGTGCTCAGAAAGCAATAGCTAGTCAGTGCAGACTCTGGAACACCGGTGTAATGTGCTCCTGGCAAACCATCCCTGAGAAGAGCCAAGTCACTGTGTTCTGAAACAGCTGCAGCTTCCAATCAGTCATCAAGGGCAGCTCCATATAGAGCTCATTGCAGTAGTCTAGCCTCGGAAGTGATGAAAGCATGGATGACAGTGGCAAAGTTCAAATCAGAAAGAAAAGGCTGTAGCCTCCTCACCAGATGGAGTTGGTGAAAAGCGCTCCTGGCCACAGCCACAACTTGAGAGTCTAGGTGCAGCATGGGGTCCAGAAGCACTCCAAGGCTGCAAACCTGAATGACCACAAAAGGCCAGACCCCATCAATAACCGGATTCCCAGTCCCCCACTGTCATCACCTTAGTCTTGTCAGGATTCAGCCTTTACCTGGGTCAGATGAAAAGGAGACGTAAAACTGGGTGGCATCATCAGCATATTAATGACACCTTACATCAAACTTCCAAATGATCCTGCCCAGCGGCCATATATACATGTTAAACTAGAGGGGAGACAAGATGGAACCCTGTGGAACATCACAGGGGAGGACATGATGGGACGAGAAGCAATCACTCATCACCACC
>QEPC01001916.1:2037932-2057011 GCA_003113815.1 Sphenodon punctatus | reverse complement strand
GGGGTAGGGGGGCGGGGGTTGGTTTTTAGTGATGTTTTTAAATTGTTGGGGGTTGATTTATTGTTTTTATTGTTATATTGGGTTTTATGATATTGTACGCTGCCCTGAGATGCCGTGGGCATGAGGGGGCGGCTAACTAATGGAATGAAATAAATAAATAAGTAAATAAAAACAAAATCAAAAGAAACCCAATGTGTTCAACCATGTTAGTATATCATGCCACCACACAGTAGATTTCCAAATTGGTGGTACGGTAGAATAGGAAGTTGTTGCATTAACATGCACTATGCAAATAAAATGGCAGAATTTCTAGAGATGCGTATTTAAAAATGTTGGCAGTTATTTTTTTATATATTTTTTAAAAAGCTTGTTTTTAAAATTGTTTGAAGTTAATTTGGGTCACTCATAATGGGGCAATGAAAGCCCAAGTGGACTGGGAAGAGTCCCCAAGAATCCTGCCTCCATGTATTTGCTAGGGCTCACCTGTTGCAGGACTTTTCCCTGCTTCAAGGCTCTGAGACTGATACTCTGCACTGATGCAGTTGCTCAGCGTCGTAGACTGGTAGGGGCTACTCCATTATCACTGTCCACCCGCTTGTTTAGAATGTGCTCCCTGGCAGTAGGTGGTGAGATTTTGCACATAATTCAGATGCAATCCACAAATCTAGGAACATAGTCCACAGAAATAGCTGGGGCAGCTGCCATCTTGAAATCACCCTGCACAGAGCTGTTGCAAGGGGCCAAAACTGAGGAGAAGGGGACTTCCCCATATCCCAAACTCAAGAGCCCACGTCCCCTCTGCCCCTGTCCCCTTCCCTTCCTGCTTATTTTTACACCTATGATGACAAAGGGTTTTTAGAATGGATGAAAAAACAAACAAAATTGTGGCATAAATCTAGAGGACACAAGAAAGTCCAATTGTTTTAAAGATAATGAATTGTTGTGGTTGGTAATATCTATTTGTTTATGAATACTGATAATTTAGAGTTGACAGAGCCACAACCACTTGTATGTTAAGTAAAATTTAGTTCATGAAACTTGAGTTTTCTTAAGTTTGATTTCAGTCAGTGGAGACATGTCAAGACTCTTGCTTCACAGATTTATCTAACACTTGTATCTTAACTCTTTTACATATCTCTCAGGGGTTGATTATACCCTTATAATCTACCAAAGTAGTAACAATAACAACAGTTGCTAGCTCTTATATAGAACATAAATTTACAGCCAGCACTTTAGGAGGAAGGGTCCTATCATTTTCCTGTGAAAGTGTAGCGAGAAGCTACTTGTCCAAGGTCAACCAGCAGACCAGTAGCACAGCCAAGAATAAACCAAGGTCTTCTGAGTTCTAGGGATACACTTGAGAACAAATTATGACTGAAGACTTGTCTACATGAATTATTTGTTACTGCTCCTTGCTCTATAGCAACTGATTTTCAGTGACAATGTAGACATACTTCTCTACAACTCATTGCAGTGGCACAACTTTGAGGTAGATATTGAAGAGATGCTGGATGTACCCCTGACCAAGAGAAGTTCCACCCCTGACGTAGAGATGCCCTGCTCCTGAAACAGAAGCCCCCCAAATCAATAAATTTTTGAAAATTAAATTCTGACATTTGAAACTGTAAAAGTAATGCTTTTTGTGGAAGGGTTTATTAATCCAGAGTTTGTATATTCCCTCTCTATTCCATTTATAATGCTGGATCAAATTAATGGCAGTCTCCAAATTTATGCTTAGCAAACTCCAAAGATCAGACTCATAGGGCAAGCTAGAATCAGCATTTTCTTGACCTCAGATTCCTCTGCTTTAGGACTGAAACAAGATTTTGCCAAAATGGGAAATCTCATTGAGATCCCACTTCTCAATACTGTCTTGGTCAAATCAAGAACCTCCCACTACTCAACCATTTCTCAATTTTCTGGCTTTCCCCTTACCAGGATCCCATTTACTGTTTTGCTGTTTACCACTTTGCTGTCCATTTCAAATCCCAAGAGATGATACCAATGTAATACCACATTTTCCCTAGCTTTTCTGCACTCCATTTCCCCTTGTATTTCCTTGTCACGCATTGGCTGGTATGCAGATTCCTTTACCAATCTCCAATCCAGTTGCAGATTGGTCAAAGCAAAGGGAACAACATAGAACAACTCTGGAGTGTAGGCACTGGAGTAGAGATTAAGGGGCACTGGGGGAGGTAAAGGGGTGGGCTTATTCGCACAGTGATTGACTCAGAAATGTGGAAAAAATAAACCCAGAAGTTAAATGGTACCCTCAGGAATGCGGTAAGCAGTAAATGAACAGTATGCAGTGAGCAGAAATTAATTCAGGATAGTATCTCACAGTACTGCAAGAATCGAGAGATCACATCGGTATTGGGAAATTGTTGGGAAATCAATCACAGTTTCCGAAATGGCAAAATTACTCACAAGTAAAAAATTTATTGTTCATTTAAGCCTTAGGCTGCTTGCCCACGATATATAATCTAACATTAAACAGAAATTGGTGTTAGATTGTGTAACGTGGGCAAGCAGCCTTCCCTCATTTGTTAGTGAAAGTAAAGTTACTTCAATCACAGATGACAGGGCTGAAAATCCAGCCCTGTCACTCATGTGAGTTCAAAATAACATTAATTTTGAATGTGTGCAGTGCGTTCAGATTTAACGTTAAACACACCGCAAAACTCACTGGAGTGGAGCAGAAGGTTCACAGCACCCCCCTCTCTTCTGGCAACATTAGTGGTGGGTCTCTTCCTCCCGGGGACTTTCCTCACTTCATTCTAGTGGGTCACTTCCTCCCACAGCAGCAACAGTGTGGGGAGCCTGACCAGGAAGGGGTGAATGTGGGTGGGCTGGAGGAGAGGGGGCTGCAAGGACTGAGCTGCTCCTGCCTGGAGAAACTCTGTGAGTTTTTTGTAACTTGGGCAAGACTCCGTTATTTATCATAACGGATTCATAGTGGCCCCATGTGGACGGGTCTTGGCTCTCAATACCTTAGAGAAGCCACTAGGGAATTAGGTCACCTGCCACATAAAATATATATATCACACACTGCTTCTCTCTCAGAGCTAACAATAATCGCTAACCCCTGTCTGGGGCAATTTATATTGGGCCTCCCTACACCCCTCACAGCCCGCCTGTGCCACCAGGTAGTGGGGCTTCTCCCCAAAAGTCAGGTCCCCATAACATAAAATACACAAACATAAACATTAGCCTTCTTGGGCAGCTATATAGTCCTGAGCCTTCTTGGCTCATAGCCCTCCTGGGTTCTTAGCTCTTACACAAAACCTTTTGTCCTGCAAATTAAAGCAATCAATCTGAATGGGACAAAATTCCATTATCTAGTTAAAGAACTGTTTTCTCAGACACTCTTTTCCCCCATGCCCACTCCTTCCCACTGACCTCTGTCTGCAGTACCGCATCCCTGTGGACCTCAAAATAGCTGTTCTGAATAAGAAGAAATCATTCTGAAAGACAAACCAAAGTGCTTTATAATACAGCAATATGGTGTTCTATGCACTTATGTGTAAAGCTGCTTTCACACCTTACAAAATGGGCTATTATAATAACGAGATAATACCGGGTATTATAATTCTGCAATATTTTGTAATGTGTAAATGCACTATTCCCCTTTTATGCTGCAAGATCTCGGGGTCGTTGTAAAAGCCACATTTGGTAGCTCTTACAATGACCCGAGATCTCGCAGCATAAAAAGGGGATATTAGTGCATTCCCACATTACAAAACTTGTGGAATTATAATACCTGGTATTATTTCAAGTTATTATAATAGCCCATTTTGTAAGGTATGAAAGCAGCTTAAGCTATTTGGACTGTTCCGCATAAAGAAAAGAGAGGGAGCTGGAAAGGGGTTGTGTGTCTTTGGTTAGAAACACACATGCTGGTGGTGCGTTGGTGGCCTGACATGGCCCGGGGAGGAAAACTGTGGTGGACATGGGCTGGGTTGGGCTGCTGAACAAACATGCCCGCCATCCTGCCGCCCGCATGGCTCGGGGAATGTGGGGAGAACCATAAATGTGCAGCTTCCCCTGCGCTGTGCCCAGTTCCCTGCCCCCCACCATGATGGGCAGCCATGGCAACCCCAGACTGGTTTGGCATCCCGGGAACAGATGTGATAGCTCGCTGTGGCCTGGTTTGGCCTGGTTTGGACAGGTCTTAGCACGGGCTGGAAACTTGGAGGTTTTTCAAGGTCAGAGTCTGGTCTAACCGCCAACAGAGCCCAAGGCAATCCCTGGCCCACATCTGGTGGTATCTGCATACACGTGCAGGTGACAGGTCTGCTGCAAAGCGGGCCACAGCAGGCTACTGTCACTTTTTAAAAAATCCTTTGTGTGACCTGCATTCCTTGCTTTCTTCCTAACCTTTTTCTACTTTTCTTATTTACCAGGTGGCAAAACCGGTGTCCTAGTTGTGAAGATCTTAGAGGTGCATGAGGAATGCACAGTGCATGTTGCCATGTGCCAGCAGTTAGGGCAAGGATGTGCTGAGAGCTCCTCTAAAGATGATGTTGCTGATACTGAACCCAGACTCAAAGTTTTGTTCATGAAAGAAACTGCAGCTCATCTCAAAGGAGGTCCACAGGATATCATCCACATCCATCCTCCTTGGTAAGTGCAAAGAATGGTTTGTATGAATTCTACCAACATTATCTGTTGTGGTATATAGTCTTGTGAAAATGTCTTGTAAGCGGATTGATTTGAATAATGGGAAAACGTATTAGAGTAATGTTGGATAGTGCGTCTGTAAGCTGTTTTGTGGTAAAATGGGTTAAGAACAATTCCGTTTTCCTTAGTTTGGTTATGTTCTTGTCCGTGAAAAAGTCCAATTTAATTGTTTTGGATTAGCAAATGTTAATGCATTGGTACAAAAGTAAAAGGAATCCTCATTATTTACAGTGAATCTGTAAGCACCACTCCATTTCCTTTACTAAACTCATTTCTCTTCTATTCCACAAACTCATTTTTTGTGAAGATTCCTCTAGAATTCATGAAAATGTGATAATTTTAGCTGGATTGGTTTGTTTTTGTGGAGTGAGGGCAGGCTAGGGTGAGAAAAATGTTAACTTAAGAGCCAGTCAGTGTGCGCACGCATTGGTCTACCTAAAGCTAAGTGGAGGGGAGACTAGGCTTGGGTACCAATTTAGCACATGCTGAAGTACAAATACATTAATTATAATTTTAGAATGTGGTAGAAGGAGTTTAATAATTCAATCGATCTATAGCTGGATATAGAACAAGACCTTGCTAGAGGACTTCTTCCTAGCTTTGACTCACCCAGGGCTTACCTGACAGAGCAGCCTCAGCAGAGGTGGAGCTCTTGCCCATGTGCATGTTTTCATGTGAGATTCTATCTCATGTGAAATTAGCAATAACGTGAGATTCCGGATGGGCTGCATGCCCATGTTATTTTCTTCCAGGTTTTCTTCTTTTCCCTTGTAAAGTCATGTGACATTTGTGGATCCGTTATTAAATTTAATGGATCCATGCTGATGTTACAATCCAGGTAATTTCATAACGCAATATTGGGTTTATCTTCTCCTTCCTGCCCCCTCCACAATATACCTGTGCTCTTTGCTTGGTGTTCTTGCTCAGTTTTTCTCTCCTCTCCTGAAGAATGCTGATGGTTCTAGGAGCAAGTACGTTGAAAACTAATGTGATCCAGCAGGTAGAAATATGCAGAGACGACTTCCTATTGCTTTTCTTTCCCTGTTTTTGCTTGCTTTTTGTGGTAAACATGGTCACGGGAGGAGTAAACTGACATCACAAAGAACATGTGCCACTACACGTTCCAATTTTACAGAGCGTTTAATGTTAAATTAAGTGCATGCATACGTTCCAATTTAACGTAAACAAGCCAAACAAACTCGCATCACTGTAAGAATAGTATTTTCCTACCCTGACATCCATGATGAGTTATGCACACGTTACTGACTCTCGTGTATAATAGAAAATGAAGTGAAATTGTGTAATGTGGGCAAGCAGCCTAATGTGTGGCTGGTGTCCTTTAAGCCTTACAGCGGAAGCTGCCTGAGGGAAGCCTACAGTTCCCTGCTGAGCTGGCTGAGAATACTTAGCCTGGAGTCAGAAAGGTCGTTTGGGGTTTGGTGTGTTTTCCTTTTTTTATCTGCTGTGTTAAATTTTGTTTATAAAATCATCTGTACAATTAGGGAACTGTTAAATCAAACTATCCAATGCAGTACTGTGTCTTCCTGAGGCTGATGAAGACACTGTCTAGCCTATAATAATATAGCACCTTTAAATTAGAGTCCAGGTAGAATCTAGAATAACTTTGGCTTTTTGCTGCTGCACCTACTGAAAGAATGGGTGTGCTTAGGTTTGCCCATTGAAGTCAGCAGCAGTTTGGAAACAGAAGCTACTCCATGCTGCAGGAAGTCAACTGTCTGGTGTGAAGGTAGCGGACCTCACACGACACATAGATAGAATCCTAGAGAGTGCTGGGGAGGAACCTGTTGTCGTGGTCCATGTTGGTACCAATGACATAGGTAGATGTAGGACGGAGGTTCTGGAGGCCAAATTTAGGCTTCTAGGTAGTAGACTCAAGTCCAGAACCTCCAGGGTAGCCTTCTCGGAAGTGCTGCCTGTTCCACGCGCAGGACCCCAGAGGCAGGCGGAGCTCCAACGTCTCAATGCGTGGATGAGACAATGGTGCAAGGAGGAAGGCTTTAGATTTATCAGGAACTGGGCAGCCTTCTGTGGAGGGGGGAGCCTATACAGACGGGATGGGCTCCACCTTAACCAGAATGGAACCCGGCTGCTGGCACTAAAAATTAAAAATGTGATAGAGCAGTTTTTAAACTAGAACCTGGGGGAAAGCCGACAGGCACTGTGGAGTGCACAGTTCGGACTGTGGCATCTATGCAGGATGATGTTAACTTAGGGGATTTAGAGTTGCTTAAGACTGAGGAAGGGATAAAAATTAAGGGACTTCAGGTGGAATTCGCTGGAGAACAGATAAATAACAATTCCAGGGTGCCTGATACAGTCCCCTATAATGTGCACAGTAAGAAGAATAAAAAGAATACACATAAATGTCTATATGCAAATGCTAGAAGCCTAAAAAGTAAGATGGGAGAATTAGAGTGTATGGCGCTAAATGAAGATCTAGACATTATAGGCATCACAGAGACATGGTGGAACGAGGATAACCAATGGGACACTGTAATACCAGGGTACAAAATATATCGGAATGACAGAGTAGATAGAGTTGGTGGTGGGGTGGCTCTATATGTAAAAGACAACATTGAGTCAAGTACAATTAAAATTTTAAAGGATGCAAACTGTTCCCTAGAATCTCTATGGATAGAAATTCCAGGTATAAAGGGGAAGAGTATCGCAGTAGGGCTATACTATCGTCCCCCTGACCAGGACGGAGAGACTGATAAAGCAATGCTAAAAGAGATTAGACAGGCTACTAAAGTCGGCAACATAATAATAATGGGTGACTTCAATTACCCTAATATTGATTGGGGGAATGTTTCCTCGGGGCGGGACGTGGAGGTCAAATTTCTGGATGCCCTAAATGACTGCTTCCTAGAACAGCTGGTTCTGGAACCAACGAGAGGAGGAGCTATTCTAGATCTAGTCCTGAGTGGCACGCAGGACCTGGTGCAAGGAGTAACTGTGGCGGAGCCACTAGGCAATAGCGATCATAATATGATCACATTTGACATAATTTCTGGAGGGAGAAAGACAAACAAAAGTACAGCAGTAGCATTTAACTTTAAAAAGGGAGACTATGACAAAATGAGGAAACTAGTTAAAAAGAAACTAAAAAGCCCAGTTGCAAGGGCTACAAGTTTGCAAGAGGCGTGGAGGCTGTTTAAAAGCACCCTTCTGGAAGCCCAGATTAAATGCATCCCGCAAGTTAAAAAAGGAAGCAGGAAGACCAAACGTCTTCCACTGTGGTTAAATGGGGAGGTGAAGGAGGCTATTAGAGCCAAAAAGGCATCCTTTAAGAAATGGAAGGCTAGTCCCAATGAAAATAATACGAAAGAGCATAAACACTGGCAACGTAAATGTAAAGTGTTAATAAGGCAGGCCAAGAGAGATTTTGAAGGGAGGCTTGCTAAAGAGGCAAAAACAAGCAACAAAAACTTTTTCAAATACATCAGAAGCAAGAAGCCTGCTAGGGAGTCAGTTGGGCCATTAGATGACAAGGGAGTAAAAGGGGCGCTCAGGGAGGATAAGGACATTGCAGAGAAGCTGAATGAGTTCTTTGCGTCGGTCTTCACTGCGGAGGATTTTGGGGAGGTACCCACGCCGGATCCTTGCTTTGTGGGCGAGGAATTGGAAGAGCTGTTACAAATCAATGTGACGTTGGAGGATGTTCTAGGGCAAATTGACAAACTGAATACTAACAAGTCACCAGGGCCAGATGGCATTCACCCCAGAGTTCTGAAGGAACTCAAATATGAAATCGCAGACCTACTGTTAGTAATTTGTAACCTGTCACTAAAATCTGCCACTGTACCCGAGGACTGGAGGGTGGCAAATGTAACCCCGATATTTAAAAAGGGATCCAGAGGCGATCCTGGAAACTACAGACCAGTAAGCTTGACGTCTGTGCCGGGCAAAATGGTGGAAACCATCATTAAGGACAGAATTACAGGGCATGTTGACAAACATGGCTTAATGGGGAAGAGTCAACACGGATTTAGTAAAGGTAAGTCATGCCTCACTAACCTGTTGGAATTCTTTGAGGGTGTAAATAAGCATGTGGACAAGGGAGACCCAGTAGATATAGTGTACCTGGATTTCCAGAAAGCATTTGATAAGGTCCCTCATGAGAGACTCTTGAGAAAATTAAAAAGTCATGGGATAGGAGGTAGTGTCTTACTATGGATCAGAAACTGGTTAAAAGATAGAAAGCAAAGGGTAGGACTAAATGGTCAGTTTTCACAATGGAGAGATGTAAAAAGTGGTGTGCCTCAGGGATCTGTATTGGGACCGGTGCTGTTTAATGTATTCATTAATGATTTGGAAAAGGGTGTTAAGAGTGAGGTGATCAAATTTGCAGACGACACCAAGTTATTCAAGGTAGTTAAAACACGAGCAGACTGTGAGGAACTGCAACAGGATCTTACGACACTGGGTGCCTGGGCATCTAAATGGCAAATGAGATTTAATGTGGACAAGTGCAAAGTGATGCACGTAGGGAAAAATAATCCAAACTATGCGTACACAATGCTGGGTACTAAGCTAGGAGTTACCACTCAGGAAAAGGATCTGGGGGTGGTTGTGGACAATACAATGAAATCCACAGCGCAGTGCGCAGCAGCAGTCAAAAAAGCAAACAGAATGTTAGGAATTATTCGGAAGGGGATAGAGAATAAAACTGAGGATGTCATAATGCCTCTATACAAATCAATGGTGCGACCGCACCTCGAATATTGTGTGCAGTTCTGGTCGCCCCATCTCAAAAAAGACATAGCTGAACTAGAAAAGGTACAGAGAAGGGCAACAAAAATGATCAAGGGCATGGAAGGGCTCCCGTATGAGGAGAGGCTTGGTAGGTTGGGGCTCTTCAGTTTGGAGAAGAGACGACTGAGAGGAGATATGATAGAGGTCTATAAAATCATGAGTGGTGTGGAACTAATAAACAAGGAGCAGTTATTTACCCTCTCAGCTAGTACTAGAACTAGGGGACACTCCATGAAACTCACGGGTGGCAAGTTTAAAACAAATAAAAGAAAATATTTTTTCACTCAGCATATAATTGGGTTTTGGAATCTACTGCCAGAGGCTGTGGTAAGGGCCAGTACTATAGCTGAGTTTAAAAGAGGTTTGGACAAGTTTTCGGACGATAGAGCCATTAGCAGCTATTAGCCAGACCGGATCAGAGAACATGACAGGAGCTGGGGGGAAATAATAGGGAATGGATCCCCCATTGTGACGGGTGCTTCTCCCAAGCCACCGTGATTGGCCATTGTCGGAGATAGGATGCTGGGCTAGATGGGCCATTGGTCTGACCCAGTATGGCACTTCTTATGTTCTAAAACAATTGGACAGAAGTTTGAGTAAGGGCACACGGAAAACCCTCTACTGAGTAGTTAGGTAGATAATTTATTTATAGCATATCGCCAAAACCACAAAACTTGCTTGACTACAAAAAAACTAAACTTCATTAGTATAAGAATCATATACAGAATTCAAATAAGCAGTATAAATAAATAAATGTTAGCCAGTATAGCTGGATTTTATATAGAAATCTTACTCGAATCATGGCAGCATTTACATAGGTTGCCAAGGAATAAATGATAGGTAACGAGTCATTCTGAAGCATCCAAATGGCATTCTAAAATAAAATAAAATACTGAAATGGTTAAATTAACTAACCAAAGGAGTCAAAAATTTCTCCCTTATCTGGACATAAAATTGGCAAGTCCATAAAAAGTGGACAGTATCTTCAACCTCCCCCACGCCACAAATACAGATCCTTGCCACAGAGATTTTTTGCCATCTCCGTTTAAGAACTGCGGAATCAAGCTGGCCAAAACAAAGGTTGGTCAATGCTTCTCTGTGCTGCACAAAGGGGATAACAGATATCTGGCCTGGGAGCTATCAATTTTAACATACCTATAGTATGGCGCACATCTGCACACTCTCACTGCAGCCATATCCTCTTGCGGTGAGATACCCCGTATGTGCTCATCTATACTGTTCTTCTCAGAAGGTAAAGGAAGGAAGTCTGTTGGAATTAATCCAGCTTCCTCTCAAACCAGCAGTACACAAACATTTCTCAATATTGCCTAACCACTGAAAAGAAGACTACTCTGCCTCTAATAATATGAGCTTAGGCAGTCTCGATGGCAATAAGTCCTAATCTTTAGCCAATAATGGACCTCCCTCAACATAGCTAGAGTAACAGTATTAACAGAGCCTGTCTCTAGTCGTACCAGAAAAGTCAGAGTGCTACGTTGAACATTTAACATCCTTTTAAAAATGTGCTCTGAACTTTACTAGTTCTGTTCTGTGACATGGGACCTAATCCCCAAAGTTCCGCTCCATAAAGTAGCATCAAATTGATTTGAGCTTTACCAGCCTTAAGGTTGGTTTCCGATTAAATTTATTATAAAAACGCAGAATACCTCCTGTCTGTGTTGCCTTAATCCTTGCTTTCTGGGCATGATGTTCCCAGTGCAGGGTGTTTGTGAAGGTAATCCCTAAATAACAAAATTCAGAAACGGTCTCCATTAGATTCCCTTTCACAAATCACCTCTGTCTTTTCTTTACACCAAATGACATAGCGTTAGATTATCCTATATTAATTTCAAGACAGTTGAAAGTACAATACATCTCAAATTGATTTATAAGTTGTTGAAGGCCAATTTTGGAAAAGGAAAGTAAAACTGCATCATCTGCATAGAGCAGCACTGGATATTCTTCTCCCAAAGTCTTTGCGGGGTGATAGCTCTCCTTTAACAAAAAAGCCCTCAACTCAAAAAAAGGCAAAATAGCAATGGAGTCCAAATGCATCCTTGACGAACTCCCTTAGAGGTAAGGAAATAATCTGATACCTCTCCTTCTGCTCCATACTTAACACGAGCACAGGTGTCCTGATGATATTTCTTGTATTAATTGTAGCAGAACTGGGTCCATTCCCAGTTGCTCCAGTTGAAGCCAGAGAATGTTTCTGTTAACTGAACTGAAAGTTCCTTTAAGGGCCATGAAAGCGGCATGGATCGGGAGCTTTTTCTTCATATACTTACTGGCTGGCTATAATTGAGCGTGCTGCACAAAACATTGGTCAGTACAGGAATACCCTGCTGTAAACCCAGCCTGTTCTTCCCCTATAATATTACATTCAGTCACCCAAATCCTTACATGTTCTAGTATGTGACAACCATATAACTTTGCAGGAACATTGATTAAACTAATTGGATTAAACTAATTGGATTATAGTTTTCAGAATCCCCTCTATTGCCTTTTTTATAGATAGGGACAATAATACTTTGTTTCCATTCTAAGGGATGCAGGTTCCATAGAACAGCATTATTAATAATCTGTTTTAAAATAGTAGTCCAAAAATCAACATTGGTCTTAAAGAGTTCAGGAGGAAGAAAATCCCATCCAGGAGCTCTTTCCATTTTGAGAGAACAAATATAGCTAGCTAATTGTTCATCACAGATCTGAAATTGACTCTGTCTTTCCTTTTCTAAACATGAACTTGAGAATATTAGACCTCCATGATCCATATAATCACCCTCCATGTCAGCAACTGAACTGGAGAATTTAAGAGAAAAAAACTCGGTTCACCTAACTGAATCTATGTAAGCGTCCAGAAAAAGGTTCCTGCCCTTTTGTGAACCAACAACCATTTTTCAAAACGCTTTCATATCCTTCTTTTCCAATACTCGAACCAACTTTTCCAAAGCTCTATGCTGATGATTTATCTTTTTCTTATGCAATACATTTTTATACATTTTCTTAAGACAATGGACCTGGGTTAAATTGTCCCCTGAATCCTCTGCCCTTAATATCCTCAGTCCTACCATAAGTTTATGTTTCGCATCAATACACTTCTCATTGAACCATACCGGATGGTGAGAGAAAGGATGGGCTCTACTGAGTAAGTTCTACTGTAGGGGCACATCAGATCATTCGGAAGAGACAGCTCCCAAATTGTTCAGCCATTTCGAGGTTCTATAGCCAGGTGAACCACTTCAGTTATTTGAAAAAAGCTATTTGAAATTTGCTATCTTGTTAGATGTTTGTTCCCAATAACAGTACATTTAAATGCATTTTTAAAATGTTTTATAGGAATGGTATCCATTCTTGTTGGAAGGATCTGTTTACAAAGGCAGAATATTTCTGCATCGACATTTAGAGCTATTCTCATAATCTTTATTGTTGTAAAGATTCACTTTATAAGGACCCTTGTGACTTGTATTAAAGTTTCATGCTTTCTGATTTGCTGTCCCATCTTTTATTGATGTTATATTGATGCTGCTCTCTCACTCCCAGGCAGACGTCAGATGAGGTTGGGGTAGATGCTGTTAAAATAGGCATTGGTGTTTTAAAAGTTATAGCTTTGCAGTTGTGATTGGCTTTTGTTTGAAACTTGGATTTATATATTTAAAGGATTTTATTTCTCTGTATTTTCAACAAAAAGTGATTTTGTTAAAGTGTTGTTTTAAAAAAACACTTAAAATTCAAAAGCCTTTCTGTATATTATACAAGCACTTTATGAGGGGCAGGGACAACCACAGCTAGAACATGAAATCAGATCGATAGCTTCTTCAAAACATTGAGCCAAATCTATCCTTTATGTGCATACCATGGATAAAGTTAACCCAGGATGTTTTGAACTGAATAATTTCTATCATTACATTATCTGTGTTTGGTAAAGTTAGGAAAAGTGATGTATGCAATATGTTCAAACTGGAAATACAGTATTAAAACTGCCTTTTTTTTTTCCTTTTAAAGTATTGGGGCCAAGAATTTGGTCCTTTAAGAGAGTCATAAGATCATATGTGATACATAATATAAACCTTGGAATGACGTGGAGTTCAATTTATGACCATTTTCACACAGGCACCCCCTCACTGCACACGTGTGCGGTGTGGGGGGCGCCTGTTGAAGTGGGGGAAATGAGATGGCGCCCGTAGGAAATCCGCCTGGCGGGGCGCTGTGCGCTCTCACGCTCCACCCATCTCCACCCATCACCCACACATGGAACAATGGACTCCAATGTTGGTTGCTCTGTGCGTGGAGGTGGGTGGAGATGTGTGTGTGCCCGTGGGAACAGGTGCACGCCCACCGTGGGTGCACACCAATCCCCCCAACCACTGTGGCCCGTGTGAAAAGGGCCCATGAGTGACACATAATTTCATCAGCTCAGCTTTTAGGATTCCAAACTGCAGACATTAGAAAATAGAGTAATGATAGGTCTGTGGATGTGGACTTATAAATCTGAAATAAATATCGTTTATTATAATGAAGTACAGTTTACAGCTAAGGCCACCAAGAAGAGCTGGCAGAATTTCATTTCCTAAAATAAAACTGTTTTTAACATGTTGATCAGGGTAAAAAAACATGAAAACACCAAAAGTGATTTAAATTTTCTATTTTTAAAATGGGCTTATTTACATAACTAGTTTATTTATGTCATCAGTCAGATACAAAGACTATTACATAAAAATAGGATGTTAAAATAAGGCTGAGGTTTGACTTATATCAACAAGGCACCTCATCCTTAAATCACCCTGGGATGTTCAGGTCATATGTCACATGGTATGTGAGAGCATACGCTATTTTGAGATGTTTGAAACCTGAGACAGAATGGGCTGAAAAATGTGATCTGCTTTCCTACTTGTGATTGTGCCTGTGCATTTCTTTGCGTGCACACATTGTGCCAATGCTCTTCTTAATAATAATTTATCTAGGTACGTGGATGTTAAAAATGGCTGTACAGCATAGTTTAGAATGTGATGTTTAAAGACCTGTTCTTTGTATTATTACACGCATACTTATGTTGTGAAATTGAGTGTGTGTAGACTCTGTGAGCAGAAGTAATAATTGGACCTGTCTATAATTGATGATTTTGAAGTGCCAGGTACATTGCTGGCACTATGTAAATATGTAATAATAATAACATACTAACATACTTTCACACACTTCGTGTGCTTGCTCTTTGGAGTAGTTGTGGGAAATCTTAGCCTATACCATATTACATATACAGTATAACATTAATGCCTTTACCATTACGACAAATATTCATTTAGTTTGCTGCTTTGCCACTACATAAAGTAATTCAAAAGTCCGGTTCTTCAAAACTTTCTTTATGGGAGTCAGCCCATTTGATGTCAGTGAAACTTAAAATCCTAATTGTTCTTAGTTGTATTCATTTTTCTTCTGATTGCTTATACTCCATACATTTATTAAATTTAAATGTGTGGTTTCACTCTTCGCTTAGGTGATTCTTTCACTGATAATTATCAACAGTCAGGAAGGAGTCCTGGCAGGTGTGACACAGACAACCTTAGCTTCCTTGGCATAGAGCAATTCAACTATAAAAATATACATTTTTTTCAGAATGCTATGCTTCATTTTAATAGATATGTTGGCACAAATGATTTATTCTTTCCGTGGCTTGTAACCAAAATTAGCAGGAAATTGATTTTCTGATTGACTTAGTTGGAAGATTTACTGTTTTCAATTATGACAAAATGGTGTCTTATTCAGTGACGTAAAAACCACCACCATTATTATTAGCAAGCATGTATATAGTGCCAGCAATGTACCTAGCACTTTACAAATTAATTGAATTTGTAAAGGGGGGAGAGACGAAGGAAGGGGAACAGAGGGAGAGACAAGAAGTGTAACATTCACAAAGATGCGAGGTTCCAGGTGCACGCATTTGGCTTGGTTGAATGATGTCTGGTAGGTCCATGTGGTGAGGATATGCGTACACAGACCTCAGGTAACAGATGCGTACACAGACCTCAGGTAACAGATCGTACTGGATGGAGGGTATTAGCAGGAGTTAGGTGACGGGAGCGAGGAGTCGGGGAGGGCAAAGCGAAAGAGGTGGGTCTTGAGTGATTTGAAGGTACGAAGGGAGAGGCAAGGTGGATGTGGGCAGGGAGGGAGTTCCAGGTGTGGGGGGCAGCTAGGGAGAAGGGACAAAGGGGGAGCAGTTTCAGTAGAGTGAAGGGGGCAAAAGCCAGATTGGAGGGGGTCAAGAGATGAGTTGACGGAAAGGAAGTCGAGGCAGCGGGAGTAGACAATACGTTCAAGAAGCTTGGAAGCAAAATGAAGGAGTGAGACAGTAGCTAGAAGGGTCATTGGGGTCAAGTGGACTTTTTGATGTAGGAGAGAGAGTGGCATGCTTGAAGGCAGAGGGGAAGGAGCCAGTAGAGATGGAGAGGTTGATGATGTGCAGGAGGGAAGGGGCGACAGTGGAATAAAAGGAGATCAGGAGGTGGGAGGGGATGGGGTCAAGGGGGCAAGTGGAAGGGTTGGAGGAGGAGAGCAGGGAGAAGATTTTCTCAAGAGAGGTGGGAAAGAAGGAGGACAGGAGAGGGTGGAGGGAGAGGGGAGGGAGTAGGAAGAAGAGAGGAGTGGGAAGCGATGTAGAGGCAGATCTTGTCTATCTTGAAGGTGAAGAAGGAAGCAAGAGCCTGAGCAGAAAGAGAAGAGGGAGTGTGATGGGTCTGAGGGAACGACCCCCCTGAACCCCGGACAGTACCTGGAGGGACGGGGTTCCGGAGGAGGCGCCGCCAGGTGTGGCGCTGACGCAGGGCCGAAAGGGTGTGGAGGTGCCGAGGACGAGCGCGCCAGCATCATCCAGTGGTGACCCACACGTCGGTGGAAGGGCGAGGCACAGCAGGGGCCGGAGGCAGAGTCCTGAAAAGCTGGCAGTCGAGGAGGAGAGTAGGACGGAGCTGGCAGTGGCTGTACCTGCAGAGGGGACGTACCCACTCTCTCCTGACTGGAGGTGGGAACTGTAAAGGGGGAACGCCCGTGAAGGAATGAGGCTTACACCCGGGGAGGGACTTGAGACTGGACGAAGGGGGTGGGGAGGGGGAGGGTAGGCCCAGGCCGCGGCCTGCGGGGGCTATTCTGGCAGGAGGGCAGGGATGCAGTCCTTACCCCTCGGAGGGATCCTCCGGAGAGCAAGGGGGCTTTCCTACCCCACCGACCCAGGGTCTGGAAGCCAGTAGGGCACAAGAATAGGGGGCCTACCACAATTGGCGTAGTCAGCAGGGTTGGCCTGAAGGGTCGGGGAGCCCGGGATGAGGGCTCTATGTCCATGGTGCGCGAGGGCACCATGGATTCCGAAGCCCTGTTAAAATGACTGATGGAGTCCCATAAGGCACAGATGGAGACACAGCAGGGCTTCTTGCAGCAACTAACCAGCGAGTTGGTGAGCACCCAGGTCCAAGCCCAGCTGCAGGGCTTGGTCCAAGGTCGCTGCAGTGATGACCCCAGCCAAACCGCGTTAACAGCCTGTGCCCCAGGGACAGGGAAGACCAAAGGGCCTCAGGTGCGGCTCACGAAGATGGCACCCTCTGATGATCCCCAAGGCTTTCTTAAATGTCTTTGAGCGAGTGGCCACTGCGGCCATTCTGTTGACGCCGTGTTTATCGGGGCCGGCTCAGGCCGTGTATGATAGGTTAGAGGCCTGGGATGCAGCTAATTTTGCTAAGGAGGCCATCCTAAGGGGGCTTGATATCTGTGAGGAAACATATAGGAAACATTTCCAAGGGGAAAAATACCTCCCTGGATCCTCACCGCAAGTCGTAGTCCAACATTAAGGACCCACTGCCTTTGGTGGTTAAAACCACAGAAAAGATCGGCCCATGAGATAGTTGTGCTGTTGATGACAGAGCAGTTTATTTAAATACTCCCTCCCAGGGGCCGGGCTTGGGTGGCCCGCCCCACCTCCTTAGAAGAGGCCGTGAACCTAATGGAAAATTATGAGGCCTTCGAGGGTGTCATGGGGTATGGGGTAGAGAGAACCTTAAAGGGCAACACCGGCCCTAAACCCAGGGGGAACTCCCGAGACGGACGGTTCAGAGGCAACGGAAAGGGGGACATACGGGAGGAAAGACCCCGCGGGCCCGCTGGGGTAGGAGACGAGGGGGAAGGCAAGCCCCCCCTGTCGTGGAGCACGCGGGGGCTGGGTGATAACCCCTTGACTTCTCTTGGGCCAAACCTTGGGAGGGAAGGGATAGGAGGCCCGGGGCTCTGCGTGTGCTATCAATGCGGCAGGCCAGGGCAGTTTAAATGGGATTGCCCCTTAATGGATTGTACCTTTGCTGATGACTACCTGGGGAAGATGCTTCTGAGGCTACAGGGGGGCAGAAACCACTGGTCCCGGTGTGGAGGGGGGGGCGAGAATATGGGGTCCTCATCGACACTGGATGTTGCAAAACTTTAGTCCAAGCTGGCATTCAAGGACTGCCACGGCCAACCCCTCCAAACATCTATTTGCAGTGCATACATGGGGAGGTACGGTCATATCCGACTTGTTTGGTGGCCGTATCGGTGGCAGGCTGCTCGATGCACCACCAAGTAGGAGTAGTGCCAGGGCTGGCCCACCCTGTCATTTTGGGACGGGATTGGGGGGCCTTGTCTACTCTGTTACAGGCCCCCGAAGGACTCCTGGGGGAGGCCGGTACCCTTGGATCTGTAACCCCTGACAGTGGAGAGTCTAACGGCCAAAAAGTGCCACCCTGGGAAATGCTCTGGATGGTAAGACCCTTTGATTTCATCCAAGCCCAGTGTAATGATTCTCTGTTACAAAATGCATACGAGCAATTGGAGGTGGTCAATTGGCAACCTAGAAACCCCGAGCCACCCTTAGCTTATCCCCACCTTGAACTTATAGACAACCGTCTATACTGGGTTGATCAGGACTCCGTTAGTGGGGAGGAGGTGTGCCAGTTACTGGCCCCGGGCTGCGTACAGAGGGACCACCTGTGACTAGCGCATGAGATATCCTGTGCAGGTCACCTGGGGGCCGAGAAAACGCAATGGAGGTTGACAGTCCGGTTTTACTGGCCCGGTACCCGGGAGGTGGTACGACGTTACTGTGCATCCTGCCCCAATTGCCAGTTGACAACTAAAAGAAAGGTGACTCCGGCCCCTTTGATCCCCTTACCCCTGGTAGGGGTGCCCTTTGAAAGATTAGGGCTGAATATCGTAGGACCCATAGAGAGGTCAACCAAGGGATATCAGTATATCTTAGTGACGGTGGATTACGCCACCCGATACCCAGAGGTAGTAGCCCTACGATCTATTAAAGCCCCTACAGTAGCCTGAGAATTACTTAAAATATTTGCACGGACTGGGTTTCCCCAAACCATGTTAACTGATCAGGGAACGAACTTTATGGGGACGCTCATGAAACAGCTATGCCGCCTGCTGAAAATTGGCCAGATAAGAACCTCAGTGTACACCCCCAAACTGATGGACTAGTCGAACGATTTAACCAGACCCTGAAAGCCATGCTCCGTAAATTTGTCCGGGATGAACCACGGACGTGGCCCTCTCTACTCCCGGGCTTGCTGTTTGCATACCACAAGGTTCCCCAGGCC
>QEPC01001916.1:1997834-2024598 GCA_003113815.1 Sphenodon punctatus | reverse complement strand
TAACATTTCGGCGGAACTGTAAGACCTGGCTGTTTGCCCAGGCCTTTGGGGGAGGGTAGGGAGGCTTTTTTTTAATCCCCTACCCATTTGTTTTGTCTAGCCCTGTTAATATTTATATTGAATATTTGATTGTTTTTATCTGAATTTTAATGTATTTTATTCTCTTAATTGTTTTGTGTTGTGAGCCGCCCCGGGCTACGTTGCAGGAGGGGCGGGATATAAATTTGTTTAATTAAATAAATAAATAAATAAATAACATTGTACTGTATGGACGGTATCAGCAGGAGTTAGGTGAGGGAAGCGAGAAGTCAAGGAGGACAGAGCGGAAGAGGTGGGTCTTGAGGAAGGATTTTAAGGTACGAAGGAAGGGGGTGAGGCGGATGTGGGCAGGGAGACAGAGATAAGGGGAGAAAGGTGAGGAAACTAATTTCCTCTATAAATTGGACATCAGAACTGAACATTTATAACACAATCTCAAAGTTTTGCAGAGATATTTCCATTTTATGAAGTCAATCTTTGCTATAACAAACTCGGCTTTTATAATAATCTCAGTTTCAAGAACCATTTCTGTCAATTGCATATTTCCAAAACATCTTCTAATGAGCACTCAAATATAACAAAACATTTCTGTGGTCCTATGGGGATTTGTTTACTGCATTTTCAAAAATTGCTTCAGTTTTCAAATTGAGCAGATTTAATGGCTTGATAGAGAGAGGGGGCTTTGCTGTGTTGGTCACAAATGCAAGAGATGGAGACGAAGGCTGTTTGCCCATGTTTGTCTTTATCTTGTGAGATTCAATCTCATGAGAAAACTGCAACAGTGTGAAGTTAACATGGGCTGAATGCCCACGTTAATTTCTCATTGTGTTTTTTAGTGGAAAGGATCTATTTGTGAAAAACAATGAATCCTTCCTCGCCCATATTCTGTCCTTGCACCCCCCCCCAAATCTTCAGAAGTCCCCCACCCCACCTGCGCTCACCACGTTTTAGTCGAGAGCAGCTGCTGCTGCTGCTGCCCTGGCCAGCCCCGTACTGTTGCACTCACCATGGCCAGCTAGTGGTGTTTCCTTGGCAGCACCACCAGGGCAACAACAAGCTGGGCCTTGATTGGAGCCCAACAGGGAGGGAGAAGTGCTTGGAAGTATTTGCAGCACCTTCTTCCTTCTGCTCCTGCAGGTGCATTTCACAGGGAGTTTAATTAGCGTTAAATTTGAGGATGTGTTGGGGGAGGGGGAGTCAGTGAAGTGAGGAGAGGAGAGGCTGTACGTGGTCGAAGCGACGGGCCAAGTGGATGACCCTAGTAGCGGAGTTTGGGATGCAGATAAGGGGGGGACAGATGAGAGTGGGGGAGGCCAGCAAGGAGGAGGTTGTACCCCCTCCCCCCCAATTGCACTAGTCAAGGCGGGAGATGACTATAGCATGAACAAGGGTTTTGACTGAGGAGACAGAGAGAAAGGGGTGAATCCTAGCAATGTTATAGAGGGCAAAACGACAGGACTTGGCAGCAGAGTCAATGTAAGGTTTAAAGGAGAGGTGAGTATCGAAGACGAATCCCAAGCTATGGGCTTGGGGAACAGGACGGATAGTGACACCATCAATAAGGATGGATAGAGAGGAGGGGGAGGAAAAGAAGGGAGGAAAGATAAGGAGTTCAGTCTTAGCCATGTTGAGCTTGAGTTGGCTTTGGGACATCCAGGCGGAGATATCAGAGAGACAGTTGATGAGGCGAGCTTGGACAGAAGGGGAAAGAGAGGGGGTGGAGAGAGAGAGTTGAGTGTCATCAGCGTAAAGGTGATATTGGAAGCCATGGGAGGCAATGAGTTTGCCCAGGGACAGGGTGTAGATGGAGAAGAGGAGAGGGCCCAGGACAGAGCCTTGGGGAACCCCTACTGAGAGGGGGAGGGAGGAGGAGGTGGAATTGGGAAGAGACACATTGAAGGAGTGGTCAGAGAGGTAGGAGGAGAACCAGTCAAGGACAGAGCCGCAGAAGCCCAGGGAGTGAAGAGAGTTCAGTAGGAGTGAGTGGTTGGCAGTGTCAAAGGCAGCGGAGAGGTCAAGGAGGACAAGAATGGAGTAGAGGCGCTTAGATTTAGCGACAAGCAGATCATTGGTAATCTTGGCAAGGGCAGTTTCAGTGGAGTGAAGGGGGCGGAAGCCAGATTGGAGAGGGTCCAGGGAGGAGTTGGCAGAGAGGAGTTCCAGACAGCGGGAGTAGACAACACGTTCCAGAAGCTTAGAGGCGAAGGGTAGGAGGGAGACCGGCCGGTACTAGAGGGATCAGAGGGGTTGAGGGTGGACTTTTTGAGGATGGGAGAGACAGTGGCATGCTTGAAGGCGGAGGGGAAGGAGCCAGTGGAGAGGGAGAGATTATTATTTATTATTATTATTTATTATTATAAACATTTATATAGCGCCAGCCGTGTGCCTGGCGCTGTACAGAATATAGAAATAGACTCAGTCCCTGCCTGTGGCTTACAATCTAAAAGATTAATGACATGTAGAAGTGGGGGCAACAGTGGGAGCAATGGAGGTGAGGAGGCGGAAGGGGATTGGGTCAAGAGGGCAGGTGGAGGTGTTGGAAGAAGAGAGCAGGGAGGAGATTTCCTCGAGGGAGGCGGGAGGGAAGGAGGAGAGGAGAGTGGGGGGAGGGGGTGGAGATGGAGCAGGGAGAGGAGACGGGTGGGAAGCAATGTCCTGGCGGATCTTGTCAATCTTTGAGGTGAAGAATGACGCGAGAGCCTGAGCAGAGAGGTGGGAGGGGGCAGCGGGGCTTGAGAAGGGAGTCAAAGGTGGAGAAGAGGCGGTGAGGGTCACGAGAGTAGGATTCAACTCGGGAGGCATAGTAGTGTTGCCTCGCAAGGGAGATAGCGGAAGAAAACTAATTTATGGTTTTGTCACAGTTAACACCTTAACCATCCCTGAATAATACAACATTGCAGATATATCCCAATATCAGTTTGTTAGTACTTAATTTTGTAGGTTTTATTATAAAATGATACAAAAGTTTCTCCTAGCATATCTCCTCCACAGTACTTTTGAAAGATAAAATCAAATAATCTTTAAGAGTTTGGAGTCCTAGCTGTTCGCCTTAGAGTTTAAGTTAAACTTTCAAAAGAACAGAAAGAACAGAGATAGAAATTCTTACTTTAGAATTTAATGCTGTTCTGAATCCTGACCTGAGCTATGGAGTAACTGTGCATTGCCTTGAGCCTACAAAAAAATGTTTGGCTGTGTTATGATTGCCTCTTTGTGTAAACTTAAGTAAACCTTTTTTCCTTCATTGTTCCCCCACACCCTTGTGACAGTCACCAGTAGGGTCCATGGCCCTTTAAAGACTTTTGCCCAGCTGTTGTTAAACATTTTGTCAATGTGACTCCATTCTGAGACTTAAAGATAGTTCTGACTACAAAGAGCAGCTAAGACATGCAAGTATAGCCAAGATCAATAGAACTATGACCCCATTCACAGGGGGTGATCCTATTTGGGGTCCTAATCCACAATTTGTGAACTTCTGCTTTAGCCTAATTACATTACAATATATTTGCCCCTCAAATTTATTTATTTTGCTAGTGTATAGTGTCAAAAATGAGAATGCTATCAAAATAAACCGTGGAATTGTATAGAATATATGCTGCTTCAGAGAATCAGGTCAGTTCTGCCCTTGTTTTTTAGTCCAATAACACCACTTTTCACATGAAGGAATTTTTAATGTGATTCACTGCAGGCTACAGCTGTTATCACATTCAATTAGCTCTACTGGAGACTGGAATTTCCAGGCCGTTCTGACCATTGGGAGGCGGAATGCTGCACTGACGTCAGGAGCTGCTCCTGGGAATGTTTTGCATTCCTCTTCCTGGCAATAGTCAGGTGGCTTCCAGCAAGAAGGAAGGAACAGCCGCTTCCAAAAAGAAGAAAAAATGAGGAGGAAAAGAACAGTTTATAATAAAAGTATTGTGGAGGAGGCACTTTGATTAGAAGCCAGATACAAAATTGGAAGCAGATGTTTTGCATTTGAAAACTGCACGAATGTTAAATGGATATATTAATGACTGAAGTATTTGAATAACTGCTGTATTTGAATCTCACTTTAATCACTTTAATTTGCTCTGTATTTAAAAAGATGAAAAATGCAGATTTGTATAGTTGGGATTTTAACAGCTTCCTTTGTAGAATGTTATGAAAAGTGTCCCTTTTAAGAGAAAAAGGCATACGTATATTAAAAAAAATCAACAATGCATATTTGTCTCATTTTTTTAATTAGTCTAGAAACATTTTATTCCTGAAAAATAATTTTTTTAAACCCAGTACTGGTCCCATATATGATATAATTGGAGGGGAAAGGGAGTGGGTAGAATCACGTAAACACTCTAGTTTGCAATATATTTTTCTTTTTGCTCATCAACTTTAGTATCCTTTGATTGGTCACATCTACTTGATGTAGTAAATTGCTACGGGTCAGATCCCTTGCCCGAAGGGTACTACGTGTAGCTGAAATTGTGGTGTTCTAGTGTGGGTAGGAGTGGAATGAATTTATGAAAGTTCCCTGCAGTAGCACATTCTTGGTCCGTCATTGTGCCTCAGTGGGCTCCAGGAAGCTGTTGTATAGGAGAGGGACCTCTTGAGATGGAGTTGGGCTGAAGAAACTTCTGTAAAGCTCCTCGTGCTCTTTGTCTTAGGGACTGTGCCACAGCTTCACTGTGGCCTTGAGAGGGAAGCTAGAATGGAATTAGCCCTAGTGCAGAAGATGGAAAGGGTCCCCCTCAGGCATTTTGCAATTCATGAATGGATGGTAATAAAGGTGAAAGGAATATCTGACAAGAATGTGCTATCTGTCATATTTAGGTGCTCCAATCAAAATCCATCGGATTGGGTATGTGTCCGGTCCCGCGAGCAGATATTGTTTGGTTTAGTTTGTTAGTTGGTCTGTTTACTCACGTTCAGTTGCCCGTCCATTCGGTATTTGTTCATTCTGGTTCAAGTTATCTATTTGGTCTAATTCAGTTCAGTTGTTTTGTTCTGCTCTGTTGAAGTATGTTGTTTACTTTCATTTGGCGCAATATGGCCTGATGGCCGCTGCTCCATTAAACTTAAATCAATCACTCAAGCTTGTCACCCGGGTTGGTTTGGTTGTTCGCTTCTTAGTTCAGATTTGTTCATGCATTTCAAACTGCACCCAACCCAAGCCCCTTACAAACTGGACCAAACACAAACTGCTCCCCCGCTCTGCAAAAAAAACCAGCCAACCAAACCGAACCTCCAAAACCTGAACCAAACATTAAAAAACGGACAGCCCCAAACCAAACCTCACCTGAATGATCCCTGAGCCAGATCCACTCCAGTTTGACATTCAGCTGCAATTCATCCAGATATTCAATATTTGTTTCATCTCTAGATGCTAATCACCCATTGCCCTATGCACACATTCCCCATGGTGCAGGTGTAATATTATAGCTGCACCCCTGGAGGGGTAGGGCTCCTGGAGTGTGTGTTAGCGCTGTGCGGTGATTTTCAGGGTTAAGGATTTCTTTAGTATTGAGGAGCTAATTCCTATGTGGGTATGAATCACCTGGTAGCAGAAATACTGAAATTATCATGTATGAGTTGGTGTTACCCAATATGTTGTTTCCCACTCATTTGGATAGCAAATACGCAGCGGGTTGTTATGTCTCTTCCTAACCTGCTACATCTTTGCAATCCAGTTGCTCCTTATTGCTTGCCTGCAAATGTTCCAGCCACTTACACATAACAGGAAACATGGGGTGAATCTATCCTGTGGTTCCTGTTAAGTCTGGTAACATCCAATGTGAATGGGGCTTGGATACGTCTGTGCAAAGCCTTGTGTTTTGCACAGGGATGCCTGTTTACCATGGGACTGGTTGGCAGGCTGGGAATTAACATCCGTATAGGATCTGCTGGTGCACTCATCTCACAGGTTGAGGGCACATAAAACTCTATCTCAGTACCAGAATGAGGTGAAATCTGAGGAGCAGCTGCACAACTGTTATATTGACTCAGAAAGAATCTTCATCTCTCCTTTGTGCCCCTTTCCCCAGTTCCCAAGTCAGCTATTTAGGCAGCTTGCTGCAATGAGGATTTGGCCTCATGTGAACTTTTCTCACTTTCCTTCCTGAGCCCCAAGAACAACATAAATTAATCTTGCATATGTGTTGGAAACATTTCGAGATCATGTTACAAACAGAAAAAGTAATAAAAGTTTGGAATTTCTATTAATAATATTCAGGGATTTGAGCAAAAAGTAGTGTGTTTCAGCTTACATGATTTACTGAAAATAGGAGTTACTGAACCCTAAAAGGGAGGAGGTTTGGTAGCTTCATGAAATTGTAATTAATGTTTGCAGCTCAGGTGAGACATGTGAATCTGTGTGTTTTCCCTGTTATATGCTGAAATGGATCAGATGTTTCCTGTTACAGGGGTGGACTCTACTCTGAAGAATTTCCAGAAATGTTGAGAAGCGCTGACTCATAGTATACAGCTAAAACTAGGCTTAGGGTGGTTATTGAGTTCTTGGCTGAAGCAAGTGAGCAATGTCGTTGTAACGTACAGTTTTATTTTTAGCAAACAGTAGGTTGTGTTGCTTAGGATGAAATGCTTGCTAATGGTTTCAAAATTCCAGATCTTAAGTTTGCTTTTTTCTGATATATGTTAAATATTTGGAAAACAGGCTGTTTTGCTAAAATACTTTTCGGTTTTCTCAGTTTTTGTACAAGGAAGACTGACTTCTAACACAAATCAAGGTTCCTTTAAGGTGGAGAAATGTAGTAACTACTTGCTGTAGGATTTAGGTCAACAACAAAGTTTATACCTTATTTTTTAAGAGGTGAGACTGCAACTTAGATGGTAACAAGAGTGAGAATGCAGAAATAACAAGCTTAATTTAAAAACTGGAGTGTCTCATTTTCCTACCAATTTTGTCAATCCCTTTAAAAGTAACACTCAAATTGCCCATACATCTAATACATCTGTCTTTTTTTTACAGACATTCCTTGTGTTGTTTGCTTCTTGTGCTGGGCAGAAACTGTGCTGAGGGACAAAAACAAGTCTTCTATTGGTACTATCCTTCAGGACATGCATTTGCTGTTGCACCTGATAACTCAAAGCCAGACTTCAAATCTGGTCTTTCTAATTTGTCTTTTTTCCCCTGTGGCACCAATACACTGTAATACTTTTTGGAAAGCTTCCATTTACTGTATACATTGTTTGATAGGGTTCTACTTAACCAGAATGCTTCTTTCTAAAAGACACCATAGAATTACTAATTATTTCAAAATTTTTCAAAATTTCTTTGCAAAATCATATATGTAAAATAGCTCTATCTTTTATTTTTATTACTAGAAATTCGTGGTCCTGGGATTGGCACACATGGTTCTAACAACTCTATAAAGTTCTCCTAATTCTCTATTTTGCCTGCCATTCTTTAGACCAGTAGATTTCAGGCAAGAAGTTCCCAGTTTCAAATTATGGCTATCAAATGTAATTATGTTCTTGGGTAAGAATCATAGACTTGTATATCCATGGCAATACTTATAAAAGCAAATAGAGACATATAGGAGAATTGGTGTATTCCCCTTTTGTAGGCTAAAACACAATAATATTCAGGAGTTCATATTAATATAATGATAATATTCCAATAACATTGAGGAGTGCTTGCCGATTAACTGATACCTATCACCTGCTTTAAAATTACTGTCTAAAGACGATGCCAACAAATACTTAAGAAATTCCCAGCACCAAATTTCCCCCACCCCACAGCCAGTGTGGACATGGACAGTGGTCACAATCTCAAGCAGGATCAACGTAGGTCCCACATGGGATCCACGTGGCACAATGCAATCCTTATGGAGTTGTGTGCGGTTTGCATGCATGTTCGCGCGCGCAGGATGATGCAGCGTGTGCGGGGCATGGGATTACCCCCAATGTGACTCTGTGTTTCCCCTAGCGCCAGCCCTTGGTTGACTAGCCCTTGTTTGAGAGGTTCTGGTCAAGGGCACAGAGGACTTGGAAGCCACCTTTGTATAGGAGGCAGTGGAGGTGGAGGAGAACAATAAAATGCATTGGAGAGTGTGGATGTGTGTGTGTTTGTGTTTACAGAGCTGCATAATAAAGGATTCCATTTATTGTTATCTAATTATGTTATTTATTGTTTGCTATTGTGACATTTGGCTAGGAGAACACAGAGGAGCAGTAGGAAAATCACTAGGAAACAGCTCCAAAGAACAGGTACAGTAGGCGCAGGAATGGGTAGCAAGATGTCACAGCGGGAGCCATTTTTGCTCCACCAGCCCACCATTATGGGTCAGTGGGCTGGCGTGGGGGGTGGGTGGAAGGAAAAATGGAGCTGGGGGGAAAGGGAGATGGTGCAAATGGCAGTGCTTGATTTCTGTATGCTCTTCACTCCTCTACAGTGATCAGAGGAGGAGAAATGTGTGACACTGGGCAACTGCATAGACCCAGGTATTCATTACTTTACTGCTTCCTTTAGGGTGGGTGGAGTGCTGAAAATTGGGCAGGTGAAACACTGGGGTGTGAAAACGGGAGGAGCGGTCTGAACTAATGGCTTTCCTTGTTGCCTTGCTGCAGGCTTGCCAGTGCAACGGGCACGGATGGAACCCCCCCAGATGCAAGCATCCAGCATAACCAGGACCTGCTGGTCTGCAACCAGCATCACAGGATTGATTTGGCAAGGCGGCTGCTTGGGGAGATCACATGGTAGCTGGACAAGATCTGGAACACTATTAACTGCAAGCCCAGGGAGCATTCACAGCTGGGGTGGCAGAATGCCGCAAAACAAAAGGCCTTTGCCCCACCTGGACCACCAGCAGGAGGACAGGCACTGGGCCTGCCTCTTGCAACAGTGTGAGTGGTTGGACAGCGTGATTGAGAAGGCAAGCAAAGAGATGGGTGAGATGTGAGCACAGATGCAAAGTAGCCTGTCCCAGTCGATCCAGCTCCAGAGTTCCCTACTCAAGCATGTTTCTGCCAAGACGATGTTGCGCAGGGGAAAGCGCCATTTCCTAACCCCCATTAGCAGTTCATGCTGCCCTGGTTTCCCCTGTTCTTTCTCCCAGGGAAAGCACCGCGAACACTCCTCCACAGCCAGATTCACGGCAGGAGGAGAATTGGGAAAATGTTTCCCTGCCAGTCCTGCCACTCAAGTGAGTGCGCCCAGCTCTGCCCTCCAAAGGAGTCAGGCCCGAGAAGAAGTCTTGTAAATCTTTTAAAAATAAAGTTCTTTAATTTTTCATGATCCATGGTTTCTGTGCTTCTGGGAAAAGAGGGAAGTTTGGGGGAGGGAGAGGCCTTGGAGAATGGCAGTATGACATAGTGATATGTCGCTTTGGAGGCTGGAGGTGGGAAGGGAAGCGAAGGGGGGTGGCGGGTGCACCAACAGTGAGGGGTTGGGAGTCCTCTGGCCATATGCTTGAATTTGATGGTGGTGACATAGTAACCAGCTGCATGCCTGTGCCTCTGCACTTCCTGTTGCTATTTCCAAACCTGGTTAGCTTAAGATTGTCTACAGGAAAACACAAAGGTTCAGGCCTTCAGCCAGCTAGCTGGCGAGTAGCAGTAGGAAACACAGAGATTCAGGCCTGTAGCTGGCTAATCTACAAATGCTAAAAAGGAAAGGCTGCCTGGTTGGGAATAGCATTGGGGGTTGGGGAGGAGGGAATGTTTGCCATCCTGGTGAGGTTGGGGAGCCAGATGACAAGAGCTAAGCACAGTGACATGCAGGAAATATTTTTAAAACACAAAAAGATCATTTGAAACACTTCACTGATACTCATTAAACTGTCACTGATGGTCAGTGCCATTACAATGTGTCCCAGATCTCTCTGACTGTGCACAGCTTCACTCGGTTCAGCTGGTCCCGGAACAGGGGCACTGACTCGCTGGAGCTAACTGGTGGCGGTTCCTCAATGTGGTCCCGCTGGTCTTGCAGATGTTATGGAGAACACAGGCAGTGGTAGTTAGAAATGGAGTGGTCTCTAGCTGTAAATCAGTTCTCGCAGCAATTGATCTCCAGAGTTGTTCATTACCCTGAAAGCTTTCTCCACAACAGAGTGGGTGGCACTGAGCTGCTGGTTAAAATACTTTTGCTCCGAGGTGTGGACAATGCTGCATAACTCCTTGAGCCAGGGCTTCGGAGGGTAGACAGGGTCCTGGAGAACAAAAGGCCTCATTTTTATAATAATAATAAATAATTAATAATAATGAATTCCTCCCTCCATGTATGTTTCAGTGAAAGGTCCAAAGTTTCTAGTGTTCATATGGCTAAATTAGGGGAACTGAAGGAAGCTGGGCGCTTTGTGGTTCTTCCCAGACCACCTGGCTAGCACATTCACAAATTGGGCATGATGACCCATGACGGTCTAGAGAATCTCGGAGAAGAACCCCATCTCATTCAGGTAGTTGTCCTTGCTATAGGGTGGGAAGATGATGTCAATACGGCTCCCATCGATTGCCCTTATACAGGTCGAGAATCTTTCCCACCAAAAGCCCTCCATTACCTCCGTGGAGTTCACCAACTGCATCATCCTGTCCAGCAGCATTTCCACAATCACTGTGCAAACCTTCGCGATTATGGTGCCCACTGTGGAGGTTCCAAGTCCAAATTATTGGCGACAGAGTGGCAGGAGTCTGGAGTGGCGAGCTTCCATATGGAAATGGCAACATGCTGCTCCACAGGGATGGGTGACCTGTGCACTGTTTCTTCAGTCGTGGCCTGAGGATCCTGGCTATCAGCAGGATGAGGCGATGGGGCATGCTGAAGTTTGCGACCCACTCGGTGTTTCCTCATGGGGACAGCATGTTCTCCCATCAGTCTGTGCTTTTCAGCGTCTCCGTGGGAACAGCCCTGCACATAGTGTTGGTGATTGAAGCCATATCTCCTGACAGGTGCCTCTCTGTGAGCATCAGCTGCCTTCGTATGGCTTCGATCCTCCCCAGCGTGGTCCGTTGTTGCCGGAGGTAGGAAAGTACACTGTACTGAAGCAGGAGCTGCCTCTGCAGTGTGGTGCACCCCACTATTCTGGCCACAGATCGAGCAACAGCCTGTCTGTGCCTTGTAATCACAGTGTACCAACATCAGCAGAAGGCTTGGATAGGTTAGATCGTTCACAGGTTCTGCTGAGCAGTGGTAATGAAAGCCTGGAGCGCAATAATGAACAAAAAGAAGTTCTCAGCATGGATCTCCATAGCTGTGGTTCCAATGTCCATGAACTCTGCTGACCAAATGCCAAATGTTTTGAACAGCTTAAATTGCTGGGTGGATGCCTAACTACTAGGATTGGCTGCATGCAGTACATGAGCAACTACTAGTCACTATTGATCATGTGTCCTTAAAGGACTGACTGTATGCTAAACATGAGTTGCTATTGACTGCTATTGGTTACAGGCCAGCTATTGGTTGAAAATGTTTTTGCCAAGCTTATGTTGTGTGTGTGTGTGTTGCTGCACCGGCACTGCCAATCCAGGTGGCTATTAAACTGCATAGACATTTCTGTCACAAGCATGTCAGTGCATATGCCAGCTCATCTAATAATGTTACGGATGTTAGCACCACAAAAGCATGGAATTTTAAAATCGGGGTGGGGGGGGGAGTGCTAAATGTTAAGAAAAGGGCAGGTGGGGGGAACTGCAAGGCAGTGAAGGTCACTGTGATTGTAATGCATGTGAGAGCAGAGCTGCCCATTGGTTAAAATTTACTCTTGTAATTTCTTATCTTCTGAAAGTAACAGTTTTCACTTGTTTATATGGATAGTGGATTTGTTGATAACCCACGGGTTAAACAATAAATACATTATTATTATTATTATTATTATTATTTTATTTTATTTCACTTGCAATGAGCATGAGGGGATCATAACACCATAGAAAGCTATTACGGTGGGTTGTTTGCCCGTGAAAGTAAAATGGCTTTGGTTTTTTTTGTCTGAGAGTGTTATGGCCACCCGAGGTATGGGGTTAGAGAAATTGGGGGGTGATTCATATCCTGGCCTTTGATGACATTTGAATGAGACTTGATGTACAGAGAGAACCGTCAGACCCATCCTCCAAGACAGCCTATGTGCTCATAGAGTTGCACATGCACACAGTGAGGTTCTTTGTATGAATGATGGAGTGCAGACACCATGCAGCCCTGCTGCAGTTCTAAGTTTGACAGAATAGAAGAGTGGGCATCCTGGGATGATATGAGAGAGTGGGATATGAATGTGTTTGTGACTTTTCTGGACATTTGTGCACTGCCGAAAATAGAGCGGTCACTAACAGAGGTTGGACCTTCCCTGCTGTTTTTTTTCTCATAACTGTCCTGATGATAGCAGGGAATACCCATGGGGGCCACCCAGAGTGCCTCAATCGGATGGCAGAGATTAATCTCTTTGTGGACAAAAGTGATTAAAAGTATAGGAAATGTGAACTGAGTGAAGGAAAACTTGTTGCCCTATATGATGATTGGACACTTGAAGAAGTGCAGAGTGCCCTTGTGAGTGGGGATATTTTCTGCCCCCACTGTATGGTAATGCAGAAGATGCTAGAGAGGGGGTACAAAAGGTGTATGCTTGATTGGGGGTTTTATGTGAACTGAGAGAGATTTCCAACACCATAGCTGGTGAGACCCCAATAGAACTGTGTTCTGCTATCTAGCAGTACTTTGCTGTGAGCCGTGAATGCAAGAAACCGGGTGGTGACAACATGCAAAGACTGATTGCTTTCAATTTCAATGTTTACTTTTGCTTTCAATTTTCACTATAGGCGCTCAATAAAGTATGCAATTTTCTCAATAAACCCAGCATTATGTGCATAACGAAAGGTTATTTCCAGCCCGATGTTCTGGGTATGAACCTCTCTGGGTTGGTGGGAATAGCAGGTACTGAACTGCCTCCCGAAGTCATTATAGCCCGAAAGAAAGAAACAGCTGGGGTGGCTTCTTGTTCCCACAGTTTGCCATTACTGTGAGTCATGATGGAAGCGGGAAGGGAGTGTTGGTGGGTGGCGTGCAGCAGGGAGAGTGCCTTCCTGTCTGTTAGGCATGTTGTGCTAAACCTGTGAGTGGGGGCTGCCCGAACATACATGAAATACACACAAGGGGTTGCCCATTTATTAGCCTCTACATGCTAAACATGCAAGTGGAATTGCATGGACTGAACCCAGACTCCAGGTGCTGTCATCTCGTTTGTTAAGATAAAACCCTCTATGAGCATGTGGCAAATGTCAGGGTGTATGAGAGAGACCTACTTGTTTTTTGTTTGTTTGTTTTTAAGGGTTAGGGATTTCACAGTTTAGACCTAATATTTCAAATGTTTACAACTTGTTACAGCAATTGATATCTATATGCAAATTGGACCAATGGGGGCGGAACATAGATTCTTGAACTGGAGGAATTTCTCTAGACTAACTACTTTCTCTGCTTCAGTTTCCACAAACATTGCTAACCAGAGTTTAATTAGCTTCTCCCTTTTCTAACATTTCTCCCTTTGACACTGATGCTAGTTCTGAACCCAGGGACGTATCCCAGGTTTCTTCCTTCATCCCCAAGTGTAGCTAATATCAAGAAACTAAAAGCCATGCTACTTGTACTTGAGATTTCTCCACATCTGTTCAGGCAAGCATGCTTTCCAGAGCAGGACCATTGGTCCTTGGTTTAACCTGCTTCCTTGCTGAGGTGATTACCTCTTGATTCTCGTTTTAACTCCTCAACTCATGTGAATGTACATGAATTTAATCTTACTTGTAAATGTACAAGTAAGATTAAAGCAAGCTACCACAGAAAATGTTTTTGTGTGAACAAGTCTTTAATGTTTAGGAAAGTACATTTTCACTGCGGGAAAGCTATTTATTTCCTCATTTTTTTCTGTAGTGTGTTTTGGGGTGTGGATCTATAATGAGTTTCCTAATGAAATGGTTCCAGATCATCAGTATCTCCCAGGATTTGAATCTGTGTCAACATTTAATGTTCAGTTAGTTTATCCTTACTTTGTTAAGCTCTACTTACCTTCAAGAGGGATTCAGTCGCCTATTTAGTATCTACTGGTGGTTTCCTGAGAACTTTTCTTGCAGATCCACAACTTTACCATTCAGTCTTTCTTCCATCTTGCATAGGCATGTTGTCTTTGATACTTTCCTGGCATATACCACTGTACTTTGACAAGTAATATAGGTCCAGTGGTATTTCTAGCAATCTGTCAACAAACTTCATGCTAATAGCAATGACCTCCCATGCAAGCATCTGCTTTAGATTGATGTGTCTCCTGGCTGGGGAAACATTAATCAGTGATATAATTTGACCTCAGATAACTGTACAGCCTGGGGTGCACTGCATGTGCCTTTCAAATAAGGCCCTTCCCCTGACTATGTATCATGGTTGATAGTGTTCTAGATTTCCAAGAAAAATCAGTACAACATAGATCAATTTAAAAAGAGCATCTACTCATTTTACAGTCAGCACAATGTAACCTAATCCAACCCATGAGTTCTTTCCAGTAACATCAGACTTTGCAGTCCTGTTAGGTTATCCCGTCCTTGATACAAATCTTCCTATTAGAGAGTCTCACGTGTCTTAAGTTGAAGTCTCCTCAAAGGCCATATCCTTTCTTGTGACTTTTTGGCCATTTTAGATGAGACAAACCCCTGCAGGTCCATCCACACTCCCATCTGAAGGCAGTATGTGGGGCACACACTCCCGTGACTCATGCACCGCCCACTCACGGAACATCAGGGAAAAATCCAGGATGCTCTGTGTGGGGGCAGGCCAAAACATGTGTGGAGAGTGGTGCATACCCATCCCAGGCCTATTTGAATCCCGTCCCCACACCCAACGTGTGTGGGCAGTCCGTGGCCATCCTACACAGCGCACACTGCCTTAGTTTAGACACCCTGATTCTCCAACTTGCTTATCTGGCTTGTTGCTTTGTCAGGTGTGCTAATGTCTTGTCAACATGAGCCATTACACAAATGCAGGAGGCCTGTGTTCCAAGATATAGTACTGCTTCCTGCCGTTGTACTTGCTTTGGCTGGAAATCTTACTTGTCTTTGATCTTGAACAACTTGAATGACCTTTGATCCTCATGTAGTCAGTTTTCTTCCTGAATTTTTTTGGTGGTGTGAGTGACAGGATAGGCATCAGTGCAGTCCCCCCGCTCCTCCCCCCCCAATAAAAAAGACAGGCCAGTATAAGGACCTGGTCAATAGAAGACTGGATGATATCACTGCCATTTCCGTAATTGTAATTTCAACCATTATTCTACTCCTTAGCTACATATTTTACAAAAATAATTTGCACTGTTTTTTTGTAATCCTGCATGAGAATGCTTAGGTCTTTTGTTTGAGGCATGGATGAAAGTGGGTTGTTTTTCTGGTAGATTAATACGATGCAGAAGTGTTTCCCATCAGAACAGAACAAATATTTATAAGCAGTTTATTTCAGGCCTTGTCATACTGGCTCCCAAGACTTTCCCTATTTTCTCTCTTCAGAAGCAGCAGTAGTTGGATACAAATCTATATAAGGCTTGAACGATAATTGAAACTTCATTATATTCAACTATAACCTTGATAACTGAAATTCTCGCACTCACACTCTGAAAAAGCTCCAAGTGGAATAAACCCCTACAGCTGTTCTAATCATACAGATTGATGTGAACACATCAACTTGGTGCTTTGTTTTCTGCAACAGTAAATATGGATATCAGTTTAAAGTTCAATTTTCTGATACACAATACCATCATGGCATTGGACTTAGTTACCTGAGAGGTCACAACTTCTAATATCCCACACCAACTACATTCCATTGGGACAATGAAATGCTCAGAAGTGCAGAAGAAAGAACTTTCAGAAGAGTTGAAATTTACTCCTGTTTGAGAGAGATTAACAGAGATCCCATAGTTTTGGATCTAAGTGCAGAAATGTTTTACTCCAATTAAGCTTTTCCTCAAAATTCATAGATACATCCCTAATAAATCTATATTCTAATCAAGTTGTTTCTCTTTCAGCTTGGGAAGAAAAAGATTGTTATTGCGGTTTTGTGTTTTAAAGGCTTCAGAAATATTCAGATATTACCAAAATGGTAGCCATAAAAGTATTGGTATGTAAACAGAATTACCTTAGTAAGTTCCCAGAGTTCTTGAGTTATTCCATGCTCAGTCACTATCAAGCTAACAAAAATTAACTTAAAACTTTAACACTATTGTATTTAATCTTGAACACATTAACATTGAGGAAACATTGCAGTCCTGAGGATGGGCACGTAGAAAGCAGTGACGGCCTGTGTTCAACCAAAAGAAAAGTATAAGGGGAAAATAGTCACAGAATTATCTCTGCTGCTTGTATTTGTAATATTTGCATTATTTGTGGTGGTCCAATCCCTATTCAGTTGTAGAACAATAGTTGTGGCACTTTTGAGACTGACGTTTGCTTGCCAGGTCAAAGTCTCATATTATGAGTATCTATCTATAGTAATAGAAGTTCACTTTTTGCTACTGAGAGAGACTCAATTGATAGTGAACTTTTATTAAAAAGTGGTGGTATGTAATTGCAATAAGGGAAGAATTGCAATCATTTAAAGTAATACATTTATGCATTTGAGATTGTAAGTAGTGTACAACATAGAAAGTCTTGCTTCCAAGGATTTTCCATTCAGACACTCCACATTCTGTAGAAGAATATGTAATACAGTGAAGATAGAAAGAACATGTTGTCTTGGCAGTTTCCAGTATGCTATGGAATTTGTTCTGCTGTTCAACGAGGAGGAGCATAAGTCACAAGGAAGATGTCAAAAATGATATTTGGAACTTTCTTCCTCATATGATGTGTACAGACTGTATTTTTAAAAAATCTCAGCTTGTGTTTAAATACAGGTCAAATAGCATTTTTATTGGTGTAGCAAAGAGCTGCAGTGTTCATGCTATCTGGTGCTGTGCTCCCAGACATAGTTTAGAAATGCATGACATTCCTCTTGTGTTTAGAAGTGAACAGTGAGCCAGGATGAGCAGGAAGGGCATTCCAGAGCTAAGTGAAACTTTTATTTTAGCAGTTTTTTCATTGTATCATATTTGTTTTACAGAAGGAGCCTCAGGTTACTGCCTCACGAACATTAAATAAACAAATAGCACAGTGGATATCTGTCTGCTAATTTGTAGTAGACAGATGCTGTTCAGTCAGTTATTTAATTAACATCACTCCTACCCTCCTTTCATTCGATTTTATATAAAATTTTCAAATAACTCCCCAAGCCTTAAACTCTGTCCCTACGCCCCCAAATGAAAAACAATAAAAATTCCTTTTAAAAATAAATAATTTAAAATATATATATTTTGCTTTTGGAATTGTTTCAGCGTTGATGGGTCCCACATGAGCTGGGGTGTCCCCCATCCCCTGCCCACCCTGGGGCAGGTAATTGCAGCTGCCACACTTTGGGCTGATGAGGAAAGCAGCCACATGATCTGCCTCGCTGTGGGGAAACCAAGTGGATGCCTGGTCCTGCCCCTCCTCTGGTCTCCCAGCCCACACACTATCCTGCCCCTGGCTGTGACGTACTGCACGGGAATGGCAAACGCTCCCACTGCTCAATGGTGCCATCGGATCTCACCATGGGGTGGGGCAGCACAGGGACTGGCCACATGAGAGGCGTCCCGTTATCCCACATTGGGCAGCGTTACTATGTGCTGCTTCACTGACCTTCTCTGGCGGACGCATCGCATAGCAGCCGTCTGCCAGCCCCAGGGTGGGGTGAACTTCTGGTGGCCCCAGTGGCCATACGATCAACTGCATTGCGCATTAACTTTGCCCAAAGTAGGATAATGCTGCCCGAAGTGGGATAAGGTTTCATGTGGCTTAACGCAATGAGTCTACCATAACTGCTTCCAATAACGTTACTTTACCTTTTTCATTCCAGTTGACTTAAGACTTTAGATGCATAATATTGCAAACCTCTCATCAGTCTCTACTTATGAGGGAGAGTCCCTCTTTTGGTGCTGAGTCCCTCAGGGGGCCAAAATTCCTCTCTCAGGGGAGAGAGACCTGTATTCATGCCTCAGACACCTCTTTTCTGGCTGTCTTCCAGGAAAAGCATTTGAAAGGACAATAGGGAGATGATAGAATTACAAGATACTAAATGGAGAGCAGGCGAGCTTCTTTTTTTCTTTATGCAGTTGGACTGTTGGAAGGGGTGTGTGTGCACATGTAAGCGCCCCACACCTCCCCATAAGGGAACTTATTGGCTGTGGGGCTGGGTTTGTCACTCTGGCTGCTCAGAATGTTGGGAGGAATGACATTTTTATTGATCAAAATAGTTGCTTCCTTTGTTTACTTGCTGAACAGAGATAAGAGAAAGTACAATGATGATTAGAAAGTTGGATATTTAGTTCCAGATCTGTGGAGAAAAACAGTAACTCACAAAAATATCCTTTATTTTTGCTTTCTCTCTTTGAAGTAACTTCCTCTAAAAATACTTATTAATTCAATGTAGCCACTACTCTTCCTTGACCTTTATTATTGCCTGATAAAAATAAGAATGGCCTTTTGTGTGTTGAGCATTAAACTGGGAGCTGAGAGACTGGGCTTCCCTTCTTGCCTCTTCCATCTGTTTCAAGTATGACCTCTGGACAATCACTTAATTTCTTTGCAGCTCAGTTCCACAAAAGTGAAATTTAGATAATACTTAACAGCTTAATTTTGGGTTATTTTATGCTTGTAAATAGTACGCAAGGCACTTAGATACCATAATGAAGGGTGGTATGGAAAAGCCCACATAGAGAGAAAAATCTTGCCTATTCAATGCAGGATTTATGTAATGTTCAGTGTAACAGGGCATAGTTATTCCCGGGGTAGGTCCTTGCAGGACCAACCCCTCAAATCACTGTCTCTTCAGGGCATTAGCTTCCATGTACTTTATTACAATCTCTCTTCACTCTCCACCATATACACAGTTCTCCACGTTATACAGATATACAAAGTTCAGATTTACGGTCTCTGTGGGCCAGTACAATTCAACTACTACTTTCTAGCAAGCCTGGCTGGCACACTTTTCTAGACTGCTGGCTCATCTGCTTGCACCCTGCAGCCGTGTAGCAAACCCCTCCTTTCTAGGCTGTCTGATCAATCGTCTACACCCTGCAGCTCTAAGGAGTCTCCCTGGCTCTCCCATGGCTCCTGGCTCTTCCACAAGCTACTCACCAAGCCCTCTCCGCCCCCGCACCACCCTTGGGTTAGGTTTGCTCTGAAGGCAGAGCTCTACCTAGCTCCTGCCTCTCCAGTGTTCTCTCTCGCACTGAGTTCTGGGCCAGGCTTTATCCCCGGGCTGGCTCCAGCCACGCCCAGTATCAATAATTTTATTTCCTAATTATTTCACTTTGCAGAATTCATGTAATACAAGTGTTTTAATGGAACATGAATAGAATGTCCATAATTTAGAAGCATATATTTATAATACATGTGTGAAAATAGAACATGCAGTATGCGATTTTGTACATGCACTCAAAAAATAACTTCTAGTTTGAGATGAAGCCTGTAAAATTTCAGCCTGCCCGAGCTTGATGAAGTTTTAAACAATTCAATATGGATGGTAGGAATAAAAAGAAAATTTGATCACAACATGTCAATCTTGAGCCCAATACAATAAATGTTTTAATAAGCAGGAAATTGGCATACTGCCAACTAGAGATGAAACTAAAAATAACACCTTTTTTGCCTTCGTTCCCATGAGGAGGAAATCTACTGGCATTTTTGACATTTTCTCTGATTTTTCAATATTTTCTGCCACTTTGGTAATTCCCAGTAATTTTTGGTAATTTCTGGCATTATAGTTATTTTTTGGTAATTGCCAGTATTATTGGCAATACCAGAAATTACCAAAAAATTATGGGAAATCATGGGTGCCGATACCAACTGGACCGGAAGTGTGGAAGAAGGAAACATCGACAAAAGGCCAAAATCCCCTGGGTTGGCTCTGGCTGTCCTTCAGTTACAAACCGTTTTTGCATACCTTTTTCATCCCTGTTGACTTAAGGCTTTAGATAACTTAAGACTTTCAAAACTGTAGTTGTCCAGACCCTGCTCAAGAAATGGCGAATGGCCGAAATCGCTCCCAAAAGGTCAATATTTCCCAATGGAATGAAAGCACCTGCTCCTTTACTGATTGATAAGCCCATTTCTTGTTTGTAGCTTTCTAAAATATTCCTTTATATGAAGGGGAAGAGTAGGCTTTCATAGCTGCCATAGCAATCATGGATCTGTCTCGCATAATATCTGATCCAACACATGAGGCCGGACACATGTTGGATCTAAAGTTATGCACTGATCCAGAAATGGGGCTTCAGTTATTGGGGATGTCATTATGGCACCGTTGTCATGGTCAGATCATTACCTTAGGAGGACCAAGATCCCTGCCCTTCTTTGCCCCAGTCAGGGTGGTGAACCAGTTAGGTTGGTCCACCCCAGAGACTAACAGATTTAATAGGATTCCAGAACTCAGAATTCTGTGGGTGGGCTGTGGTTCAGGTGGTAGAGTGCATGCTTTGCATGTATATGGTTCCAAGTTCAATCCCTGGTATCTCTGATTCAGGCTCTCTGATAACACACCTGGGTGAGGCCTCTGCCAGGGATCTTGGAGAGCCTCAGGTAGCACCCTTAGGTGAGGCCTCTGCTGGAGACCCTGGAGAGTTGGATTTCAAACACTGCTGCCATGTCAAGTTGTGACAATACTGGGCTAAGATGGACCATTGGTTTGACTCAAGCAGTTCCTTATAACTCTGGGGGATTTTACCTACTGACCTTGACAGCTTCTCTATTGATGGCCTGGTTGACAGATAGTACAATATGTTAACTTGGACCATCGACACAGTGGCACCCATTTGTCCACATCCTCCACTGTAGCAGCACAGGTTTTCCTGGTATATCGAGGCCTTGAGACTGTAAAGTGGGAGGGCAGGCAGAGAGACCGTAGGTTGTGTTCAATTTGCACCAAAGCGGTTTGATTGCATTTTTGAAGGACTATGTTGTAGCGGCGGTAGCAGTGAAAGCTTTCTTTGCTGCTGCCATAGCGTCTGTAAAGTACTGTCCAGCAGAGCTCTTCTGCATGGTGAATAGCCTGTTAAATCCTGGTTGTCTCCATCTGGAGATAGTCATTCGTTGCCTGCTGTGATGAAATTACTCCCTACTTTGCAGGTAAAGTCACTTGTATTTGGCAAGACTTGGGAACTGCTGGTTTAGGTAGAGTCAGAGTTTGGGTTGGGGAGGCTCAGACCTGACTGGTTTACTTCAATCAGGTTCAATTAGTCTCTATGCAGAGACTGTGCTTAGAGTGGTGCGGTGACCAGTTGTGAATTAGATCCTTGCTTGTCCTGACTGGTGAAAATTAGCTAGGAGACATTGGGGCTGTTGCTGGCTGAGGTAGTCAGTGCCTCCCTTCGGGAGGGCAGGGTGCCTGACAACTTCAAAACTGTAGTCATCCAGCCCCTGCTCAAGAAACCATCTCTTGATGTCGACTACCCCCCTGTCAGCTATTGGCCTATCTGTAATTTTCCGTTTTTAGGTTGCCTTGCAACTTTAGGCACATTTATTTATTTAAACAATTTTCTATCCCACCCCTCCTTCTCCAGGCAGCACGTGGCAGCTCGCAACGTGAAAACACATAAAAACATATAAAATCGACAACACAATAAAAGAGAAGGAAAACAGAACCAGCTTTCTGGACACAATTCAAGGTGCTGGTTCTGATCTTTAAAGCCCTAAATGGCTTTGGGAGCCAGGTATCTGAAAGACCGCCTCTTTTCTTGAGTCCTGTCGTGACCTCCGAGGACAGCCTAGAGCACCATCTTGCAGGTATCATCGGCCTGCCAAATTTCCACAACAAGGGCATACAGAAAGGTGTTCTCTGTGGCTTCCCCTCAATTATAGAACTCCCTCCCCTTGGAGATTTGTCTAAGTTCAGGGCTGTTCATCTTCTGGAAGCAATGTAAGACCTTTTGTGTGGCCAGGTATATGGGAGGCGAGGAGGAGGGGCAAGGGGCTTGAGGGGAATGTTTTATATATTTTTATATTGTGTAAGCTGCCCATGAAGCCTAATAGGAAGAACGGGGTACAAATGTGAATGAATAGATTTATATTACATAAATAGGTTTCCTGTTGAAAATATGCTCTAAAGTAGTGGTTCCCAAAATCTTTGCCTGCTGTGCCATTTTGAGGCTTAAATATAATCTTGTGACCCCTGCAGACAGCAACAAAGACAGGCAAAGTATATCGGATACCAATTGGAATCACATCCCTATCCATGGATGGCATGATGCCACTTGGGATCCATACTCACAGTTCGGGAATCCTTTGATCTAAAAGCAGAAAAGTCAAGACTAATGACTTGTATAATGTATATTGTGCAGAATAATGTAGAAAATAAAATGTCATGAGGAAAAAGGTACATATATATATTTCTATTTTATATTTCCTAGTTTATATTTCCTGAGAGCAGCATTTAATAACCATGTTAGTAAATTATGGGATGATTCACTCTTGTTGCAGACTAGATTTCTGTAAAAGTTGTAATCAAAGTATTATTTCCGTATGAGGGTGAATGCCATTCTGATGTTTGCTTAAAAACTGAATCCAGTCATTGTGCCTGTTCTTTGGCGTCCTGCCCACTCCAAAAGTACATAGCAAACTTTAGTCTGCTACTCCCTATGAGAGTAATATCCTCATTAAACATCAGGGAAAAGAAAGGGGGAAACCCAGAGAGGTGAATTAGTTTATTTACATACTGTGCCAGAGGTCAGCAAATAGTTCATCACATGACACTTTTAAGAACTTTCATGCTGAATTGACAATTGACCAGCAATTCAAGCGCATGTAAACTCACTGTGTTTCAGCAAACAGTAAAGGGGCTTTTAAAAAATGAAAGTTAATATTAGTCATACAATTTTCCAAAGAATTACCTCTTTGTTTCTGTGTTTGTGAGGCAAGATAGGTGGCGATGACTTTTCTCATAAATCTTGCCGTCAACCAGGTTGCTAAACAACCCAAATATTCAAAAATCATGAGTCAGGCCATAAAATCACGATTAGCTTAGTAATTATTAATTATTTTGAAAGTCTTCTGTTGTTTTGCTTTAAAATGAAGACAGAGATTCCTGTAGTTTCAGCATCTGTGTAGGATCCAGCTGAACTTGAACTTGAAGCTCCAGGCAGGAGCACTGATTTCACTGCCACTAGCTGCTCATTACAGATCCAGATCAGATATTCTGGCAACCCATTCCTGGTGGCTACAGGCTCCTGATTGGCCAGGCAGCCTGCGTATACAAGAAGGGCAGCAAGACAGGAAGTTGTCCAAACATTTTCCTTGCTAATTTGCTATGTGATCCAGACCTCTGTGTGTGTGTGCACTTTTTTCGTAGTGCCTGCCTTGTGCTTGTGCCTGTATTTGCTCCTAGCTTAGCCCTACTTATCTGTCTTGCTTTGGACCTTGCTTCCAAAGCCCTATCCTTATCACTGCCTCCTGCCTTTCTGACTACCTGGCTTCTGATGTAGCTCTGGTTTCATGTCTCATGTCTTCTCTTTCCTGATTTTGGTTCTCTCACCTGGCTTGACCCTGACCATGTTTCCAGCTCACCCCCTTGGCTCTGTAATACTGCTGACTCAGCCTTACACTAATTGTGTCCTCAACCTCACCCCCCTTGAGCCTGACAACCTGACACTGGAGAAAAACAATCACGTGGTAAATCTTTAATAGATTAATCTTTAATTAATTACATGGTTTTTGATATGAAGCAAATACTAAATAACACTTGTTTATAAACTGCAGTGTGTTAGGCACTTTGTAGATGAGAGTAAGAAGGCCCTTGCCTAAAGGATTATACAGTCCGAACAGCTAGCTTAGAAACACAGGAGGAATGAAATTTTGTATCATTACCATTGCATTCAATTTTTAAGGTGCAATTAAAAATCTTTATCTGCTTTTGGAAATACTAGTTGGAGGAGAGGACTTAAGGTACTAAGTAGAAGGAATGTAAACTTGGCACATGGGATGAGTTAGGGATTCCTTGAAGTAGGAAGGCGCACAGAGCCTGAAGTGCAAGAATGACATACAGACCTTTTCAGCACTTTCTAAATCTTCCCTAAATCTGCTACAGGTAGTTCAACTTCATTGGTGAAAGGAACAGTAGGAGTGCTGTGCTATTGTAGACAGGCACCGGTGACTCCTGAGGTTGGATAACTTTGCATTTTAAAACAGTGATGGTTGCAGGAAATTTTGTGCATTCTAATGCTTCCACAGCATAACTAATATTAGTGTCGTGGTGGGAAAGTTTAAAAAAATTAAAAAACCTCCATGACTTACACAAAACAGGGTACCCAGCAGTTGACACTGGAGTATTCATATGATGTATTGATTCCGGGATGACACTGGAGGAAACAATAGCAACTTTACTCCAGGGTAACTCACTCCTCTTTGCATTTAAAAATAATGCACTTAGAAACAGGAGCTTTCCCCCCTTCATTACCTTCCAAGGATGGATGAGCACTCCTCAGGCATGGCCTGGCATGACTCCCTGGGAAGGCAGAAGCCATAGGATAAACTCCCCCTGATACATTTTTTTATGTGCACAAGCTCATATTTAACACATGGGAAAGCGGAGGCAGAGCAGAGCGGGAGAGAGGAGCTGTTCGGCTGGGACCTGACTGCAAGGCTGCCTGCTGTTTGCGGACAGAGTGTTGTGTCTGCTGTGGAAGAAACTTCTGGGAGGGACTATCGTGCTACGAACTCCTAGAGGAACCTGTCATCGCCTCCCACCTGTGGCGAGTTCACCGGATTGCCCATCACCACTTTCTGGGGCTCCAGGGTCTTTTAAGTGCTGCTGCTGCCTGCGGCCGCACCGCAAGCACATACCAAAGGGTGTTGCGCCTAAGGGCTGCGCACGCAAGGGCGCGCCCTTGTGCGTGTGGCCTTAGGTGCGGGCCAGACGCAGGGCTCCCTGCCAAAGGAGGACCTGTTCAGTGCCATCCACGGGAGGGGGACGGCCGACATGACCCGGAAGAGGGGCTGTCAAGGGGCTTATACCCAGAGCGATTATTCTCTCCCCAAGCAGCAAAAATTGGACTCCTTTCTGCAGGCATGTGGAGGGGGCTGTGGGAGGAGTGGGAGCGGGGCTCCCATCTCTTTGTACTTGTGTTGCACCTTCTCCGGACATTGTGTTCCCCAAGAGGGGAGCACCCAGGGGGAATAGGGGGGTGCCCACTCTCTCCTCTTCCAGTTCACTGGGCTCCCCTCCGGCTGGTGGGGTGCCTTTCTCTGGTATTTTCAACCCTATATCTACACAGAAATTTGATCCATCACCTTTTGAACTGTTGGGGAATCAGTGTTTTCTTATTGCTGGGCTAATTAAGAAACTTATTGTGCAGTTGGAGGTTATTGCCACTGCTTTGGCATCCCAGAAATCCCAACTTCAGGTGCTGATAGACTCTGTGGTGGCACTTAGAGTGAGCAAACTGGGCATGGAAACCCCAAAACTGTTTGCAGCTTCACAGCGACCATTCCGCCCGGAATTCAGTGCTCCTCTCCCATGGGTAAGGCTAATGCCAGCCATGGATGGACGGTTCAGACAGCAGGGGCAGCCTGACTTGTCCAGCATGCCTTGGGTTTTGGTCACTAATAGGAGAACACTCTCCTTCAAAATCTTTCCGCTTCCCAACGGGCTATTCCCGCTGTGAGAGTCGATTAAAGCTTTGCAGCAACATCTCTCCTATATATTATTTTATCCTTTTTCAATATGGCAAATAAAATCCTTCCAGGTCCTCTCAGCTCCGAGACTCCAGCAACATTTAGTTATTTACTTTCACTCTGTTTCAGTGGCCACCAGTCTTTTGGCCAAATCGGATCTTTTAGACTGTTGAGGGGATCCGTTTTGGGGAAGTGCTAATTGACACCCTTAGATCCTCCATGGATACAGGCGACTTTGACTCGGGTGATATTTCAGCACAGGCCTCTTCTCGGTCTCGTGCCATCTCCCGAGCAGGCTCCAGTAGGGCCCCTAGAGCTGGCACAATGAGAAGGGCTCGGCCTCTGGGGATCAATTAATTCTAGACTTCTGAGGCTGGCCTCGTCAGATTTTCAATCAGAAAGTGCCCAATTATCCCCTATGGCCTTAAGTGAGCCTGTTGCTCAGCAGCAGGCAGCTGTTCAATCTGCTTGGCCATTGGTGGATATGATGGATTTTGATGCCCCAGCTACCTTGGATCGGATGACTCCAACCCCTTTAGGCGATCCTACTCTGCTCTCACCAGCTTCCCATGGAGCTGGGCAGGCAGAGATTGCTTCGGGAGAGGGGCCCACCATAGCTGGGGATGAGAAGTTGGTTAATTCAGATGTATTGTGCTCTGCCGCTGATTCAGCGTGGGGGCCTTGATTGCTGCAGTGTTGTGGCTCACACTTAGGGTGATTTCAGACGTTACGGGCGGGCGGTTCACCACGGTGAACCCCCAGGGGGGGTGAACAGAACAACCACGGCCCGGGGTGAAGAAAAGCCCCTAACAGACGTGATGGGACCGGGACCACGGCCGGAAACCGGGCCGACCCATCACGGACCGGGGCAGCACAACAGACGTGCAACCGATCCCCAGCCGTGGTCAAAACTCCCAGAAGGCACCGGGCAGGGGCGGGACACGGACATGGCCGCCGAAGGGCAAACGAAGCCACACGGCACAAAAGGGAACGCCCACACAAGGGAAACGGGAAGGAAGGGGAAGAGGGAGAACAGGCTGACAGGTACCGC
>QEPC01001916.1:1978754-1994181 GCA_003113815.1 Sphenodon punctatus | reverse complement strand
GCCCCCCTCCTCCGCCTGTGCCCCCTCCACCTCCCTCGCTGCCCCTGCCTCCACCTCCTCCGCCTCCTCCACCGCCTGTGTCGCTCTCTTCCGCCTCCGCTCTCTTCCGCCTCCCTCCTCGCTCAATCCCGCCACGCTTGCTTGCTGCTGATTTCGCTTTAAATCTCCCTCTGGTGGTTGTGTTGTTGCTGGTTGCCCGGCAGCGACGTTGCGTGCATTGTCCCCGGCTGCGGCTCGTTTCCTTTGGTTCCGCCCGGGAATTGGCGTCCAGACGTTACTTTTCCTTGATTCTCGGTGGGGGTCTATTTGACCACGCTTCCCGGCATATTCCCCCGGTTAGCCCGGGAAGCATGGTTGAAATTGATCCCATGTGGGTATTGAGTGTGATGAACATCTGGCGCGCGCCGAACAGACGTTCACGGCCCTTTCGCCCCGCCGCGGGATTGAGCGTGGTTCACTGTGGTTGAGCGTGATCTCGTAACGCCTGAAAATACCCTTAGTTTGCTCTTGGAATTCTGCAGGCTGGAGTCAGCATCTTCTAAATCCTAATTTTAGGTCCTATTTAAGCCACTTTCATATTATACTGTTACAAGAAACCTGGACTAAGGACCCATTGGTTTTTGAGCATTTTGACTCTTTCTTTGTCCCAGTTGTTTCGTTGAGCTCCAGAGGTCGCCCCGGAGGGGGGTTGGGGTGTCTCATTGCCAAAGATCTGGCCGTGAGTATAATAGATGTGATTTATCACCCCCCCGTGCTTTCTGGGGGTGTCTTTCAAATGCGAAGAACATCTGATCATTCTAGTAACGGTCTACATTCCCCCCTCCAATGCATGATCTTATAATCCGAAATCCTGATCCATAGTGGCAGTGACTTTGGAACAGATTGCCAGATTATACCCCCACGGGAAGATTATCCTTACAGGGGATTTCAATGACCGGTTGGGAAGGAACGCTGAATCTGTGGTTCCTTACTGTGATAACAGCTCAGTGGTAGAGATCCCCTGTCTTAATTATAGGCAGTCTAAGGACGAGAGAATTAATAGTTTGGGTATAATTTTTGCGAAGATGCTGATGGAACATTCCCTGCATTTGTTGAATAGTTCCGGGTTTCAGGATTGCAGTGGTGAATTTACTTGTTTGGGCCCTGCTGGGTCCAGTGTGCTTGATTATGTAGCTGTTTCAACCAATGCTGTCTGTTTGGTTAGGGATTTTGCAGTTGGCCAGATTCAGTTGAGCGACCATCTCCCACTGATTTTTGCACTGGATCTGGCCGGGCCAGCCCTCGCTTGACTGTACATCCGATGGGTCTTCCCCGGATGTCGGGGCCAGGCAGTGTCCGATCAAGTGGAGCGAGTCCCTGGTCTCATCGCTGGTACCCTTTTTCTCTGAAGCCTGGGTTATCCGGGCCAGGGCTTCCATTATGGATAGGGCTGAGGATCTGGGCGCGATTAAAATTTTCTCGCAGTTGTGCTCCAGCTTTCAACAATTATTGCTTCCTAAACCCCAGGGAAATACCACCTCTGGGACTAAAATTAAAAGAAAGAGTTGAAACTCATCCCACCAAGTGTGGTATGATCAGGATTGCCAGGCAGCTAATTTTTATTTTTTATTTTATTTATTTATTTTCTGAATTTATACCCCACCCCTCCTGAGAACAGCTCGGGGCGGGAAAGTGGTTAGGCTGTATAAGCAATATCGGAGAGGTGATGGCCATGTCATTCTGCCCCAATACTGTGAGGTCAAATTGGATTATAGAAAGTTAATTCAGTCTAAAAAACGCATTTACTGGAAAAACTATTGGTCCAGCTTGCTGTCCGTGGCGAAAACCAAGGGCAGCAAAAAGTTTTGGATACTGGCAAATAGGGGAGTTAAGAAAGGTGCAAGCAATATGCCTTTGGCGGTGCCTAATCAGCTGTGGATGAACCACTTTAAGCTGTTGTATGCTGAACATTCTGGAGAAGGAGATGCCCTAGTCCAACCTATAGAAACTGAGGCTCTCCCGCTGTGTCCGATTCAGAGGTTGAAATGCTAATTGACATCTTCAAAAATGGTAAGGCACCAGGGCTGGACTTCATTCCCATAGAGCTTGTCAAAAAGTTCAAAGACTGGCGGGTGCCCATGCTATCTGCCCTTTTTACATCAATTAATAATACAGGGCACATTCCAACCAATTGGGAGAAGGCCGTTGTGGTGCCTATTTACAAAAAGGGGAGCCGTAGCGATCCCTCTAACTACAGACCCATTAGTCTACTTTGCATCATTAGCAAGCTCTATGGCAAGTGGCTTCTAGGTAAATTAACCATCTGGGTGGCAGGAAATTCTATCTTGTTTCCCAAACAAGCTGGATTCTAGAGTGGCTGCTCCACCATTGAATTATGTCTGATACTGTATCATCTCAGGGGAAAGTATGTTAAGGCCAATGGAAAATTCTTTGTGGCATTCCTTTACCTAATATCAGCATTTGATTCTGTTAACAGGAATATTCTTTGGAACAAACTTAGTGGTCTGTCTATTGACAGGAGGCTTCTGTTCCTGCTGCAGAGACTTTATGCTGATTCTTCCATGGTGGTCAAAACCAGCAGACGGGGTCATTTGACTGATGAGATCGGTACCCATTCATAGGTTAGGCAGGGCTGTGTGCTGGCTCCCCTGCTGTTTAATCTCTACATTAATAATGTTATTCCCTTGCTAGCTCAGTCAAAAATTTTCCCGCTCAAATTGGCCTCACGGTCCATTGGATGTCTCCTATATGCAGATTACATTATTATTATGTCGCAAACTCGGGTGGGCCTCACCAGACAGCTTAACTGTTTCTCTGATTTTTGTAAGGATAATAAACTGTTAATCAATCATGAGAAATCCAAAGTTATCATTTTCTCTCCCACTTACAGGGCCTTCTCTTGGGCTGTCAATGGCCTTCCAATCCAACAAGTGAAGGTTTTTAGGTACCTGGGGCTTTATTTTCAGGTCTCAGGTAGATGGAAGGAAAAGTATGAGAGGGCATTGACTAGTGCCAAGGGATCCTCTTTGGTTATCCAGAAATTGTTTGCAAGCTTGGGTCAGAATGTGCTGGAGCCTGTGCTTAGGGTTTTCAGTAGTAAAACCCGGGCTCAGTTTTTGTATGGGGCTGAACTATGGGCACCTCTTTCCAATTATAATGTGAACAGTATACAATCTAGATTTCTGCAAGGTCTTATGAAGGTACCTATGGGTACTCATGCAGCAATAAGGGTTGAGGTAGGGCAACGCAGCTGGGCAGAGGTAGCCTGGGGGCTGGCTCTGCGCTTTTGGGTGAGACTGTTGAGATCTCGTGAGTCAGGCCTGGTCAAATTTTGGATGGAAGACTCCTTTAAAAGCCAATGGACTGTGGCCATGGAGGCCTTTCTGACAAAATTGGGCTTCTTCCAAGACTGTTTTACGGGGAAGGATCTGCGAGTGGTTAGGTCAGAGATTCTCCTCAGGCATGCAGATGTGGCTCGGCAGGAAGAAAATGCCAGGATTAAGGCTTCCATCCATATGTCTGGTTATTTGCCTTTGATGCCTGAAAGGGGGTGTATGGCCCCCTATTTAAGTTCCCATGTGTCATCTAGGGGAAAGATTTTTTTTATGTGTTTCCGCTTTAATGCCTTACCATCGATGATTTTGGAGGGCCGCTTTCATGATATCCAATTTTCAGACAGGCTCTGTCCATTTGACCACCTTGCAGCTGAAACTGTGGCTCATATGTTATTCGCTTGCCATCTTTATGATAACTTATGAGATGAATTATTATCCTGCCTGTTGCTCTTATATCCTGGGAGGACTTATTGTAATTTTGTTTTTTTGGCTCTAGCTGATAACGATCCTACGAGCAGACCACACTGTTGGTATCAAAATTTCTGACTCAGGCCCTGAACCGTCACCAGCTTTTTCTGCAGTTTAAACATTCATCTAGGGCACTGGGGGGACCCTTGGCACACAGCTAGACGTTTTCTTTATCTGATCTTATTTATTTTAGGCAGTCTGGGTGATGTTTTGCTGTAAAAACCTTTAGTGTATTTTTATTAATTGTATTTGTGTTACAGAGTTAGTGTTCTGAGTTTGACATTCCTTAAGTATAAGGTGGCTTTTTGTACTATTTTTTCTTTGCAGGTCACAAGCTTATTTCATTATTTTTATATTTTTGTATATTTCCTGTTTATATTATTATTACTGTAAATGGCCTTTGGTCGCATAAATAAATATTTGATTTTAACACATTGGGTGTAAACAGACGGATGGCAGTCCTGCCTCTGCTCCGTCTCACCCTCATGTGGCTTGTCTGTGTAAAGGTGGGCTGCCAGATGGTGAAGCAGAGCAGGCACCATCTAATCCGCTCCAGCCCCACTTGCGGTGCTCCAAAACATCCCGGAGTACCGTCCCCAGAGTGGGCTGCTGAGACCTGGGGCACCAGCCGGAGGCAGAGCTACTGTCCGTCTGCTTGGCAGACAGCTACTGCAGCTCTGCTGTCAGTGGGCAGTTGCCCTGGGCAACCCCACAGAGTTCTGGGCGATAGCCTAGAGCGTTGGGCCACCCACCTGCAACTCTATGGTGTGGAGGAGGAGGACAGCAGGTAGGTGGGCTGCAGCAGCTGCCGAGTCCATCTAAAGCTGGCATAGGTGGGCCTGGATGTGGGGCTCCAGGGGTGGCCAGCCCCGAGTCCATCTGAAAACACCCATTGAGTCAGAGTAGTAGGGCCATAAGTGTAGGTGACGTTTGTTGGAGAGAGAGATTAGTAGAAAAATAATTCTAAAATGATGGTATGGGCTTTGCTTGTGTGATGATGTCTAAGGAAAGGTGATGGTAAGAACAGAAATAATTGTTTAGTACTTAAGAAAGAAGGTTTCCACAGGGGGCGAGTTATGTCTATTGAGGTTATGAACTCAGCTCTCCTGCTCTCATTATTTCATTTTGTTTGAAGTTACCTTTTAAAGACAATTACAGTTCTTTAAAATGACTGACCCAAGGAAATATCTTTGTAGTTTCCCCATTAAAATTAGAAATTCAAAGTCACACATGATTACACACGCACACGCACACACCGTGCAGTGTTGTCTACACAGCTTATTCTCTGTACTTCAGCCTTGTCATCAGCATGAATTGGGTGGACTTTAACCTTTGCGCTTTTTTATTTTTCCAAGTGAATATTGATATATTTTTTTTAATGAAAAACTCAATTCATAGTAAACTGAGAAGTGCATTCTTCTCTTGTGCGTGTGTATACAAATGTTTATGCTTCTGGAGACTCCACCACGATAATATTTTATGAAGTGCTGCAGGATTTTTGGCTGCTGGGGCTAAATGATAGCATGAGATGGGTTTATTATGATCTCAGTTGTTGAAGTTATTTAAAGGTCAGAGGGCTAGTATAACTACCAAAGTGTTTAGACCTCTGGTTGCCAACATTTTGTCTGTATAACTGCTTTTTAAGGTTAAATTACAATCCTCTGATATCAGACAGCAACAGAGACATACACAGTATATCAAATACCATGGGATTGTGACCTGTTTGGAATTATGATCTGCAGTTTGGGAACCTCTGTTCTAGAAATAGTCAAAATGGGTGCTTATACAGGAGGTGCCCCATTTCATAAAGCAAAAAGTATTTTATTCCCTCATTTTTCATTAGAGAAAATTGTGCACTTAGGGTACACTCTGTGAAACTGTCAGCAGAATTTAAAACAAACAAAATACTTTTGCATTTAATGCACAATTAACTTGTGGACCTTATTGCCAGAGGATGTTCTTGGATGATATGGTCAAGTTGTTAGTAGGACTTAACCTTGAGGGTCATCTAGTCAGATAAAATGAAATCAAAGTTTATTAGGCACTGGCTATTGCCCTGGCCAAAAATGTCATAGTAAACAAAGCATAGAGACAAAGTAGTGTAGAGATATCTTTTATTGGACCAATTTAGGTTGGTGGAGGTTTGCAAGCTTTCGGACCTCACAGGATCCTTCATCAGGCAAGTCAGAAATCCAAGCTGTACATTGAGCAAAGCGAGGCACGGGGGTTATATGCAGAGGCTGGGGAGCATTATATCATGGGAAGGTAAGGACAGAGAGAGGTGGGGGAAGAAGTATGCATTTGTAAGGGAGTAGGTGTGGTATTATGGGGCAAGTCATTGAGAGGGTGCCTGGAAAGGGGAGTGGAAGGGAGTAATAATAATAATAATAATTAATAAAGCTTTATTGTTTAGGCCATTGGCCATAACAAAAATTACATGGGTAATAAAGAAATACATAATACAAAAAACATACATTTTAAGTTTCCATAGGCCATAGGGCCTTAGTAAAAAATAAATAAGTGTACCTTAAATTTAAAATTTGGCTTACCCTTCTCGGGGGTTGTGACGCCAACATTTGTCCCCTGCTTAAGCATCCCCTGGGTGGTGAATACATTCATCATCAGCCCACTACTCAATATCCCCTTATCCGGGCTACAAGATATTAAAAATTACTGTATAACCAAAGTTATTACAATATATAATACAATACAGTAAAATAAACATTAACACAAATGAACACACCATCCACTGGAACATAACAATGAAATCTGAAAAAAATTCAGAGCAATAATACTACCTTAAGCAGTTCCACACCCAGACTATTGGGCGTTATCATCAAGAAGAGATTGTCTTATACGGATAACTATCTGACAGAAGCTTGTCACAGCCCTTGTTGTTTCTGAGTCGACTGGGCTAAGAAGTTTCTGAAGCAAGTTTTGGGTATAATTAGTACTAGGGCATATAGGATCCCACCCAGGTACTTATATCTTGGTCCAGAAAATACAGGACAATGAAAAAGAATATAACCAGCTGAATCGACTTCCCTCATAGTACACAGAGTACACAACTGCAGGTCCCGGGGAATACCCATATAACGACCTTCCAGAAGTGCCGAAGGGAAAACATTACATCTCAGTCTGGTAAATGCAGATCTCTTACTGAAATCCATCCATTCAAACAGATAGCATGACCCTGTATACAGAGGGTTAAATGAATTATTATCAGGGGCAACCCTCTGCTCAGCCAAGAGAGCGCCCTCCAACTGCAAGATCTGATCAGACAACCTCCTTTTAATTAAGATTTTATTTGTCTTAAGGCCAACCTGCTTCAAAAGAAGAGAAGGGCCCAGTTTTAGGACTTCAGATTCCACTGCTTTGGCCCAAGTATCCCCAAGCCAACTATTAAATGTGATGGCCAAAAGAGAATTATCTTGAGGATGAAACACCACCACTTTGGCCCAATAATTGACTACTGACTGAAGAGTAGAGAACTTGAGGGGGGGCAAAGTGACTCTGATCTTAAAATCACCTGCGAAGTGCCCCTAGGGACTCCCAGTATCAATTGCAAGAACCCGTTTTGGATACTCTCCAATTTATTAAGAAAGAGTATACCCCAGGCCGGAAATGCATATAGTATCTGGCTTACAGTCTTGGCCTTAAGAAGACGGAGAGCAGGGGAAACCAATTCCTCCCCCCACCCCGGCCAAAAAAGTATTTGATAATAGCAGCTGAAGATTTTCCTGCTTGGTCCTTAACTGCCTCAAATTGGAGGTTCCAACTAAGAGAAGAAGAGAAAATCACCCCTACATATTTAAAGAAGCGAACCTGTTCTATTTGGTTTCCCCTAATAGTCCAGGAATGAACTTTCTGAGAGCCCTTGGATCCTACAATCAACAACTTAGTTTTGGCATAATTTCTAGATAACAATTCAGCATGACAATAATCCCCGAAAAATTGCATCTAGCCCTCGGCCCTACCAGCAATTGGGAAATTAGGACGGTATCATCTGCATACAAAAGCAGTGGGACTCGCCGATCACCAATTTTGGGTGCATGCGTGTCTATAGTTTTCATAAATGCCACCAAGTCATTTAGGTAGCTATTAAAAAGGGCAGGGGCCAATAGGCAACCCTGCCTCACCCCCGATTCCACCTGAACCTGCTTAGTGAGGGAACGACTAGAGTCAAATCTGACTTGCAATGTATTTCCAGTGTGCAATTTTATCAACAAGAATAAAAGTCTAGGGTCACTTGATAAAGAATTTAATTTCACCCAAAGTCATTCCCTGCACATGGAGTCAAATGCCTTCTCTAGATCTATAAAGCAGAGGTAGAGTTTCCTTTGTTGGGTGACATATTTGCTTGCTAATGCAGAAAGCACAAATATGTGATCTGTTGTAGCTCTACCTTCCTGGAATCCGGCTTGTTCTGGCTCAATTATGTCTATCTGGACAACCAAGCCTTCAATTTATCCAACAAAAATTTAGAATATAATTTACCAATAACGCTTAATAAGCTTATCGGGCAATAATTTCCTGGAAGCAAGGGATCGCCTTTTTTGTATATGGGAATGACAATACTATTGAGCCAGGAAGAGGGGATATGTCCTGTATCATTTATAGATGAAAAAAATGGTGCCAATAACTTGGCCCACCACTCCAGATCACTCTTTAATATTTCAGGGGTCACATAATCAGGTCCTGGGGCCTTTCCAGGCTTAAGTTGCAAAATAAAAGCTACAACCTCCTCTGGGGTTATTGGTTGCCACCGTTTGAACCTATGGTATGGGGCAATACTAATGTCAGATTCTCCTGGAAGGGACTTAGAAAAAAAAGCCATGTAAAAGCTTTCCCATACTTCTGGACACCAGATAGACATATGAGTGTCCCTATTACCCTGGAGGGACAATCAAATAATATCCCAAAATTTCTTGTGGTCCTGGCCATTAGCTGCCCTCAGTAGTACAGACCATTGGGTCTTTTGAAAATCAAGTTTCTCTGCAGAGAGAAGTTTACGATAATTTTTCCGGAGTGCTTATAAATTTTCCTTAAGAGCTTGGAGGGGATTTTTCCTAAGTTTCCTAGCTGCGCGGCGAAGAAACGCCCTCGCATTCCGGCACTCGATATCAAACCAAGATGGAAGTCTTACTAATTGTGCTCCTGCGGGTTACCAGTGGCAACAATAAAGACAACTTGTCATACTAGGTTAAATTTTCAGACCTTTGGGCTGAGATTTTTAAAGATAAATCAACTATTTCCAGTTGATTTTTAAATGCATTAAAGGCGTTCTTAAGTTCCTCAGACCACTTGACTCGTACCAAGATCTTTTCCTCACCTGCTGTGCAAGAGGTAAGAGTACGGGTGCTGGGGGATTTTCCTCCAGCCCTAGGGTCAGTAATTTTCAAAGTTATTGGTAGATGGTTTGTTTCAAAAGTTGGAACAACTAGCAAATTGATAACATTTTGAAAAATACTAGCCGAAACCAAACAATAATCAATCACACTGGAACCATGAAGCGAATGGAAGGTAAAATTACCCTCTAAAATCATCCTCCACCCGACCATTCACAATGACTAAATCTGGGTCTGACAAGAATTTATCCATAAATATCCTTCTAGGGCCTACCACCTGATCCAAAGAGTGGTGCGGGGGGGGGCGGGACAGGACATAGGGCGTATCTAATTAATCATTCAACGTCGGGAGTGTCTGTAATATTGCTGGATTGCCCAATCTGGCATTGAAATCGCCACCAATCAGCAAATACGCAGCCGGAAAATTGTGGAAGGGAGTAAGGTGCCTGTGATTGTGAGATGATAGTGTAGAGGATGTAGGGTGGGACAAATCCAATTAAAAGGGGTGGGTGAGTCATTGAGAGGGTGCCTGGAATGGGGAGTGGAGGGGTTAAAGGTGCCTGTGATGATATAAATGATGGGCTGCAAATGGACAGGTTTAAATTTGTAAATTTCTGTAGTGACTTGTGAAGCCAATGTCCTGGTTAAGTCCATTATTTCTTGTATCCAGCCATCACACATGTGCTCATGTCACACACTCATGTCATTGATAGAGGCAGTGAATGTCACCGGGAGGGGGAAGGAACACTCGCTCGTTGGGGAACCACTCGCTGCTGAGGCGTGCCCTAGTCTCGGAGGGGAACGAGGGGACTTCAATGCCCGTCAGGATAGAGTGAAGGCCTCTACACTATCATCTCACTATTATTATTATTATTATTATTAACATTTATATAGTGCCGGTCATGTACCTGGCGCTGTACAGAACATAAAAATATGCAGGCACCTTACTCCCTTCCACTCCCCTTTCCAGGCACCCTCTCAATGACTTTCCCCATAATACCACACCTACTCCCTTACAAATGCATACTTCTTCCCCCACCCCTCTCTGTCCTTACCCTCCCATGATGTAATGCTCCCCAGCCTCACTTTGCTCAGTGTACAGCTTGGATTTCTGACTTGCCTGACGAAGGATCCTGTGAGGTTCGAAAGCTTGCAAACCTCCAATAAAAGATATCTCTACACTACTTTGTCTCTACGACCTATTTTTGGGACCAACACGGCAAGCACACTCTCATAGTAAACAGACAAACAAACACGTTGTTCATAAAAATGCAAATACAACAAAGACAAACCATACACTAGAACACACAACATTAATTCCATAACCACAATAAGCCACAGCCTCTGGGGAAAAAAACCACAAAGTTCCAAACATGAGATCAGGTTAAAGAAAAGCAAATTATGTCCCCCAGACAGGCCTCAAATTAAGAAAGTGCACAAGACTTATAATGGACACACACTACACCAGCCATCAGTACATCACAATATATGGTGCTGGCGACAGCATTACCAGCTCCAGCAGAAAACATGCCTTGCTCCTATCAGAGCTTATGACGACAATACTTGACTCTTGAAAACACCTTAGTCTTTTTGGAGCTTGTGACGGTAGCACAATCTTGACTCCTGAGGAGGTTGCCTCACTCTTTTTGAAGCTTGCGTCGACAGCACTTGACTCCTGAAACAGATACGTAACTCCTAAGAAGCTTGCAAAGCGACACTTGATTCCTAGAAAGAGTGCTTGGCTCTTCTTGGAGCTTCTGGCAACATCACTTAACTCCTATCCTAGATGCCTTCAACCTCATCATCATCGATATATTGATATACTGGCCTCAGTATATCAAGTCAGGAGACGACCATGCATATATCTTATAGCTCTTAAAAAGAATTACATAGACCATAGCAATAACTTCAAGCAAGGTTTATAACATCACTGTTGTCATTGACTGGTAAATCATACTAGTAAGAAAACTATTTATTTATTTATTTAAAATTTATATCCCGCCCCTCCTGCCCACAGGAGGGGCAGCGAACAACAATCAATAAACCAAAAATTATTAAAAACAATTAAAAAATACAATATGTGGAGAAACCCCCCACCCCTGCCCCTCGCCAAAAGCCTGACGGAACAGCTAGGTCTTACATATACGCCGAAATAGCAGGAGAGTGGGAGCCAACCAAGCCTCCTCTGGGAGCGAATTCCAAAGCACAGGGGCAGCCACCGAAAAAGATCCAACATCGGTAGCCACCCACCTCACCCAGGGAACCTCCAAAAAGGCTCCCACGGACGATCTCAAGGGTCGCACAGGCACATGGGGAGTGAGGCGGTCCCGCAGATAAGCAGGGCCCAGGCCGTGAAGGGCTTTAAAGGTTAAAACCAGCACCTTGAACCTGGCCCGGTGCTTTATAGGCAGCCAGTGCAGAGCCCGGAGCACTGGTGTCATGTGCTCCCTGCGACCCGCCCCCGTCAGGAGACGGGCCGCGGCATTCTGCACCAGCTGCAACCTCCGGACCAGCTTCTCGGGCAGCCCCACGTAGAGCGCGTTGCAGTAATCCAGCCTCGAGGTGATGAAGGCATGGATGACAGTGGCGAGGTCGGAGTCTGAGAGATACGGCCGAAGCCGCCGGACAAGATGTAACTGCCGAAACGCACTCCCCGCCACGGCCACAACCTGAGATTCCAAGCTGAGCCGCGAATCAAGGAGCACACCCAGACTCCGCACTTGAGACACCATGGGGGGGCGAACCCCCCCAACAAGAGGAGATTCAACCACCCCCAGGCTCCCCAAGCCCTCGCCCACCAACATCACCTCCGTCTTGTCAGGATTCAGTTGCAGATGGCTCAACCTCATCCAAGCCCCCACAGCTGACAGGCACTGGGAAAATAAGGAGACTGCATGGCCTGGGTCGGTGGAAAAGGAGAGGTAGAGCTGAGTGTCATCAGCATACTGATGACACTGCATGCCCTGAAACCCCCTCACGATCTCCCCTAACGGCTGCATATAGATGTTAAACAAGAGGGGGGAAAGAATGGCACCCTGTGGGACTCCGCACGTGAGGTCCCGGGGGGAAGACGTACACTCCCCCAAGACCACCCAGTGAGTTCTCCCGGCCAGGAATGAACTAAACCAGTCCAAGACCGTTCCGCCAATTCCGGCACGGTCCCGCAGGCGAGTCACCAACACCTCATGATCAACTGTGTCGAATGCAGCCGAAAGGTCTAGCAGGACCAGTAAGGTCTGACGACCCTGGTCCAATGCCAGACGGAGATCGTCAACCAAGGCCACCAAAGCCGTCTCCGTACCATACCCAGGCCGAAACCCAGACTGGGAGGGATCAAGGAAACCGGTGCGGTCCAGATATTCCCGGAGCTGCCGTGCCACAGTCCATTCAATAACCTTCCCTAAAAAGGGAAGGTTAGAGACTGGCCGATAACTGGCAGGAGCATCAGTATTTACCTTTGCTTGTTAGGAGCACACAAAGAACCTTCATGTGTTAACCAATAATTAGCCATATTAGTCTTTACCACCCGTGCAAGTCAGCCCCTTGCTTGTATACAATATGATTACAGCTATGACGTCCCTGTCTGATGGGTGTTCAGCTTCTTTGTGAAAATCTCCAGCAATGTGGAGAAGGGAGGGGAGGTCTTGGCTGGGCTTATGCTGGACACACTTAGGCAGTAAAAAGGATTACATTGACATTGGAAAGATTTTAAATTATTTGAAAGTACTGATCAAGTTGTTTGTGAGACATAACTTTGACTGTTGTGAGTGAATAGCAGGGAATGGATCACTCCATTTTGACCTGCTATGTTGCATCTCTGAAGTGACCAAAGGTGGCCACTATTGGAGATGGTATGCTAGGCTGCATAGACCATTGGTCTAACTAGCTATGGGATCTGATAAAAAAAATAATGTCTTTTTATTAATATGTGAGTAAAGAAATTTAGAAGTGATACGTGTATTTAATCAGCAATTATTTGAAAGAGTAAGTATCTAAATGCAAAAACAATATGTAGCTAATCCTCTGAAAGTGCTTGGGGTGAGATGTAGTTGTAGAGCTCGATAAAGTTTGAAAGCACTGCTTAGTCATGGAGGTAAACTGAGATCATAAGACTGAGAAGAAAGAGCTTACTCATGAGAGTAAGATAAGGTCCTTTTTTCTGTAGTTCTTAATCCAGGGAAATCCCATTGGAATCAAAAGAGGCTCTTCCCTGAATAAAGACTGAAAGATCAAATCCAGGTTGATTTTAAACAGCTTAAAACATTTAAAGAGAGGACACCTGTGTAATTTATTTTAAATATATAATTAGTACATAACGTTGTTCTTCCGGTTATTGGAAGTGGAGTATTGACAAATGATTTTCCTGTGAGATCCCTCACTCTTAGAGGACGACTGAAAGGGTGCTGTTACCTTGCCTACTTCTTTGGAAATAAGAAATTGAACTTTAACACTGTATGATGACTTATGATTGTCTTTTCATTTAATATTTGCAATTGACACAAATAACAAAAACAAACCTTTCATTAGTACTGCTTGATTAACAACAGTACATCATTTTACTGGTGGCTGGAGTCTCAAGAATTTATACAAGAAAATGAATTATTGAGTGTATGCTCTTGCCCAGCTTGAATGCAACTTTTATTTAGCTGTTTTGTGTTCAGGGGGCTCTAGCTTTCCTTTTCATACCAAGAAATGTACAGAACTCCCAAGAGTAGCATGATGAGAGGAAAAGGTCAACTGAGTCTTTCAGTTTAATTATTTATTTACATTTATCCCCTGCCCTTCCTCGAAGGCTCAGGGTGGCTTACAAAAGACATAAAATACAATTGAAAAACATTTAAACTACAATCTCCCCAAAGTCCCCCCACCCACCCACTCCAACCCTCCAGCAACTTCGCACCTAATTCCTCTCCCTATCCCCCTCGCTCACCAAATGCTTTAACAAAAAGAAGTTTTACATTGGCTCCGAAAGATGCTCAGGCCCAGACTCAGACCGACCTACAGGGGGAGGGATTACAAGTAAGTAATATTTACACAAGGCCAAGGATAGATATGTTTTAGATGATGATTGACCTGAGAGTTCACACAGTGGTAAAATACATTGAAAAAATACTGTTAGTAATATTTATACTTGCAATGCACCTCCTTGCCATGAAAAAGGAAACTTCTATACTTACTACGGTGTCATTAAATTCTTGTGCAGGCACAATGGTGAAAATGTCTGAATCCCATCTAAGCTAGTGGTGTAGCATCAGTGTAGCTGCTGGATTGCTAGCAATAGCCCTGTGTTCCATGTATATGTGATAATTTATGTTTCGTAGCTGGGATTTGCAAAGGCATGTAAAAGTACCTTCAGGGCCAACCTTGCCACCGGGCGATCCACAGCAACCATCCTGGCCACTGCTATTTTCTGTACTTCCAGAGGGCCCTGCAGTGGATCCTGTTCACCAGGGCAGGGCACCCATTCCCTTCCAGTAGGGCCTTAAACACAACCCACCTCTAGGGCCCAATGGAGAGTGCTCACGAGGGGACAGGGCCACGGGAGGGGGCGAGCACGGGCACCAGGAGCGCCACATTTTATCTTTGCCCTGTGCCCTGAAAATTCTAAGTCTGGCCCTGAGTGCATTTGCTGAATTGTCATTGGCTTTTAAGGGTATCTAATTCTTCTGACATGTTCACCTGAACAAACATGGGTGATACGTAGGAGGAAATGGAAGGCATGTACCCCCCAAGATTTTTTCCTGGTCTGGCACCGCCCCAGCCCCACAATGGCTGAACTTAGCAGTCCAGTCCTCTTCCCTTCCCCTCCCCTGGTCCCACTTGTCTGGATGGGCAGGAAGTTGTCAGGGGGTGATTTCCTCGCAGGGGCAGCGGTGCAAGGGAGGCAGGCTACAGTGGCACAAGGAGGACTTGGTGGCAGTGGCAGGACCTGGCTGAGAAGGAGGGAAGGGTAGGTGAAGGCAGCGGAGCAAGCTAACCTGGCCAGGTGGTTGTTGTTAACCTTTAAATTGTACCCCCTTCCCTAATCAACAGTCACAAGTCACCTATGTGAACAAGTAACCCCTTTGGCTCTTTACCCTGTGATAAATACTCCTCAGTGTAATCTTTGGAGTTGTGTATGTTGTGTTTCAAATCAGGACAGACTATCTCAGAGAGCAGTTGAAATAGGATAAATGCATGTTCTCACATACTTTAAATGTTACTGGGGCATATGGCTTTGACCCCATTCTGGGTAATATTCTGATTTTAAGAAGAGCCTCAAATAGAGGTGCTTGT
>QEPC01001916.1:1937998-1956656 GCA_003113815.1 Sphenodon punctatus | reverse complement strand
CCCCTGGTCCCCCAGCCTGCCCCCACCCTCTTCCCAGTTTGCCCCCATCCCCCTTCCCTCCTGTGGGGTACAAAGTCCAGGCCAGGGCTGGTGTTCGCAAACGAGGGCTCTGTGTACAGTGCTAGTTTTAACAAATGCTGTTCCCTGAGACTCAAGCCTGTGTCAGCTGGGTCCAAAGACCCAGAGAACCATCCTGGGAACTGTTTTTAGGATTTGCCCTGCAGCACGGAGTGTTACTGACGAACCCATCCACAAGTTAAGATTGGACAAGTATGTCCCCTCCCTTGATTGACTGAGGCTGACTTTGGGTATGGGTTGCCGCGAGCACATTACACCTGTGCCTTACAGTCTGCATTCACTTCCCACAGCTTTCCAGGCACAATTCAAAGTGATGCTGTAAAGTTCTAAACAGCCTGGGCCCCGGACATCTGAGAGACCACCTTTCCTTCCATGCTTCATTACAATCCCTGCGGTTGGCTGGGAATACTCTCTTCTGGGTACCACCTGCCAATCTTGTTTGTATGATAATAGCCCGCAGAGAAGGGTTCTCGGTTGCTGCTCCTATGTTATGGATCTCCCTTTCCCCAGAGGTTTGTCAGACAAGACCCCAAGTGTGAGCATTTTCTTGGGGCAGTGTAAAACATTATTATTATTTTTTGGCAAAAACATTTGGCAGGCGGGGTTAGGGGCTGAGGTGGGAGGGTTTAGGAGTGAGGATGAATTTTTGAACGTGGGTTTTAAATGGAGTTTTATTGTATTTTTTGTGTGTGTGTTTTATTATTTAAGGTGCCCTGAGCCTAAGGGGAACAGCGGGGTTGAAATTTGAATGAATGAATATTTCCAGGTCTTCTTCCAGTGCCTTGCAACTCTCAGATTGTTCTTCTTGGTGCCTTTTCTTGTCTTTCTTGTTCAGGAAACTTTGTCCTGAACCTTTTGCCTTGTCTGCTTCAGTCTCCAGAACTCACTTCCCTTCCACTGTCAGCCTCCTGTTCCTCTGACCCTGGACTTTCTGCCTTGCTTACACCAGTTTCCAGTAAAAGGGAGAAAAGTGTCATTCTCTATGAGGTGACTGATACTTAGAATCCCCTTACCTATCCTTTCTGGCCATATAATAGGGTTGCCAATGATATGGAATTTTGAATTACCCCAGATAGAAGATTTAGAACGTAAAAGGGGATGACTTTTAAATCAGCTAATTATAGTATTCCATGTACTTCTGGCAGAGAAGGGTCACTATAGTTGGTAGTTATTCTTTTGGGTATTGATAGTAGTCCACCATATATAGTACCATAGACAGAGGTAGAGTCATTCAATTCTTACTCCAGCTGTAGCCAGCTGGGGGATTCTGCTCTGCAAGAGAGTAAATCACTGAGCTGCTTGGCTAAGAATTATAGCTTGGTAGTAGAGATTTAAGTTAAGGAATTTATTCCCCCTAATTTAATGGGAAGCAGTAATCTCTGCAAGGAAATTATGAGTTTGCTACATGTCCCCCATAAGAAGAATCTTAATACATTATTGATTTTGGTAAAATAGGAAGAGGGGATGTGAATAGGGAGGAGGGAGCTCAATATAAAAAGGATCCTAGGTACGATATTCATTTTAATTATGTTACTTTTTCCCTGACAGGGGGCGAGGGTAGTCTTCGCCATCTGTCTAAGTAATTTATCATCTGCCTGATTAGAGGGTCCAAGTTAATCTTTACTATGTTTTTTTATTTCCTTATGAAAGAAAATCTCAAAGGGTCTAAGATTTATTTGCTGTCATCTCAATGTTCCTATGGAGGATCATTCCCAATTGCATCCGTTGAGATTTTCATTGCCTCTGATTTCTCCTAATTTATCTTGTAACCAGAAAACTTTCCAAGATGGTCTATAGTTTGTAGGATATTGTGGATAAATTGCTCTAGGTTTCTTACAAAAAGGAGAATGTCATCTGCATACAGGAGGATTTTTATCTCGTTTTCCTATTTTAATTTCCTGGCTGCCTGAATATTCTCTTATTAATGCTGCCAGTGGCTCTAGTGCATGGTTAAACAGATGGGGAGAAAGGAGGCAACCTTGTCTAGTATCCTCGATGGATCTTAAATGGGGGAGGAGGGAGAGATATTGTACGATTTGTTAGGATATGGGAGTTAGGTTTGGTGTATAGGAGTTTTATCCATGAAATGAAGGATTTCCCCAGTCCAAATTTGCTTAGGGTAAGGAACAAGCATTGCCAGCTCACCCTATCAAAACCTTTTTAGCATCAAGATAGGTAACAGCCTGAGAATTTCTCAAATACAGAGAAACGACTCTGATAGCAATTCATTGATATGTGATATCTGTTCCATGTATCTCTCTAATAAAACCCACCTGGTTGGGATGAACTGTTTCAGGCCTCCTAGCTAAAACTTAGAAAAGTATTTTTATATCTGAGTTGATTAGGGAGATGGGTCTGTAGCTATTGCATTTTTGTGACTACTTGTTTGGTTTGAATAATACAGTAATTAAGGCTTCTCCTATATTAGGAGGTAAAACACCCACCCATGACTGTGAAACACCCAAGCAACTTTAGACTGTTGCTGGCTAAAGTGGCCCTGTAAATCCTTGAGTTAATAATAGTGGTACACATATGGGTATGTGCTAGATTAGATAGTTTATATCCCTAAAACTGTCTCTGCATCTTTTGATTGGTTTGATATTTGCTATAGTACCAGTAAATGTGTATACAGTGTGCCTTGAGAAGATGCTACTCTGTCACATTCTGGGCTCTGAGCAGGTATTCCAACTCAACCAATCATAGCTTCAGTTTGATGTAGAAATTGTCCAATCAAAGTGTGCCTCTTCAATCTCAGATCTTGGTTATAAGCTTTGTATACAGTAACAGTTATGTATCATTCTGTAGTTCTCTTTCTGGTCAGTAACAGTTATATATAATTCTCTAGTTCTATTTCTGGTTCATCATGTCTCCCTCTAGTGGTACCATGTGCAAAAGTTCAGCATGTCGGGCGGAAAAAAGGAGTTTCTGCCTTTATAAAGGGGAGAACTCCTGTATGTGTGGGTAATGTGATGTTGACTGGTGAGTGAAGAGCGACACCTGTCACGGGGTAGAATCTAAGCTGAAGTGAAGATTTTATTTTGGCAATAGCGAAATCGATTTATATGCTTTCTTTGTCTGAGCCTCGTTTCTTGTCAAGGAGTGATAGAGACTCCAGTCTTTAAGACTGTTTCAAAGACCTGAACCCCATGCCACCTATGACAAGTGCATCTTCACAGCAGTTGAGAAGTTAGTGTGCCTTTAAAGTTTTGATAAAATTCAATTGGTAAACCATCTGGTCCCGGGGTTTTGCCTGGGCTCATTTCCTCTATAGCTCTGATCATTTCTTCTGACTGTAGTGGGGAGGTTAGCTATTCCTGTTGCTCCTCTGAGAGTTGAGGGAGGTTAAGAAATTTAATAATGTTGGTTAATTCTACTGGCCTACGGGATGCCTCCTCTCAGCATAAAGGGCCTAGTAGAATTTCAAAAACAGCTTATTGATTTCTTTTTGGTGAGTTTACTACTTGGCCATTATCTCTTTTAAGTTAAACAATTCAGGATTTTTGGGTTCTTACTTTTAATCTATATGCAAGGAGTTTCCCTGTCCTCTCACCAGATTCCCTATAAGTCTGTTTAGTTCTGAAAAGGGCAAACTCAACTTGTGTTGAAGTGAGTTTTAATTACCTCGTATCACAAATTAGTTAATTTTTGGAGCTTACTTAGAGAGGGACATTCTGCATATTCGGAATCCAGTGCTTTAAACTGTTCTCTTAACTTCAGACGGTGTTTTTTTAGACAAGATGTTGCCCCACATGGTAAGCCATGGAGCACCCACTCATGGCCACACGCATAGCACTGCTGGGAAATCTGGACACATTATAATAAAGAACACATTATAATTACATGCTCCCTGATGGAAACTAAGCCCAGGAGGTTTACACAGGGTTAGCTTTACAGCTCACTCTTTCCCATCCCCAACCCTCACCTTGAAAATGTTATTGAAATCCCATAAAGTATTATAAAGGAAAAGAAATTAAATGAAGAGATTAATTTGCATTATGAGAGGGCCCGCCTTCTGCACCATCACTCAAAGTAGATAGGGGATGATGTGCAGGTCAGTGCCCAATAAATCACTGCAGATTGACTTATATCTGCAATCAATAGCAAACAAACTCACAAAGTTGAAGTCAACACCAAAAATCAACTTCTAAACCTACTATGTGCGAAGGTAGTAAGCAGACAAACAGCTGAGTAGTTGAATATTTACAGAGATCAGCAACTCAGAACCCAGCCATCCCTGCTATTATCCATAAAAGTGTTTGTCAGAAATAAAATAAAATAGTTTTTGTAGAGTCCAGCTTTGAAATTTTTGCTCTGTCTCCGCATTCTCTATCCCTTTTCTTCACTATTAAACTTGGAAAATAACAAAACTAGAAAAGCTGAGATGGAAGCCAGGAGGCAGAAGCATGACCGTATCTTGCCAGTCAGGTTAGGAGCTGCTGTCTCCGATCTGTTGTTGTGAAGACTGATCTGCAGAGAGTTGCATTTAGAGCTTCCAGCTGGTCTCTGGTGCAAGAGTCTCCTCTTGTAGTGAAGACTGATACTCTTCTGCTTCCTCCCATGGTGTAAAACAGGACATTTTACCCTCTTTTTTTACTTTAAAAGTGGCAGGGAAAGAAATGAAATACTTCAGTCCCAGACCTTTAGCAAGAGCTCCTGATCTGTTAAATTTGGTGGTTCTTTCTTTCCACTACGTCCTTTGTAAAATCTGGAAATATTATTATTCTGTTTCCTTTTCATGCTAGGCTTTTAGCGTCATGGGCCTTTCTGAGAATGAGTGTGAAATTTAAAATTGCAAAATGAGAGACCTGGACTTTGCATTTGGGGGAGGGTTTTGGTGGAAAGGAGTAGAGCAGTGGTGTCCTTTTGTGTTTAGCTGGAGGCCTGGAGGGGGAGAGAGCAGTTCTGGCAGGATAGGATAGTAGATAAAACGTCTGTATTTATTTTTAATTTTATTTTAAAATATTTAATACCCCGCAGCTCCGGGCAGCTTACAATATAGGCCTCCCTTTTTCCAAACCTTCTGGGAGACCCACGTTTCTCAGGTTATTTTTGTTTGATCTCCCCTCAAGATCATTTACCTTCTCCCAGAGTACCTGTACACATTTTTCATAATGCTCTTAAGTTTTTGTTCATTGTACTCTCAGTATCCTTCAGCAAAAAGATTCTGTTCTCTGTTTTCACCCAGCCTTAAAGTTAGGGTTTGCAGGGCTGCTTGGTGTGTGATGAGAGACAAAGTAGCCTCTCACATTCTTATCTCTGGTGTGTGCTGGTGATGTTTTTGATTTCAGGTATATCCCATGATATCTTCTTTAAGATAGTCTGCTCACTTGCTATTTGTTTGAGATAGGTCATGATGTTCTCCATTTTAGGGGCAGCAGCTTCTTCCTGGTTGGGCATTTTGTTTTCAGGAGGGCTGTTTGAAAGCCTCCGTTTCTTAGGCCTTCGTGTAGAATTTTGCAGGGGTGGGAAGTTTGAATTTGGATTAATTCATAACTGCCTGTAATTGGCAGTTAGGGATTAATCTGTACCGAAACGGAACTGTGGCAAACATGCCTGTTGTGGTTCAGTTTAAAATCTATAAATAGAAAAATAACTGTGCATGTGCAAAAGGGTTGCCAGACCGTTCTGCTGGACCATGATGCAGCACCACCGCCATTTTGGAAAAAGGCAGTCATTCTGTGCATGCACAAAATGGCCACTGCACATGTGCAGACTGGCTGCCCTTTTCCAAAATGGTAGCGACACTGCTGCCACCATTTTTGAAATAGGATGTGCATGTGCAGTTATTTTTTAAAAAAATAGTTTTTATTTTAAAATTGATTTAAATACAAATCTGTAACAAGAATCCTTATTTTAATCCAGAAATTTACAGATATGAACTGAAACGGAACTGTATCTGTAATTTCCACTGGAGGACCACCGCTAGAATTTTGTGATAGAGAAACCTCCACAGCAGCTCCAACTGATAGGGAAGGATTTAGGGGTCACCTGTATGTTACCTTGAAAATAAGTTGGTCTGATTGCTGATATTTATGGGTTTAGGGAGGTAGAAGCAGGAGCTCTGGAGCTATGCAGCCCCCATCCTGCCAGTGGCTTCTGGAAGTCTTGTAAAACACAAGTATTTTCTGAAGTGTGGTATCTTGAGTTTTATAGCAGGGGTGGGTAACCTTGGTCCATCCAAGAACCACTTTGAAAGCTAGTAAAAAATTCCATGGGCCAGAGATGAGTTGGGGCGGAGATGCTTAACCCTTATACATTGTGTTGAAAAACTGACATTAATTGTGTCTTGGGGTGTTTTTTCTAACCCTGTCCTCAGCACTGACATTTCTGGACTGTGTAAACTAACATGAAATAAGATGGGGTAGTTTTTTTAACGCTAGTTGAAAAACCTGGGGTTCAAAAAATACCCCATGGCAAAATGTATTGGGGTTGGTTTTTGCCACAGGGTTTTTTGTTCACCAAAAACGGTAACCAAATTTCCTTTGAGTATATTGTGTACCTAGGTCCAGGTGAAAATGTCCTAAAAGGGCAAAGTTGGAGAGCCACTAATGTGCAAGTTTTTGTTAGAAATACACACCTGGGGTAGGAAAATACCCACAGAAAACATATAAAGGTTAAGGGGTATGCTCAGGATGGGGTAATTGAAGAGGAGAATCCAGATGATAAATCTGTGTCATGGATCAATCCCCTATCCTTGAGAGCATGCCCTCATCCTTGTTCCCTTCCCATCTTTCAGTGCTTGAGGGTAGGGACTGGAATTGGAAAAGGGGTCATATAAAAAACAGCAGTTGGCCAGATTTGACGCACGGGCTCCAGATTCTCCACCTCTGGTTTTTAGGTTAGATCAGGATGTTGTTCTTGGATGGTTGCTTTGGTAAATGGCTAGGTTTGTTTTAATTCTGGGTTTGAATTATGCATTTTAATTTTTTTTGCTAGAGCTCTGTTTAGAATAAGCAATAAAAAAATGTCAGCAATAATCTTCAAAGCTAATTTTTGTGTAAAGTAGAATTTGGTTTTAGTCCTAACCTTATCAAAATTTCAGGCTGATCTCGGTAGGTATTTTAAAAATCGTGTAATATTACTTGTCTAAAGAGCATTTCTCTCTTTTTCCACATAAGTCATTTTATTTCTCAATTTTTCCTGTGTCCTACCATCTGCTACACCATGTCTTCATTCACTGGTCTTGAAATAAAATAATAATTTCAATACTGTCATTATTTAAAATACCACGTCTTCATTCACTGGCCTTGAAATAAAACAAGAACTGTGTTTAAATTCATTTTAAACATGGTGTCCTTTTGCAACCATGTTTGCACACTTTGACTTGAGTTGATTTGGGCCATTGCAACTATTTTAAAACACAGTTCTCATCATCCTGCTTAACTTTTAAAGAAGGTGCTAACATTGGTTCTATACACACAGTACTTGTCAACGTTCTAGAATCAGAGGCTGTGTTTAACTTAAATTTGAGCTCTATTGTGCACAGGGTGATAATTTGGAAGAGGCCCATTGATAAAAAAAACTTTTTTCAAAAAGAATAGACGTTGGAAAAGCGGAATAAGTGAATGAGATAAAAATGAGGGTTTAATCTGTTTTCAGAAAAAGGCAGACTCCAGTTACTTCAGTAGTTTTAACTGGCAGCAATTTGAGGATCAGAACCTTAAATTAGATAAGTAAGCACCTTCCATGCTTAGTATTCGACAGCACTTATAAAGTTAAAGTCAGGTCATGGTGTCACTCACACCTGCTTAGTTTTTGGTCCTAGAATTCCACTTTTTAAAAACACATCAGCAGCTACACAGGGTTAGGCTAAGGGGGCAGACGGTCTCCTCCAAGGCTGTAATACTGATGTGTGGCTCGCGTCCAAGAGGTGCTGGCAAGTGAAGACTATCATATTGCCCAGAAACTGGTGGATCAGAGATGTGAATATGATGCTGCAAGCAAACAAACAGATAATATTTTAAAAGAGATGTTGAATGTAGTCATTTGAGATTAAAAGTGTAAGATCTCTGAACAGCCATATCCTTCTGGGAATCTTCTGACTGCTGATTTGCATTACTGGTGGAGCACAGGGAAAGAGAGTACTGTAATTTACTCAAGTGCCTTTGGTCCCTTGATGATCCCCTTAGTCCCTCTGTGATATTATCTTGGCAAGAAACATCTTCCATACTGCATGATAATTTGTGAGTCTTCCTTTTTGGATTTTCCAACTGAGCATATTTGCATACAGGAAATCAGCTGTGAATCAGCCCTTGTTTTTAAAAGTACTAGTCAGAGAGTTTTGCTTGTATGACTTGATGTGTGAATTCTTTCAATAAACAACAGTAACAGTGCGATCTATGCTAGGTATCAGAAGGGTGGGGTTGTACCAGTTTATAAATGCATTCAAAGTAGAATTCCTAGAAGCTTTTACTTTGCACAAGTTTAAGCAAGAGCCTGCAGCAACTGTCCCGTTCTCCCCGCCCCCCCATTCAGGCTAGGAATGAACAAACTTGGCTATAGATTCACTTTGACTTTAGTTCTGCTTCTCATTGCAAAATGTGTTTGAACATGAAGTCAAGATCCTTTCTCTCACAGTGCATGATATGAAAACGCTAAATTGTAAGGCAGTATGTAGTAATATTTTATTTACTGTCTTTTCAGCAAAGGTGCATACAGTAATACAAAATATATCAGCAAGGACAGTTCTTCAGGGAAATGGAAATAATTGAAATATTGCAGTACAGTTCGTCTGTAATGAAATACTGCAGCATTTTCATTAGGAGCCCCAATTTCTAGGAAATTAAAGTTGGCCATAAAAATTCTATTTGTGCTTGAACTTGGAAAACAGGATTTTGGCCTGGCAGCTGATTATTTTTGTTGTTGAATTATAAAAAGTACATTCAAATATAGTGATGGATGTATTCAACTTGGAAATGAAGGTGATTCTCCATGTATTATTGCCTAACCTTATTGTACAGTATCTAAAGTAGTGCTTACAGTTTGTGGGGTTAGTTGAGGACAGAATATCAGTCTTAGCTTTTAATTTCATGTGTGCTTGAAGTATGCCACAACTTCAAAATTACTGCAGCTCTCTAGTTTACCTTTCTTTATCTTTCTGGCTCATTGACCCTCCACCTCATTTCAAATACCAGTTAATCTCTCTCTCTCTCTCTCTCTGTTTTGCATTGTTTTATTTGATTAAAGTATTTAGAGATATTGGCTGCAATCCCAAGCAGGATCCATGTGGGTCCTGCTGCGTTGCCATACCTCCCCTTTAATCCGGGTCACTTATGAAAAATACATGGTGCAGGGCTGCATTGGCTCCAATGCAGCCCTGCACCATGTATTTTTCATAAGTGACCCGGATTAAAGGGGAGGTATGGCACGGGCGGCTTAATGCAACCTCTATGGAGAGGCACATGCGTGTGTGCAGGATGGACACAGCATGTTCAGGGCATGGGATCGGTCTCATTGTATGAGGGGAAGATGTTACGTTTATGTTATGGTTTATACATTTTGGCCCTTTTAGTTTGTAATTTAATTAAAAGAAGCCTAATCGAAAGGCATGGAACTGAACTTTAATGAAATAATGCATCGTAAAGGCCTGTTTTAACATTTGCAATACTTTTTTCTTCAAACTTGACTTGGGATTTCTTTCTGTTGACAAAAAGGTGGTTTTTAAAAAAAAACAAAAAACCAAAAAAGTCATTTAAAATGTTTGTGTGTGTGTGTATTATGTTTTAGCTGAACTATCTATAAGAGCTAAAACATTGTGGAAAGGAAATCCAAAAATGAAGGTATTCGATCAGACCTATAACTTTCTTTCCTTGCAGACTGGCTAATCTTCTGATGGAGAGAAGAGAGACAGAAGGTTATTTGGCACAACCCCTATCCAGGATGACTGAAGTGTGACTGTGATAGTTAGTCAGCAATGCTACATCACGTACAATGGTAGGGTTGCCATATATGCAAATTCTTAGAGGGCACTTATGTGATCTGCAGGTTGCATGGAATCAATGCAGCCCTGCAACCTGTTGCTCTCAAAAGTGTCCTCTGAAAATCTGCATATATGGCAACCCTATACAGTGGGTGTTAACAAATGTGATGGTGGCCAACCTTGGCCTATGGAGGCCTGTTTGGGCCCATGAGCCACCAGCGGGCTACCGCGGGCTATCATGTCTGTTGTAGCCCCCCGTGACTCGGCCTAGATCAGGGTGGCCATCATTGACTGCCATAACTGCTGATCATGGCAGGGCACTGGGTGCAGGGTGGGGGCGGCCAGCTGCATGTTGTTGTGGCTCCCTGTCCTGCCCAGCTGCAGGCACCTTTGTTGGCCTACCTTTGGGTCGTGACAGCGGCACTCTGCTGTTGCTTCTATTAACACTCATAGTCTGCATTTTGTACACTTTCAAGGGTCATTTTTATTTATTTATTTGTTATATTAGCCACCCCCTCATGCCTATGGCATCCCGGGGCAGCTTACAACACTAAAACCAACAATAATAAATTATTAATTTTAAACATTTTTTAAAAAACAACCCACGCCTCCCTCCCACCCTTCCCTCCGAAGGCCCGGGCAAACAGCCAGGTCTTGCAGGCTCGGCAGAACGCCAGCAGACCCAAGGCCAGGTGAGCTTCCTCCAGGAGGGAATTCTAGAGTTGCGGCCCGGCCACCGAGAACGCCCGTTCCATTGTGGCCCCCCGCCTAACACGGGGGACCTCCAGGAAGGCGCCCCCGGTAGACCGCAGGGATCGCTTTGAGATGCGGAGGGCGAGGCGGTCTCCGAGGTATGAGGGACCGAGACCGTGTAGGGCTTTATAGATCAAAACTAACACCTTGAATCTGGCCTGGTACGATGTAGGCAACCAGTTCAGAATGCGGAGCACAGGTGTTATGTGCTCCCGCCGACCCGTCCCTGTAAGGAGACGGGCTGCCGCATTCTGCACTAGCTGCAGCCTCCGGACCAGAAACAGGAAAAGCCCCACGTAGAGCGCGTTGCAGTAGTCCAGCCTCGAGGTGATGAAGGCATGGATGAGAGTGGCTAGGTCGGGCCCGGAGATGTATGGACGGAGCCTCCGTACTAGATACAGCTGGCGGAAGAAGGCTTTAGCCACCGCCTCCACCTGCCGATCCAGACGGAGGTCCGAATCCAACACCACCCCCAGACTCCGAACCTGCTGGGCTACAGGAGGGCAGACCCCCCACCCCCACCTGAGGAGCCAGCACCCCCCTCGCCCTTCCCACCACTATCACCTCTGTCTTATAGGGATTAAGTTTCAGTCTGCTCTGCTGCATCCAATCCGCCTAAGGATTGGCGGATCCTAAGAGCCAAAATATTTTGTTACCTTCAAGAGCTCTACTAGACTGCCACTGTTTATTTATTTATTTTATTTATTTTATAGATTTTTACCCCGCCCCTCCTGCAAACAGCTTGGGAAGGGTGGGGCTGTTCCAGTAGGGCAGGTCTCAATCTGTTCTTTAACTATAATTAGTTTACTTGTGCCTTCAGATGAGCCATGCTGCTCCCATATAAGACCCTGATGCCCGACTAAAACCTGACAAAAGGTCAGGTCCAGCTGAGTTGGGTGTAATTTTAACCCAGTCCATTCAGGTCTAGGCTAGGCTATCTGAGGCAGTGCCACCTCTGCTTTTGTATCTCTGCCTCAAGTGAAGTTCCAAGCTTGCTCGGTCTCTGGAGGGAGCAGCTGTGATGAAGCAGCTGACGGCATGAATGTACCTTCTAAAAGGGACATCTGGAGTGGTTACTATACTCTGAGTTTGTTCAGTTTCATCCAATCTGCACTGAAGACTAAGCCCCTCCTCCTGGCCCTGTGGTGATATGCTCCACCTTTAGGGCTAGTCAGTTTCAGCGGTTATAGAGTTAATCTGAGCCCTGTGGGTTAACATGTCTCACCTGAACATTCCACTGACAGATTCAGTTCAAACATGAAGTTAAGGCTGGAATAAAACGTAGGATGTTGTGTTTGGGGGATTATTTCAGAGAAGAGAGTCAGTAAAGGTCTGTAGTGAAGGTTGCTGAGAATGGTTCTCTACAGACAAGCTGGAGAAGATGTCAGCGAGTATTTTGAAGACACTGCTCATGGATTGCTTGAAACTGGTGTTCCAGTGGTTGGGCAAGGAGGCAAACAGTCAACTGCAGTGACCTCAGCCTGCTGGATTCGGGGAGACTGCAACTTGAAGTTATTGAACCTGCCTGAACAGAAATCTGAAAGGCAAGTTATCAGCAAGTGAAACCATGAACAGCCATGAACCTTTTTATTATAGTCACAAGAGCGGCTCTGTTAGTTAAGGGGGGTGGGAGTTTTATCAGAATGCTCACCATTGACTTGCATGGGAGTTCTGAGGCACTTTCAGGTTGGCGACTGAGATGTCTGAGGTCTCTGCTGATTAATGGGAGGGTGAATCGTGGTGAAAAGGGCAAAGAGAACTAGGAAGGGGTCCTCCAAGGTCTGGTGCTGAAGAAATCTAGCTTGTTTGTATGGACTTGAGAATCGGAAACCCCCGTTTTGGTGTATGGGGTTTTCATAACGTTGAACATTCTGTTGCATGCTAGGCGACATAATCTCTGATGGTGCTGGGCGAGGGCGGGGGGAGGGAAGAATGAGCTTAAAGGGGTTGGCAGCAGCCTGGGTGATGGGTGAAGGGGGAGGAACTCACACTGCCCGCCCACCCGCCTGCTTGCCTGTTTGCTTCCCTCTGCCGGCAGCCTGGGGGTGGGGGGAGGAACTGTTACCAACGCCGTTGCCTGCCAGCTACCTGTGATCACTGAACTGTTCCTGCGCCTGCTGCTCCCGTTGCCTCCACTGCCACCAGGGTTCTGCCGCTCCTAGCTCCTGGGTACCTCTGTCCCCGCTGCTGCAGTGCAGTTCAAACTGGCTGTGGCACCGCTCGTGTGCTCAGGGAGGCAGGCGCCATGATTCCTATCTGGTTTTCTGGGACTGTAGTCAGTTTGAACACTCAGTTTGAACTGCGCTGCAGTGGCAGCAGGAGCTAGGAGCAGCAGAGCCCTGGCGGCAGTGGAGGCAATGGGAGCAGCAGGAGCGGTGCCAGCAGCTGGGTCCTGGTCAGCAGCGCCTTCATCTGCTTGTGAGTGAGTGAGTGAGTGAGTGAGTGAGTGAGTGTGTGTGTGTGTGTGTGTGTGTGTGCTGGAGGGAGAGGGGGGACTCGTGTGTCCAGACTCTGTGTATGTTGGGGGACTCTGTGTGCGCATGTGTGCTGGGGGGAGGGGGACCCTGTGTGTGTGCGCATATATGAATATTCAGGAGGGAGGAGGGGCACTGAGTGACTGTGTGTGCATGCATGTGTGTGTTGGGAGAGATGGGGAAGGGGCACTGTGTGTGTGTGGAGGGGGAGAGGAGGGGCAGTGAGTGACTGGGGGGGGGGAGAGCCCTGTCTCTCTTTGTGTGTGCTGGGGGGGGGGGCAGTGAGTGATTAGTGTGTGTTTGTGCTGGGGGGGCAGTGAGTTGGCCCTGGGCCAGGTACAAGAGAGTCTCTGACTGGGAGTGTTTGAGTGAGAGGGAGACACTGAGCACACTCGTGTGTATCTGTTTTTTTTGGGAGGTGGGGAATGAGCGAGGGGAATTGACTGCAATGCCTCCCCTTCTCACAGGTAAGCACAAACAGTTATCTGGCAGATTTGTGGACCCCACCTCACACACACAGCCTATTTACACAGATAACTGTTTGAGCTTATCTGCGAGAGGGATAGGCATTGCAGCGAGTGGGCAACTGCAGGGTGATTCAGGAGGACTTACAGGGCACCAACCGCCATTGGCCAGTGCCCTTAAGTCCTCTTGAACTGTACTGCAGCCTGATATTGATCAGTTCTCATCATAACTTAACTCCAAGGTTACCAAACCCTGGCCCCAGTTAGTGTACTGTCTTGTACCTGCCTTCTACTGAAGGCCAAATATTTCAGCACTCCCTCCCAAGAGCTAATGCTTGACCAGCTACTGCTGAGTCTAATAGAAGCTACGCATAGGTCAGATGACACCATCTTCTTTTTGTCCAGGGGCTGAAATTCACCTTTTCTCATTGACTAAGCTGTGTTGGGTTTCCACTGCTTGTTTGGAATTATACTTTAATATTCTACTAGCTTTCAGTCCTAATAACTTCTATAATGCGAGACAACAACCATGGTAACTAGGGGAAGAGCAGCTGATGTTTTCAATGCCTCCCCATTTTGTTTTATAATGTAAATGTCTGTGAAAACTCTCCTATGCAGACCATTGCCATTGGCTGTGAGTCCTGATGAAGACACAGAAACACAAACATTAAATGTCTATGTTTCTGTGTGGAAACACAAAGTAGTGGAAAAGAAGTAATCACAAAAGAGAAAGCTAGCAAGTTACTCCAGCAGGGTGCAGTGTAATAGACTGTCACGGAGGAACATAGGGTCACGGAGAAACTAAAACTGTCACGGGTTGGAGGTCCACATCCCCACTTTACCGGGTTTGAGTGACTCAGTTTCCCTCACGTACAGCCCACTTGAACCAGTTTTCTCTCTCTGGCTGATTCAAGCCTGCCACAGGAACAACCCCTTTGTCACTCAAGGGCCGGATCCTTCCCGTTTACAGACTTTTTAATCTCTGGGTTCGCAAGAGCTTGAGAACTCTTGTTGCTCACTTGTGTTCCAATGTTAGACACAGACACTTCTTCATAAAGATAAGAAGTAAGTTTATTGATTACATAAGCAAGATAGTTGATACAGAGTGGTTACTAGAAATCAAAGGTAAATATAACGCATTCCTGATCTATACTGGTTGAGTTCCTAAATAAGCATCTTACCCTACAAAGGTCCATAAGTTCCTCTCAGTCCTTGATGTAAGCGACTGGGCCTTCTGCCTTAGAGTTGCTAGAGAGCAAAGTCCTGTCTCTCAGTTCATGGTTTCCAGCCTTGCTGGCTGCAAGATGGTGAGTGAGTTCCTGATAGTCACTGCCCCCTCTGGGGTACAACTCCTTATATCCCCAGGAGGAAACTCCTCGTATCTTCTCGAGGCTTCTAGAATTCCTTTTGTTCTCTTTATCAGCTTTTCTGTGTCTCTTGCACGTAGGCAATGGCTGCCTGCATTAGCATATAAATGTCTCTGGCCATGTCTCTGCACCCCCCCACCCCCCGGGTCTGGGGCAATCAACAAAACTCTCTTTCCATTTCCTGGAGCTTGGTCACGTGTCACAGCTCTGATTTGGGTTTTACAGTTCTCAATTGTAACATTACATACATGTGGAACCTTTTGCTTTACATATTTACCAGACTTGTAGTCTACATGTAGGCCCGTGTTACACGTGTGTGACCCTATGTTCCTCCGTGACATAGACTACAGCTTTTTTTTTTTTGCTTCAGCCTTCAGCTCAACTTGTGAGAAAGATGGCACCATTTTATAACACCACAGGTTAATCAGCCATTGAGAAAAGGTGAACTTCAGATGGTCATTGCTTATTGGAACCTTTGATCAATCAGACAATGCTTCTGAAATATGTAGTATTTCATAGAAACATAGAATCTTAGAGTTGGCAGGGATCTCAAGGGATATCTAGTTTGACCTCCTGCTTGGATTGATAGTCAACCTTTTGTAAAAGAGATGCCTGCGGTCCTATAAGAGGAATAAAAACATGCTTTCCAAGATCAGAAGTATGTGCAGTTTGGTGTTTGTAAATCTCTGTCCACCGTGTGTGTGTGTGTGCGTGTGTGTGCGTGCACGCGCACACAGTCTCCCTCCCCCTAGTGTACACACATGTAGTCTGCCTGCCCTCTAGCACTAGCACTAGCGCGCACGCACGCACGCACACACCCTTCACTTCTCCCTTCCAAACGCGCAAAAGCAGCCTTTAATGGAGAAGTTTGATCCAGTTCTTCTTGGGCTACTTCATTTTAAATCGACAACTCTTCAACAGTTAACAGATTCTTGGAGTCGCACGCTACAGTTATGTGCAATAATATACACAAGGACCTATGTCCATAGAATCATAGAGTTTGAAGGGACCTCAGAGGTCACCTAGTCCCACCCTCTGCTCAATACAGGAAATACGCAGCTAGAACATCCCCGACAGATGGCTGACCAACCTCTGTTCAAAAACCTCCAGGGAAAGAGAGCCCACTAACCCCCCTAGGTAATTTTTTTCCACTGTCGAACAGCTCTTACTTTTAGGAAGTGCATCCTAATGTTTAAACAAAATCTGCTTACTTGTAATTTGAGCCCATTATTTCTAGTCCTGCTTTCAGGGGCAACAGAGACAACAAGCCTTTGCCGTCCCGTCTGTGGAGAAGCCGTGGTGCGGGGGGTGGGATGGGTGGAGGCCGTGGCGGGTGTGTGGTGTATGGGCAGCTCATTACATGAACGCCCGCTCACCCATCTCCACACACTGAGGCACCTCCGTTTCCTCCAATGTCTTCATGCGTGGGGGATCGGTGGAGATTGGGGGAGCACAGAAGCACACACACATCCCCACCAGCAGTCACACGGATGCCCCCCCCCCCATGTCGCCCATGTGGGCTGGGGGGGGGGGACATCTCATGTGAAAAGGACCTGTGATAGTCCTTCGGCTATTGGAAGACTGCTATCATGTCTCCCCTTAGTCTTCTCTTCTCTAGGCTAAACATATCCAACTCCTTCAACCTTTAGACTTCATATCCAGAATCCTGATCATTTTTCCCCTCCTCTGAACCTGTACCAATATGTTGATGTCTTTCTTAAAGTGCAGTGCGCAGAACTGGACACAGTATTGGTTCATCGTAACCAAGCCAAGTATGTGCACCTGAGACCTTGCAGCTTCATGAATGTTAGACCCCTTGTCTCTCCCTCTGTTCCCCTTCCTATATCTCTCCCCCAGCTCCTATCTCTCAGATTGTAAGCCCTAGCGGTAGGGACCATGTCTATTTTATTACTTTGTAAAGTGCCAGGTACACTGCTGGCGCTATATAAATGTTTGTTAATAATAGTAATAATAATTTGTTTAATTTCATTATTTACAAAGGGTTAAATTGTAATCAATCAAAGGATTACAATTGTAATAAATTAAAAAGGGTTAAATTGTAAAGAGTTAAATAGTGAATGGTAAAAATAATAATTAACTAATACTAATAGAGGGTGAATATTTAAATTAAAGAGGAACTCACTCCACCGTAAGACAGATCTCACATAACCAAAAACAGTTTAGATTTCCCGCAAAAAAACCTGCCGGTTTAGAAACAGTAGTTAAGGTGGAATCACAATCTATCAAGCAACAAAAAGCCGGGAAATTCATAGCTAAGACTCCCGCCTTAACGTCTGTGCCATGTAAACCTAAGAAATAATATTTTTGTGCTGTGTCTTTGGGAATAATTAGGAAGTCACCTGAACCTCTGTGTCATCTAAGCAGTGAAAACATTGTAAACTCTCCCATAAGAGTGTGCAGCGTCTACACTGCTTAGATGACACAGAAGTTCAGGTGACTTCCTTATTATTCTCCACCCTGTATGGTCCTCATATGGGTGGTCCTCATGTCCAAATTAGGCTCCAAGAACCCACTCAATACATGGGTCTTTCTGCCCCATTACTCTGGGTTATATATGCAAACAATATTTTGAAAATAAATTCTGAAACAAGGAAAGGATTCTAAGGAAATGCTGCAGAACCTTGCTCAATGCAAGTCTCTAAGAAGCTCTGCTTAAAATGTTCGCACCTCTTCTGTGGTATTTATTTATGTTTGCATTCCTCCCTATCTTGAAGGTTTAGAGTTAGTAAAAGGATATAAAACATATTTAAAGCATTCATAATATACCTTTTATTTTATAGACTTTAAAAACTGTTGAATCTCAACATAAGGAGTTCCTTGCTGTCCTCATAGCATCTGCGAAGTCACGCCCGGCGGAGCTGTTTCGGGTGGTGCGGGGGCTGGTCAGTCCGGCCTCCCTCCGCCTGGATGGGGACTTGTCCCAGGCCCGCTGTGAGGAGTTTGTCAGCTACTTCGCAGACAAGATCGCTCGAATTCAGAGCGACTTTGATGCTGGATTTAGGGGCATTGGTGGAGAGCGTGAGGTGGTGGACGCCCCGTCCGGTCCAAATTTGTGGGGGGAGTTTCAGGAAGTGACGCTAGCCGATGCGGTGGAGGTCTTGGGGTCTGTGAGAGCCACCAATTGTGAGCTTGATCCGTGCCTCTCCTGGTTGGTGAAAGCCTCCAGGGAGACGTTGGGGATGGTGCTGGCAAGGGTGGTTAATGCGTCCTTGCAGCAGGGGAGGCTGTCGCCTAGTCTCAAGGAGGCTGTGGTGCGCCCCCTGCTGAAAAAAATGTCCTTGGACGTGGACGCACTCGCCACCTACCGACCTGTCTCTAACCTTCCCTTTTAGGGAAGGTTATTGAACGGGCGGTGGCATTCCAGCTCCAGGTGCATCTAAATAGCATCTGTTTCCTTGACCCTTTTCAATCTGGGTTCCGCCCCAGCTATGACACCGAGACAGCGTTGGTGGCCTTGGTAGACGATTTCCGCCGGGAGATGGATGCAGGATGTTCGACATTTCTCGTCCTACTAGATCTCTCGGCTGCTTTTGACACCGTGGACCATGGGCTGCTGTTGAGACGGCTGCGTGACCTGGGGGG
>QEPC01001916.1:1908505-1934808 GCA_003113815.1 Sphenodon punctatus | reverse complement strand
AGTGAACCCAGGAACCCTGGCTCTCAGCCCCCCCACTCTAACCCACCCACCATCCCCACATGCCCCCCACTCCCCCTCCCCCCCCGGCCCCGCAATTTACTTGCCGGCGGTGGCTCGGGCTCGGCTCGAACGTCCTCTCCGCTCTTGAGTCCAGTCCTGATGGATGTCTGCGCAGGAGCTCCCACCAGGCCTGAACTGTTCAGTCAGACCTGGGAGCTGCTGCGCAGCCAGGCTTTCCTTCCTCCCAGAGTCGAGTCAGTTTGACTCGACAGGGAGGGAGGAAAGGACTCGGGGGGGCGGGGGCTGGGAGCTGCGTGTGTGGCAGGAGCTACCAGCGCCCCCTCTCCCTGCACAGCCGCAGGACGGGCACTCAGGCAGTTCATTCCAGGGCGCCAGTATGCAGTGCCCTGGTATGAACTTTCCCCCTGCCCAGCCCCTACAATGGAACAGTGCCCCCTGTGGCACTGTTCCATTGCAGGGTCCCTTTATGCGGAATGGATGGTGCTTCTAGCCGTCCATTTCGCATAAAGGGAGAAATGCCTCCCTTTTGTCCCTGAAAGGCTTCCTTAGGAAGCCTTTCTGTGGGGGGGGGGGATGACTGAGTCACTGGTTGTGTGTGTGCGTGCACACACACAACCAGTGAGAATGTTTGGAGGCTTGGAAAGTGGCCGCGTGCGCCACGCTGAATGTTTGGAGCCTGACTGAGGCTCCATACATTCTGTGCGGCGTTCATGGCCACTTTTTTTTGTTTTACTCGGGCCAGCCAGGCCGAGTCCTGGGAGGGGCATTGTTCCTCCCGCCCTAGGCGGCCCACCGCCACTGCATGGATGACAAGGCTAAAAATTCAGTACTGTCACTCATGTGAGTGGAAACTAACATTACGCCTCCACCCAGCCGAGTCCAGCCCAGGTGGATATGTGGGGAGAGAGCTTAGCATGGGGGACTCACCTAGTAGTGGCGGCGGCAGCAGCAGCAGCAGTATCATCTCCTCTAACTGGCCTTCCAATCCTGAGCTGCTTCTGGCCCCTCCCGACAGGGCCTCTGTGGCAAAATGCCCTTGCCCTGACAAAGACCCCTCTGACTCCCCCCTTCGCTGAAACTGCGAACCTGGCTCAGTCAAAGCCCAGGCCTCAACAAGCACATGTTCAGGACTTCCTCATTTCTGAAATTCCTAAGGGGGAGGGGGGACTCTACACCTAAGAGACAGGTGACGTGGGATGATCGAATCATAGAAGGAGAGGGGCTGCTGGACTACAGCCAGCTGACCCTCCTGGACAAATCAGCAAGAAGTTCAAGAATGCCTTAAAAGGACCAGCACAGGCATTTTGACTCTCTCTGGACTCACTGACTGAGATCTCTAGCAGACGCTGCTAGGCTGGTGACCTCCCTGCTTGGAGGCACTCATGGACTATATCGTAACAATAACTCTGACCTTTGCCAGAAGAAGAACTTGGACTCCATAGGAAAACCATCCCCTATGGAGACCTAATCAGAACCAGTGTGAGTACCTTGCTAGCTACCTCAGCTACAGTTATAGGAAGACGCTTTCCAAACGGGCTACTATGTCCACAGGAATGACTCTGATTGCTCAAAGGGTTATCACCTCTTAATTCTACGCTTTTATTCCTTTTTATATGTATCAGTAAAGTCTAAGTTTTCTTTTTACCCTAGTGTGTGTGTGTGTTTGGTTTGGTTTGGTTTGGTTTGGTTATTGGCTGACCATTAAACGCCTCCTTTGGGCCGGGTGGCCAAGCCTCACTACTAAGGCAAGGAGAGAGGGGAAAACTCCCCATTTGGCTAGAAGCCAGCAGCTTTGGAACCAAGAGAAGCCTTCCTAGGGTGACTCTGGGATTTGGCCTCCAACGCATGGAGGAAACCCTGGGAAAAAAGTGCCGGGAACAAGGAGAGTTCTCCTCTTACCTCCTTCTCCTCCTCCGCTGGGTAGCTCTAGTGCTGGCCGATAGGAGGCAGATGACTGATTTCTTCTATGCGCATGCGCTAGGAGCTACCCGGTCCCTCAGTCTGTTCATCTGCCTCGGCCGGTAGGACGCGTTTCGCGGGAGCTCCAAGGCTCCACAAACTAAAAGAAAAGAAGGAAGGAAGAGTTTTTAGTCTCAGTTTCCTGCCTAGCAGGTGAGGGATCACCGTTTCTTAGCCCCATGCGGGGGGGGGCCACCTGTTGGGGAACTTGTCTCTTCTCTTCCCCCAGCCCCCCCCCTCCCTCCTCCACCGCCTGCCGGCAGTCCAGCTCCGGGGCGGCGCGGCCGCGCCCGGGAGCTTTGGGGGCCAAAACTTACTCTCGTACCAGGGGCAAGAGAGTTCCGGGCGGTAACTCCGGGGCGGCACGCCGCACCCGCGAACACCGCGGGCAGTTCAAGGGGCAAAACGTGCTTGTGCACTAGCTCCGGGGTGGCGCGCCACGCCCGGGAGCATGTGGGGCCGGAATGGCCTGGTGCAAATATGAGCCCTAGGCAGGGAACTCGGGGACAGCGCGGCTGGGCCTCGGAGTCTCCCCTAGCCATTCTCCGTCAACAACGGCAGGCCGGGCGGCGAGGCCTCCTGCCTGCCACAACACGTGCGGGCCCCATGCCGGGCAGAGGCAGCGCTGCTGGGTTCTCCCCAGCACCCGTTTCTGGGCCACATCTCACTGCCTAGTAACAGCACGTGTAGGCCCCCTGCTGGGCAGAGGCAGCGCTGCTTGTCTTCTCCCCAGCTCCAGCTTCTCGTGGCCCCTCCCCCTCCCCCTCCTCCTCTTCTACAGCGGAGCCAGCTTGTCTGAGCTCCCTCCAGGGTTGAGTTAACCCTTACGTGTCTCCGTTATTTTTATATAGGCCATGAGCACGGCTCAGCCCCCCCGCGGGGCCACCCCCCCGCAAGTGGCAGCCCCTGCACAGGAGGAAGACACGCAAGTACGCCTGGCCTCCATAGAAAAATCTATTGGAGAGATCTTGGCCACCCTGGGGAATTTACCTAAGCCACGTAGGAAGCGGCACCCTAAGCCTACTAAGTCCAAGGCAGGGACTTCGGGCAGTAAGAGGCCTAGACGCCCCTCAGGGGACACTCATCGCTCCATTCAGTCCTCAGCTGAAAGTGACCAAGAGGGCCAGCAGCGAGAGCTGAACCAGGGCTTTTCTGACCATAGGCAGCCCGAGTCCGTTCATTCCTCAGCTTCCGAGCACACTCACTCTGAGTTAGAGGAGGGCGAGTGGGCTGAACAACCCACAGATTCCAACGATGGAGAGAGGCAATTCCCTGGGCAGTACAGGAATGAGCTTATCTCTCAGGTTATTAAGACTCTGCAGTTGCAGGAGAAAGCCCCTAAGCGGGACTCCTCTGACTCCCAGGAGGAGGACACACGGCAATACATTCCGTCTGTTCATGGCAGAGACCAGGGCCTCCCCTTAGACAAGGCTTTTGAGAGGCTAGTACTGCAGGAGTGGAAGCAGCCTGATAAGAGTTTTAAAATGAATAGGGCTCAGGATTCCCTTTACTCGTTCTCCAGGCGGAAGGCACCCTTGTTCCGTTCACCTAAGGTGGACGCGGGTGCTGCTTCCCTAGCTCGGCACACGGTGTTCCCCACTGAGGGAGATTGCCACCCCCGGGACGCTACGGATAGGGCAGTGGATACTGCTCTTAAGAAGGCTTCCGAAACCACTTCGGCGGCCCTGAAGATAGGAATAGCGTCCTCTTATGTGTCCAGGGCCATGCTCGCTTGGCTCCAGGAGCTCCAAGACCCAGACATTTCCGAGGGTAAGGCTCAACGCCTAAATTCCAGAATTCACATGGCGGCCGCCTTCTTAGCGGACGCGACCACCGATAACTTAACGTGGTCGGCCAGATCTGTAGCCAACAATGTGGCCGCTAGGCGTCGGCTCTGGCTCCGCTCATGGGATGGTGATGTCACCGCTAAGAACTTACTTACTGCCTCGCCGTACAAAGGCTCAAAATTGTTTGGGGTCTGCCTGGAGAAGGTCTTGGAGGAGGCGTCCAGCAAAGATAAGACTAAGACCCTCCAACAACTTTCAAGTAAAAGGGGTTCCTTTAGACAGCAGCCCTTTCGCTTCAGGGGCTTCTCAGCCCCATATAGGAAATTCCAAGCGCCGGCACAGAGGGCGTATACCTCCAACTTTGCCTTCCGGGGCAGGGGTAGAGGCTTCCGCTCGGGCAGGTATGACAGGCGCCGATCAAGAGGCCCCCCTGCCACTCAACCCAGGCAGGACTCCTGACTGCTCCGCCCGGCCGGTCGGAGGCAGACTTCAACTGTTCCACGAGGTATGGTCTCTCTCGGTTTCCGACGCCTGGGTCCTCTCCTGCGTGGGACAGGGCTACGCTATCCAATTCGACTCCCCTCCTCCAAGCAGATTTTTGGTCTCCCCCGCATCAAGAGATCCAGGAAAACATCTCGCAATGACCCAGGAGATCAAGAGGCTGCACCGCTCCAGAGCAATAGAAAGGGTGCCACTGACCCAACGATTCTTGGGATTGTACTCCATTCTTTTCTTGGTGGCAAAGAAGACAGGGACCTGGAGAGCAGTGTTAGATCTGAAGGCCCTGAATCATCACGTGACAAAGAGAAGGTTCAAGATGGAGACCGTGGCCTCCATTTGCCACAGCATCCACAAGCTGGACTGGATGGTGTCCCTGGATCTACAGGACGCTTACCTCCACATCCCGATCAAATCAACATACCGGAAGTGGCTTCGCTTCGCCTACAACCACCAACATTGGCAGTTTCGAGCCCTCCCTTTCGGACTAGCCTCATCCCCCAGGACGTTCACCAAAATCCTGATCCCCCTGGTGGCGAATCTAAGGATGGAGGGCATACACATACATCCTTACCTAGACGATCTCCTGATCCGAGCCCAGTCACCGGAGAAGACCATAGCGGATCTCAACAGGACGATTCTCTATCTGCAGCAACACGGTTTTCTCGTCAACTTGGCGAAAAGCCACCTGACTCCGACACGAACACTTCAACATCTGGGCGTGGTCATCGATACCACCTCCGACCGCGCGTTCGTACCCCCAGACAGGGCACGGAAGATAAGACGGCTGGTGGGAACCCTCAGATCAGCTCGTCGCCTCAGACTCAAGTCGCTCGCTTCCCTCCTGGGCCTGCTGGTTTCCTGCACTGCCCAGGTGACATGGGGCAGGTTCCACCTTCGTCACTTGCAGCGGCTGCTAGCTCCTTTGCAGCGGGAGCTCACGAGCGGGTTGAACCCCTGGGTACTCATACCAGCGCATCTAAAAAACTCGATGTCCTGGTGGTTAGAGCCCGCACACTTCCTGCAAGGGGTTCCCCTCACAGACCCCCCGAGGGACATAGTCACAACAGACGCCAGCTTGACGGGCTGGGGGGCACACACGACGACACGCTCGGTGCAAGGACTATGGTCCCCCCAGGACGCGAAACAACAAATAAACTTCCTGGAGCTGAAGGCCATTCGCCTGGCTCTTCAACACATCTTCCCCTCCGGGACCAATTCCCACCTACTCATTTACACGGACAACATGACTGCCAAGGCATATGTCAACCATCAGGGCGGATCCCGGTCGCTCCAACTACATCGGGAAGCGACGCGTCTATTCAAGTGGGCCCAAGCCCATGTACTGTCCCTGAAGGCACTCCACATCAGCGGCCAAGACAACGTGACGGCGGACTGGCTCAGCCGCCAGGTATTGCAGCCTCACGAGTGGATGCTCAACAAGACAGTGTTCCACAGCATTGTGAGCTGGTTCGGACTCCCTCTCATCGACCTGTTTGCAGCAAGGAACAACGCCCAGCTGCCCCGCTTCATGACACGGGACCCATGCCAACAGGCGGAGGCCATCGACGCCCTGAATCAACCGTGGCCGCGGGGTCTACTATATGCCTTCCCCCCGTTTCCGCTGCTCCTCCGAACTATTGCAAAAGCACGCAGGGAAAGAGCACTCCTAATCCTCATCGCTCCCTGGTGGCCCCGGAGGCCCTGGTTCTCGGAACTCATTCAACTGAGTCAGGGCCAGTACAGGACACTTCCTCTCCGGTCAGACCTTCTTCGTCAGGGTCCCATTTCCTGCCCAGACGTCCAGACTCTACAGTTGACAGCCTGGCGATTGAGCGCGCTGCCCTGAGGCGAAGGGGTTATTCGGAATCAGTCCTTGATACCCTTCAAAGTTCTCGAAAACCAGCCACTAGACGCTCATACCAAAGTACTTGGAAAACCTTTGCTACTTGGGCTAAGAGAAAAGGCTTGGACCCCAGGCGGGCAGGAGTTCCTCACGTATTAGAGTTCTTACAGCAGGGCCTGGATAAGGGACTCAGGGCAAATACCTTAGCTAGGCAGGCGGCTGCTCTCGATGCCGTTTTAAGAGCTTCAACTGGTAGACCTATCTCCTCACACGCACATGTGCGCAGATTCATCCGAGCAGCTAGGCTGCTGTCCCCTCCGGTTGTGCACCGGGTGCCTTCCTGGAATCTAAATTTGGTCCTGGAGGCTCTGACGCGACCTCCCTTTGAGCCCCTAAAGCATATTTCCTTGTATCTTCTTACACTCAAAACAGTCTTCTTAGTTGCGGTCACGTCAGCTCGGAGAGTCTCGGAGCTGAGTGCACTGTCAATGGAGGACAATTTTTGTATTTTTCGACCTGATTCGGTCGTCCTTAGATTGGACCCGGCCTTCATCCCGAAGGTAAATTCGTACTTTCACAGGGCCCAGGAATTGGTGCTTCCCTCTTTTTGCCCCAATCCTGTTCACCACAAAGAGAAAGTCTGGCACAAACTGGATGTCAGACGAGCGCTCAAAATTTATTTGTCCAGGACTCGGCCCTTTCGCAAATCCACAGCCCTCTTTGTGAACACTCGACCAGCTGTCCAGGGTCTCAAGGCCTCAAAAACCTTGTTATCTAAATGGGTGAAACAAGCCATTATTGAGGCCTACCGGGCTGGCGGGAGGATTCCCCCCTTGCAGATCTGGGCCCACTCGGTTCGCAGTGCGGCCACCTCGTACGCCTTTAAGGCACAAGCCTCCTACGAGGAGATTTGTAGGGCCGCAACATGGGCGTCCCCACATACCTTCATACGCCATTACAAGATCAATATTTTTCAATCAGCTGAGGCTGCCTTTGGCAGACGGGTACTGCAGTCAGTACTGGAGGCTCCCAGTGCTGGCGGCTCCCACCCGTAGCGGAGGGATTTGGCTCTGGTACATCCCAGCGGAGGAGGAGAAGGAGGTAAGAGGAGAAAGGAGAATTGGTTACCTACCTTCGTGAATTCCTTTCTCTCTTACTCTCCTGATCCTCCTCCGACCCTCCCTGCCGCACAGCACTCAGCATCTCACTTATATAACTGTTTTTTCACTTGACCATGTTCGGTCCCAGTTTAGCTGATTCTTGATATTATGCGCTTAACGTATTACAGTTTTTTCCTGAAGTTATGTTTTTCCAGGTGATGATAATTACAGGGGCACTCGGCTATCTTATCGACTGAGGGACCGGGTAGCTCCTAGCGCATGCGCATAGAAGAAATCAGTCATCTGCCTCCTATCGGCCAGCACTAGAGCTACCCAGCGGAGGAGGATCAGGAGAGTAAGAGAGAAAGGAATTCACGAAGGTAGGTAACCAATTCTCCTTTCTAGGGAAACTGCGGGGTTTATACCTTGTGGGGTTCACATGTCTTGAGTGGTGTGAACGCCCTCTGAATTACACTCAAGTGGTGGCAGCAGAATACTAAGGGTTTTTGGGGGGTTGCCAGCTGTGGGAACCCCTGGTCAGAGATTTGGAGAGACACAGTGAGTGGCTCAGCTGTATAGCACGGTGGGTGGCTCAGCTGTATAGCATCCCCTACTGGCGTTTCGCCACAGTCTCCCAGGATGGTGCAGCTGGCTGTGCTGCCTTGGGAGGCCCTGTGCGACAGGACAGGAAGTGGTCAGAAGGAGCCAGCAGGAGAGCCGGCCGGACAAGCTGCTGCCGCTGCCACTACCAGGTGAGTTGCTGGGCAGGAGAGTGGGGGAGACAATCCAAAGCAGCCTTCTCGACCCCTAGCCCGACTGGTAATGTGGGTATGGATCCATTTATTTTCCATAATGGAACCAAAACTGAAGAAAAAACGAATGTGATCATGCAGTCCATCTGTAAACTTGCTACTGGTAATTTAGCGTGATTCTCACAATAAAATTGGTATGTGGGCAAGCAGCCTTATTGAGCCTTTCCTTGTACGAAAGCTATTTCATACCTTTGATCATCTTTGTTTTTCTTTTCTGAATATTTTCCTGTTCTACTTTCTCCTTTTAGAGATGGGATGACAAGAACTGCACACGACATTCAGGGGGTGAATATGTGCTATGGATATATATAGCGGCATCATATTTTCCATCTTATTTTCTATCCCTTTCCCAATAATTCGTAACACTCTGTTTGACCACTGTTTCTTATTGCTGATGTTTTCAGTGAACTATCCACAATGGGTGAAAAAAGACATGCACGTAATACCACTTCAGCATACTGTATGCATGTTGCAGGGCTGTATTGGTGCCCTATGCAGCCCTGCAGTATGCATAAGAAATGTTAAAGTGGTGTGTTAAGGTGTATGTCTGTTTTCACCCAATGACTACAAGACCTTTTCCTGAATGAGGACGCCTAAGCTAAGATCCAACATTGTGTATGTACAGTTAGGGTGATTTTCTTATGTGCATTCCAAATGCCTTACTTTAAAAGCATTTTTCTTTCCTGGCCAATAACTCTGCCAGTAAAATAAGTGAAAATTATGCATGAAACTATATTGGGTACACAGTCAGCAATGTGGGTTGATTGTGCAATGTAACAAAAGAAATGACATAGCACGTTTGCATCCTGTGGACATTTTATACTGTTCATCGTACTAAATGCTTCTGAAACACTAATGTAAAACATACCCTCTACCCGACCTCCAAAAATCAAAATTAACATCTGCAAAATGTAACAGAAGTAGTAATTCAGTAGGTTTGCACTCTATGGGAATTTTGTGCTCTGTAGTGTACATGAAGGTTTTTGAACACTGATGTGGAAAGTGTCCTTTGCCCTGCTGTCCAGAAAAGCGAAATTTACTTATCTAGGGCAAAAAAACAACAGTGGAATATTTTGAGAGAGAAGCAATGATTCACTTACAGTTTTGCTGTAAGATCTTATCTGGTTTTGAAATCACTCCCCTCCACTCTTTATGTATTTTAAAGAGTAGTACATTCATACACCTGTTTTTAACATGCAGATATTTGAGGGTGAAAAGAGACATGACGCTAACCACCCTTGGTGGTTATTTATGCATGTTGCAGGGCTGTATTGGTGCCCTATGCAGTCCTGCAACATGCATAAATGGCCACCAAGGATGGTTAAAGGGTGTCATGTCTGTTTTCACCCTGAGATTCACTGGGAAAGCATACTATTTGCACATTTTCAGAGTTTTCCCCTCATTGCAAGTATAACCAAAACATGGGCAGAACAGGAAGGAAGGAAGTCTACTTTGACACACTTAGTGTGCAATCCTCCAGCTGATTAGCATCAGCACTTGCACAAGCCCATTTAAATGAATAGGGCTTGCACTGGTGCTAAGGGTTATTGTTATTTATATAGCTCTTTCAGTGTTCAAAGTGTTTTAGTCCTTATGTACTTTATCCCCACTACAATCCTATGAAAAGGGCCATTACTATTCCCTTTTTACCAATGGGGAACTGAGCTGGAGAAATAGTAACTTGCCCAAGTCCACTCAGTGAGTTTTAGGTGTTAACACATGGGATGGAACCCAGCTGGAGCATGAGGTCGCTCTGTGGAGCCTCAACTTGCAATTGCTGCTCAATGGACTGCACAAACGGGCCAGCATTCTGCCCCCCATGCGTCGTCTCTCCCCCTCTCCACCACCAGCTTGCGGTCATTACTCAGAGCTGTCACCCGTGACTCCATGGTGCAGAACACAGGTGGAGCAAGCGCACGCCCTAATCCGCAGAGCTGCCACTTAAGCGCACCATGGCCCACCGCAACAGATGCCAGGGATGACTGTTGAGATTAAATTGCAGATTCATTTATGGATCTATTATGGTTTAGATTTAGATGCCATTGAAGTCAATGGGAAACCAGTACAGGTCTGAGTCTGAACTCCTCCACCCCCATCCCCTGGGGCCCTGGTATGTACTGTCTGGCCTTGGAGGAGTTGATTGAAGCTCTGATGGGCTGCTGCTGCTGTGGGGCATCTCCCGGCAAGCTCCTCCACCACAGTGCGCTGCTGAACTCCCTGTTCAACAGCGCACATGTGAAAAATGGCCACTAGGCCATACAAACCTTTAAATTATATTTTTATATAGCTCTTGTTTTTATTAGTTTTCTTTAAAATAGAAAATATATACAGACAGGATTTCCTGCTCTGTATTGCTGAGGGTGTTTGCCGACAAAATTCTCTGACTAACCTTGTAGAATTGATACGTTGTCTCAGCAAGAGACAGTCTCCACAAGGCACAGAAAAGGACAAAATCTTGACACAGAATACGGATATGGCCTTTAATTAAGACCTCTCTCACACACACCAGCCCTGTCATACTCCTTCATCTGAACCCACTGAAGACTACATATGTGTTTGCCCAACGATAGCTACAAGAAGGAAGGATATTCAGCTGGAACGGATATGCCTTTCCTGTAAGATGTTACAGGATCCAGGCCTCTGAAGAGAAATACAACACTGGTGCAATTTTGTCTTGTGTCCACAAATTGCAGTAGTCTCCTAGGGTTTTAGACAAGCCCTTCTGTCTCTGTGCCCCAGTGCGGAGCACCCACCTCACAGGTTCCTCTTCTAGCTCTGAGCCCTTTCTCTTCTGGTCTAGCACTGTTTGTACTCCAACTCAGCTTTTAAATAGCTAGTACTCCAAGCTGGCGTTGGTTCCCCCAACATACAAAGGTGAGAATATTTCCACTTGCTAGCCAGGCCTATCAAGGGCCAGATACTTGACCAGCTCTGACCTGTGCCTCAGGGCTATACTCTGGGGCTACACCCTTGGTCCTGGTCCTGCAAGGTCTGAGGCCACTTTCAGTCGTTTCCCCCCCGCGCGCACGCGCACATTTTGGCTGCAGGAGAGAATGCACAGCCAGGACCGTCGTTCTTCTTTCGGCCATGGCAAAAGCTTGTGCCAATAAAGTACAATACAATACACAGCCAGGATATGCGCGGGGTGCCGCCGATCTGAAAGCCCACCGCCACCACCCACCCCACGTGTGACTTTGTCAGCAAACACCCTCAGTGATACAGAGCAGGAAGTCCTGTCTGTATATATTTTCTATTTTAAAGAAAACTAATAAAAACAAGAGCTATATAAAAATATAATTTAAAGGTTTGTATGAATAACTTACCACAGGAGTTGTGAGTTGAACAGTGGTCTCCTGTATGTCATTTCTATGCCTTAACCATAGGACTATTTGTTTCTTTTTCCTCTATGAGGACTGTTACCGTAACAAATTTGAATGTTCTTCCACTAGCTTCAAAGGGGGAAAGAATCAAGTAGGTTTCTTAAGCAGAAAAACTCACTAATGGTAGTTACACACTACTTTCTACACACTACAGTGAACTCCCTCCCTTCCCACATCCACCTCATTCCCTCCTTTCATACCTTCAGATCCCTCCTAAAGACCCACCTCTTCCACTCTGCCCTCCCCAACTCCTCGCTCCCCTCTCCAAACTCCTACTGATACCTACCATTTAGTACAATCTGTTACCTGAGGTCTGTGTACTCATATCCTCACCACATGGACCAGCCAGCCATCATTCTTGATGTAACCAAGTCAAGACTATTGTAACACGCTCTACGTGGGACTACCCATGGTGACGGTTCGGAGACTGCAACTGGTGCAGAATCTGGTGGCCCGCCTCCTGCTGGGATTGAGCCACCGGGAGCATATTACACTGGTTCTCCGATCTCTGCATTGACTGCCTGTAGTTTTCTGGGCCTGATAAAGGTGTTGGTGCTGGCCTATAAAGCCCTAAACGGTCTAGGCCCTACCTATCTGCGGAACCACCTCTTCGTCGGATCGTAGATCGGTACCTGTGGTCATCCGGGGGTGCCCTCCTTGAGGTCCCCCAAGTCTTTCAGGGGGCCACAATGGAGAAGGTGTTCTCAGTGGCTGCACCACAGCTCTGGAACTCCCTTCCGATGTAGGCCCGATTGGCCCCAGATCTCCCCTCTTTTCAATGTAGCTGTAAGATCTGGCTGTTCCGCCTGGCATTTGGCAGGGGAGATGGGTGAAGGGTGTGGGGAATAGGTTAGGGTGCGGGGGTCAGGGATTGTTTTTAATCCTCCTTGTTATAAATTGTTTTATATGTTTTAATGTTTTAATGCTTATTTGCTTATTGCTGCTGTGTCAGGAGGGCCTGTTACGGCAAACAGTGAATGTATGGTGATGTTCTCATCTAATTTACCACAGCTGTTAATTTTATGTATGAATGAGCTTTAGTGTGTTTCACCCTGAGTAATAAATAGAACAAATAAAAAAATATGGTGAGCTGGAATGAGAAAGTAAAAGTGATATCATGGAACAAATAGTAAAACCTGGTTTTATTTTGCCACAATGTTATATTACTGAGATGCAGATGTGAAGATCTAGTTGCTTCAACTCCACAATGAGCCTGTTTTTTCAGCAGCTTGTGGAGCGAGAGTCCTGAGGTTGCTTCTTAACTATAGGTCAGCTGTAGTTTTGCTGCCAAGGAAGGAGGACTGGCTTTACTCCCAAATGATACAAATCTAATTGGAAAAATATAGTGTGCTATAAATTGACTAAATAAACTTAATTTATAGAGCAGTAGAAAATTAGGTTACTGACTGTTAACTGTCTTTGGTAGATTTTGATTGCCTGAGTATAAAAATATATGTTGACACACAATAGTGATATTTATATGATAAAGCAAATAAAAACTTCAGAATCTGGTTCAATATAGACTTACTGTAGTGCAGTAGATTTTCCACATGATACTTTAATCAGTCAGCAAAGGAATTGCTTTGTGTTGAACTATTAGGAAATGGAGGCAAAATATTAATGATGAGCCCTAAAGGAGAGAGATTTATAAGAACAGCAGCAGTAGCAATCCAGGCGTAAATAAGTGCAACCCCAACAAAATATATGTTGTTAACAGCATGAGAGAAAGAAACAATCACAGGAAGTCTTGTTCATTTCAGTGGGGCTTGGCCTGGCACTAGCACTAAGGGTGAAAACAGAGGGTATTTTCAGACGTTACGAGATCACGCTCAACCACNGTGATCATGCAGTCCATCTGTAAACTTGCTACTGGTAATTTAGCGTGATTCTCACAATAAAATTGGTATGTGGGCAAGCAGCCTTATTGAGCCTTTCCTTGTACGAAAGCTATTTGTGTATAAGAGACAGGGTCCCCCAGATGTTTACCACGCTCAGTCCCCACCAGGAATCTCATTCGCCATGCAATCGGTGGGGCCGGCGGCGCTGGCGCCGATCGTGTGGTGAATGAGATTCCCAGCGGGGATGAAGGGGCCTGTCACATCTGGACGGCGATCACAGCCCGGAATCCCCGCCGGGATTCCAGTCCGTGGTCATTTTGGGCGGGCACTGCCGCTGCATTGACTGCGGCGCCCGCCTGTCTCCCCAGAGGGTGGGTGGTGGGGGGGGTGGGCGTGCGGCCGCATGTTGCGCCGCGCGGCCCCACCCCCTCTCTGATTCCCCGGCACGTCTGTTGGTTCCGGCAGTGATCCCGGCAGGGAATCTAAGGGTTGTTTCCGTGACAGGGCGAATGCCGCCCCGTCACGTCTGAAATCACCCAGATATGACGCTAACCACCCTTTAACCACCCTTGGTGGTCATTTATGCATGTTTTAAGGCTGCATAGGGCACCAATACAGCTCTGCAACATGCATAAATAACCACCAAGGGTGGTTAGCATCATGTCTGTTTTCACCCAATGTACCCAGAGCATTGTGCCCAGGGAGAGAAAGGTATGTGACAAAAGAGGCATTTTTTCTAGGACTAATTATAGTGTAACTTTTAAAGCGAAATTAATTGGAAACCTTACTTGTAACCCCCTTCCCCTTTTTTTTCCTCTCCCTCCCCAGGCAAAAAATTGTCCTTCCTAATGAAAGTGTCCCTGTTATCATCAATACATATTTCAGTCAGAAGATTCTAAAAAAACCCATGGAAATGAAAGATAGAACTCTTTGTCCAGGGACATTGCTTATTAGAAGAAATATTGTATCTTTGGCATGGACGTTCGTATTACCTGACCTAAGAGTCAGTCTGCCCCAGGAATCTGCAGTTAATCAGGTAAGGGTAATTTTGCTTGAAATTTAACACTTTGTAACAAGTAGGTGAGCAGATTTTTGGGAATCATAAGAAAGCTAGAAATAATCATTTGTTTTCTTTCGCCTTTGTTAAGCCAAATCTGAATAAAGTATGATGATTACTGTAGCAATATTCATTCATTCCAGCCTGTTCAAATACTGAAGAGCCGTGGGGTTATTTTGCTATAGCCTCACTACTGTGCTGAATAACATCAATGATGTTATCATAGCTTTGTTTTCCAGGGATTCCCTCCTTCTCTTTGTAAGTTCAGTACTCTGTTTCAGCTCAGTTTGCATTTCAATCATGAATATCTCCAGGGACAGTTTCTTCCCAGGGGCACCGACACACCAAGTGCCCCAGTGCACCTGCTGCTGCTACCAGTGCTGCAAGAGCAGTGCACGGCAGCTGCCTCCTTGCTCACATCAGCACTGCAGGAGCAGCGCTAAAATTGGCAGGGGCAGCTTCAGGCTGAAACTGCCACCCCAGCCAATGTCAGCACTGCTCCTGCAGTGCTGATGCGAGGAAGGGGGCTTTCCACACATGCACAAAAGCACACAGCACTGAAAGTCATTGTGAACTTCAGCGCATGGTTCTCGGCTCGGGCGCACCAAGATTTGAAAAACTGAGGCACGCCCAAGCTGAGGAGAATGCATAAAAGCACACAGTGCCTCCCAGCGCTGTGAGCTTTAATGCCTGTGTGGGCCAGCCATTGCTGGCTAGCTCAGAATCGGACTGGGGGAGAGAGAGCTAGGGGAGGGAGGTGGGAGGAGGCAGGCTGGAGCTGTGCTGGCCACCGGGCATGCACGGTAAGCTCTGGTTGAGCGTAGGAAGGGTATGGAGGGAGAAGCGATGAGGGGCCAGGGTAGCAGTCTCAGGAGGGTCCCTCCCCTTGCTTTTGAAGTGGTAATGTCCTGTGGGTATCCTGCCAGCATGTTAAAAGCAAGGGGAGGGGCTGGAGGAGGGGCCAGGACACAAAGGCATGGGTTCCTATGAAGGAACTCATCCAGTTAGGGTGGTTTTAGGGTACCTTTTTTGAGCACCCTAAACCCAGAGCCCCGAGCTCCCTCCCCCTCTTTAGGAGAAGGGAGGGGGAGGGAGCAGAAAACACAGCAGCAGCCTGGAACCAGTCTGGGCCAATTTGAAGGCTGCTGCCACAGAGAGCAGATTGGATTCCCTACTTTGGTGAGTCATTTATTTTAATTTCTTTTTTATTTCTCTTTTTTTATTTATTTTTTAATATATTTTTTAAAAATGTATTGGTTTGTATTTAGTTTGTAAATTGGATATTTGCCTTAGATATTTTGTGCATTGACAGAGTGCAGCAGGGGAAAAATGCAATCAGAATTCAAAAGTTTTTCCAAAGACTTTACTTGCAGCCTTCTTATATTTAGTATTTTTGCAACAGTTTGAACACTTCAAAAATACTTGCTTTTCGTGACCTTATATTGTGTTATAGTAGTGATCTTCCTTGTGATAGCCGCTTTGAATTTTGTTCCTCTTCTGGAATGCTCTTATGCTTGAGAAATTTTTGGTTGAACTTTGAATGTTTAAATTGGTTGGGATATTTTGGTTGGCTCATATAGTGGAAAAATTGAATTGATGGTGTTCATTGTTTCTGCTGCGGTGCAAACGCTTCAAAAATGCTTGCTTTTTGGTTTGCACATAGCCTTGTGTGGTTTTAGTGTTTTTGAAAGGGAAAACAGTGTTAGTTCCTTTGAATTGTGTCCCCAACTCTACAAGTAGTCTGATGCTACTGGGAATTTATTTTTCCATGTATTTTTTCCCTTTTTTCACTGGTCTGGGGGCTTGTAGGATGGATACTGAAAGTGCTGTATCAGAGTTGGAGAACATTTTCCCTCCCAGGGATGAATTGAAAAATTAGTATATGCTCTGAGAGTCGCATAAAAGCTAGAGGCAGAGGTGGCTACGGAGTGCACTCAGGAAGAGGAGGGTCCATATCATGGATCTGTGCCCTGGATCTATCCCTTGTCCTTGTGTTCATGCCCTCAGATGTTACTGGGAGGCTGGGAGCTTGAAGGGCTCACCCCCAGGAGGTGTTGGGTTCTGACTCTCCCCCTTGGACTATCATCTATTGCCCCTCTCCCTTGCAGGAGAGTGAGGGGGCAGGATCAGTTTCCCCAGCAGGACTTCAGGTGGGGAACTCAAGGCAGAGCCTGGCCTAGTGCTGCCATAGGCGCGTACGTAAGGGTCACATCAAAGGGCCCTTGGGGGTGGAACTGAGGACTGGAGTGGGACAGCTTGGGTGATTAAGGCAGGGATTTTTAGCTAGTGGTGTTGGTGGGGTCTTGGAAGACTGGGGTGGCTGTTTTGTTAGGGAAAGGGGGGTTGATTTTGTTTGATTAGGGTGCGTTAGATAGGGTGTAATGGCTTGGCTCCCTGGTGAGAGCAGGGGCTGCGAAGGGTGTTGGGAGGAAGGATCTCTACCCCCTTGCGAGAGAGGGGGGTCAGATCCTGGATGGGTGGGGGGAGATTACACCACCCTGTGAGAGGGGGAGGTGTGGGGGGCTTGGGGGTGGGGATCCTCCTCACCTGGCCAGGAAAAATCAGACCCGGATTCAGTGAAACAGTGGCTTTAATTTTGCAAAGGCAAACCCAGCTCAACAAAAAAAGGTTGGAAAATTCAAACACCCTTATGAATCTACAGCAAGTTTGTTGTTTAAGACCCTTCTACAATGAGATTTTGTTTTGATGAGTGCATTTTACATTCGTAGAACAGCAAATCCCTAGTGCACTGCAAACTCCACTAATAGTGCTGGTGCAGCTTACTCCATTATCAAACTGGGTTGGACACACTGGTGCTCATTTCTCTCTACCATGGTGCAGAGTAGGGGTGGGAGTATTGGCAAAAAATCAGTTCTCGGTTTTCTCAGTTCTCTGTCCGTTTGTTTTCTACCGGTTTTCTCGGTACTGGATTTTTAACATTGCGGTTTCCCCCATTGACTTCAATAGGGAAAACTGAAATGTTAAACATCCAATTAAAAGATCAATGTAAAAGATCCGATACCACCGAGATACTGCTGAGAACCAAGATATAAGATTAATCCGATATAGCCATTATTGGCTACTTTTGGTTCTCGGCATCTTTAGTGCAGAGCATCTATATTAAGAATGAAATCTGCAAATACTTGGTGTTGACCTAAAAGTACTTCTCTGGAAGTAAATGGTAAAACACCTATTGATTTTCAGTGGGAAAAGAATTAGGTCAGTGCTGAACACTTCACCAAATATCACCATATGTGCTTGTAATATGCTACTTCATCAGTTTAGGTACGCCAGTGTGAAAGCCTGTGTAGACAAGGCTTAAGTGCCTAGGCGCTCTCTGATCTTGTGAGTGCCCTTTGAACTGCAGTGACCTTAGGCACAAATTTACTTCTGCTGAAGTCAAAAGCAATGGAAAAAGAGATTGGAGTGATGTATGGCAGAGATGAGAGTTTTAGGAAGACTGCTTTTGAAATAGCTGAGGTGTTAAAATGGGAGCGAATTGGATTTCCTAGCTGTGACAAGATTGCAGAGATCATGATTTTTAATTCGGAAAATAAGCTTCTCTCTCTCTCTCTCTCTTTTTAGTTGTCCTGGAAGAATGGAAATAGATGGGGATTGCCTGTTCCCCTCATCAGTAATCTAATTCTCTTATCATTATATTTTATGTTCTTGAGAACTGAATTATTACCTCATAAAACCAGGCAACCCTCTTTATTTTCTGTTAATTGAAACATCTGAAGTTTGATGGCTAACACTATAGTTTTAGAGGAAAACATAGTTAAAAGTAGTAGAAGCCCTTCATGGGGCAGGGCAACTAATACCAATGCCTGCCCTTTCTCCCCTCTATGCTAAGCCCTCACCACTTGGTTGTAGTTATTTTAATTCAGAGCAGTAGATGTGTGAACACAGGCAATCAGTATGTGATTAATGATCTGCTAGAGAGTGTGGTTGCTTGTAGGTCCCAAATGTAAGAGAAGAAGACAAGGTAGTTCAGATATCTTTTATTGGACCAACTTCTGGTGGTCCTCAGGCATGTAAAAAGTCGGAACTATAGAATGTGAACAAATGCAGTTTTTCTGTTCCTCAAAATATATTCATCCCTTCTCCCTTGGTGCTCCCCATGCCTGGAACGCCTTCCCTGAATGCATTTGTTCTGCTCCTTCCCTCCCAACCTTCAAATCCCTCCTGAAAGCCTACTTCTTCCACCAGGCTTTCCCTAGCTCCTCATTCCCATAGACCTGTCACTAGAGTGGCCACACCTCCCCTTTAAAAGAGGACATCCTGCACCATGTATTTTTCATAAGCGTCCTTTTTAAAAGGGGAGGTATGGCCACCCTACCCGTCACTGATGCCTCATCTTCCAACCTTCACTCTTTTTTGTTCCCCTCTACCATGTAACTAAGTAAAGCATGTGCATCTGTAATATCTCAACTTCGTGGAGGTATTCCTGTCTCTCCCTTTGTTCCCCCTTGTCTCTTCCTAGACTGTATACCCCTTGGGGTAGGAACCTGTCTTTAATTATTGTACAGTGCCAGGTAGGTTGCTGGCACAATATAAGTAGTAATATTAATTTAAAAAACAATCTCTTGAGAAGGTGCTACTTAGAAAAAAAATAATTGAGGGACTTACATTCACTGTGCCAAAAAATTTCAAGATTCTCCAGCGAAAAAATGAGAATTCTGCAAATTTACTGTAAACAGAATAAATACGCATAATGTCTTTATATTCATAATTATGTATGTTCTGTTAATGCAGATTTGCTTCCTAGCATGCAGTTGTAACAAATGTTACCTATCAAATTTAGAGGTTTTATTTACCTATAAAATTTATACCCACACACAACCCTCAAACCCAGTTTTTAAAAAGACCTGCCCATTAAACTTAAAACAAACAGATCCCTCTCCTCTGTCTCAGTTTAAACACGCAAAGGCAGCCCCCTCTCCAAACATGCCCCAATATCTCCTAGCCCACATACAGAAGCAGCCAACTCAGCATACATAAACAGTCCCCTTTCTTCCACCATGTATCCAAGCAGTATAAACACAGAAGAAGGGGCAGGCTGTGTTCATTGCAGCAGTTCATTGCAGAAGGAAGAAAAGAAGCTGCCATCCCCATGCAATGTGCTAAGCAAGGGTGTCTTCTCCTTTCTGTGGGGGAAAAAACAATTGTGCTGCAGGCTCCAAACACAAGCCCTTTTAAAATGGACTGCGGCTGAGGGGGCGGTCCGAGAAGGTGGGTAGTAGGGTACACATGGGTGCACACCCATCCCTCCACATCCCCACTTATGCTCCCACACGAAATAACCAGTGCTTTCACTGGTTGCTCCATGTGGGGGTGATTGGAGGTGAGTGGGTATGCGTGTTACGCAGGAGCGCGTGTGCACACTCACCCACTCGCTGCCACTGTACAAATGAGACACACTCATGCATGCCCACACAGGGTCATGTTTTGATCCTGGCTGGAGTGAGGGCCATCACCCCAGGCAGGATCTGGTGTGGCTGCTGAACAGATGTGTCAGTGGGCTGGGGAGGGGGTGGTGTGGTGTGCGGAGGTGGGTGCACAGACCCTGCCACCACGCTGATGAGTATGGCCCGCCCACCACCCTAACGGGCGGCCGCGGCAGCCTATGAGGCTGCTGCATGTTCGTGGAACAGCCTCAGACTGGGATCAGGTAGAGCAGGCTATCACACATGATGGCCTGCTCTACCCTAGTCTGAAGATGGCTTTCCTGGGCTGCAGCAGCACTTAGCCCAGGATGTGACCTGGCGATTGGCCCCGAGTCACAGCCCAGGCTAAAAACTGCCATGGCCCAGGGAAACTGCTGAACCGGCCCGGGGAAACATCTGGTGGGCATGCATGTTACACATTAGACTCTCTTTGCATTTATTTCAGTTCTAGTCTAAACACTGAGTGTACATCTCTAACTTACAGCTTATATTTATTATTTAGTAAATACCTTGATAATAATTGTGTGATACTCTTTTATAATTAACTTCAGTTGTAGTTTACTTTGATGTATCTGCACGTGTTTTCACAATCCACTAAGTAAATTAGTTTATGGCTTTGTCTTCACCAGGTTACCTGTACCAATATGATTACTTCAAAGACTGCACAGACTGATAGCAACTATGACTCAATACTGCATCCTGGTGCACTCACTGCCCTGAGTGACTCTCTTCTGGAAGTGGTGGAGAGTCAGGGAGCAGCAGGGTGGAGAGGAGTGCAGGTACAAGTGGTTGTTCAAAGGGTGTATTATCTGCCTGCCAGAGAATGTTTCAGATGTTCTCTCCAAGGAAACAACCCTATTCATTATGCAGCACCGATCTCAAATTCAGATCTGCCAAATGTTAGGTGAGTTGCACATATTCAAACTGGCTTGGTGGGGTTGTAACATCAAGAAGGGAGACTAGAGTTGGCATTCTGATGTCCTCAGCCAGTAGTGGTTAAGCACTGCAGGGTGGAGTGTTCTAGTTGTAATAATACATACATTTTTAAGACGCATAAAGGTATAGCAGCACTAGTGTTGCCCACGGTAGCAAATGCATTTTTGGCTAGAATTGGGTTGCTGCAGGAAGTGTGGAATACTACTGTTGTCCTATATCGTTCAGCTTGTTGACACGTTCACCCCACTCTCAGTAGGCTTTGTAAGAGCTGCAGAAGGTCAGCACTTCACAGGAGGTATATCAAAATGAAGGCATTAAAGTTGCTGGTGACTTGGCAGAGAGGAGCCAGGTGGCACTCCCTCTCACTCATCAAATAAATGAATCCAGTACACCAAATCTTACTTGCCCGTCACTCTCCCGTTGTTAAATGAGATCAGACAGAAGGGTGTTGAGGATGTTTTTGTTAACTGTGCTGGCAGACACTTACCCGCTGCTGAGCCTTCCTAGCAATTTATTCCTTTTGAGGTCTATGCCTCCAGTCTAGCCATTTAAATATGCATTTAACTTTATGCATGAAAGTAACCATATTTCCTTCAGGTGCAGCGGTAGTAGTAGTATACACAAGAGTTTAGATTTGAGCATGAGATTAAGTGCTGTGTTGGATGGGGTCCTGTATCTGAGAGATAAAGAGCTAGAGCAGCAGTGGGGAGCCTCAGGTCTGCAACTGCCTGCCAGCCCCTGGATGGCCACAGAGCACTTTGTGGCGGGTGGCCACACACCCTATGTAGGACAAGCCCATGATTGCCATGGAGGCCTTGAACTCCTGCTCTGTCCCACATAACCCTACTTCGGCATGGATGTTGAAATCCCCCAGGACTATAATCCTGGGGGACCTTAAGATGACACCAGGTCAGCTAGAGCAGTCAGGGATGCTGCCGTACAGTGGTGTGCCCGGTATATCATCAGTACCCCCAGTCTGTCCCCGGCCAAATCAAACACAATGTGGTTTGCACCAAATACCTCCTAACTGGCATCTTGTCCCTAACAATCATGGCCGCACCGCACCCCTGCCCCTCTGGTCTGGTCTGGTGCTGCACAGAGTACCCGACCAGAACAAGGTCAGCCAAGACGGGCCTTGACTCCTGATCCAGCCAGGTCTCTGTTATGCACATGAGGTCAGCAGCCCACTCCAGAATAGAATCCCGGATGATGGAAGACTTCTTGACTACTGGCATTGTGTTCAACAGCACGAGCCCCAGACATGGGGCCCTCGTGACCTCAACCACCTGCTCACCTGAATCTGGGGTGGCTGAGAGGGGGACAGACACCAAACATCTGTCCCTCCTTCCATAATAATGATGCCCCCCTTGGGGCCATAATTCCCCCTCCCTAGCACCACCCCTATAGCTACAGCCCCCCTCCCCCCCGACAAGCCCCTCCCCTCACCTGGTCCCTACCTCCCAGAGGCATCTTTGCCAGGGGGATGGAGAAGAACCCTTCCTCCCCTCCCACCCTTAGCTCCCCATCCCCCTCTCACAGGGAGATGATCACTTCGGTAACCTCCACTACCCCTCACCCCACAGGGGCGGTATTCATAATAACCCCAAGAATCCTATCCCCTGCTCTAGGCGATACACATCTCCCCACATTTCCACCCATCCCCTTTCCTCCATACTAACCCTCTGTCAACCCTTTAACCCGCAAAAAAATCTTTAAACCACCCCCAGTCTAACCAACCTCTAAACAAAAACCCACAAATGCACTCTACTTGACTACTCCCCTAACTTCATCAGCAAAACACCTTACCCTCTACCTCCCCCACCAAAAACAGCAGCGCTCACTCATCACACGCCCTCACAACTTCAACCCCCAAGGATCCATGTGGGTAGAGGTGATCCAGTTGATAGAGTATGTTTGTGTTTTCAAAGAGCTTTTGACAAAGTCCCTCACCAGAGACTCCTGAGCAAACGAAGTAGTCATGGGATAAGAGGAAGAGTCCTGTCATGGTTTGGTAGACAAAGAGTAGGAATAAATGGTCATTTATAGCTGTGGATTTCCTGCATTGAGCAGGGGGTTGGACTAGAAGTCCTCTGAGGTCCCTTCCAACTCTATGATTCTATGGTTTTTCAAGTTGGAGGCAGGTAAATTTAAAGTTGAAGAAAGGTAAATTAGATAAACTTGCAGATGACACCAAATTATTCAAGATAGTTAATACCCAGGCAGACTGTGAGGAACTACAAACGGATCTCACATGACCAGATGAATGGGCAATCAAATAGCAAATGAAATTTACTGTTGATAAGTGCAAGGTGATGCACATAGGGAAAAATAATCCTCGCTTTACAGACACAGTGTTTGTTTCTGATCTGGGTGTACCCACTCCGGAGAAGAATGTTGGAGTCATTGCGTATAGTTCCTTGAAGACATCAGCTCACTGTGTGGCAGCAGCTGAAAAGGCAAACAAAATGTTGGCCTTATTACAAAAGGAATAGAAAATAAAAGGGAAAATATAATGCCGCGGTATAAATCTTTGGTTTGACCCCCACCTTGAATATTTTCTGCAGTTCTGGTTGCCCCATCTCAGGAAAGATAATAGAATTGGAAAAAGTTCAGAGAAGGGCAACAAAGATGATAGAAGGAATTAATCAAATTCCATATGAGAGGAGGCTCAATAGGTTAGGGCTGTTTAGCTTGGAGTAGAGATAATTAAGGGGCAATATGATAGAAATGTATAAAATCATGAGTGGCATGGGGATAGTAAATAGTGAACTGTTGTTTACCCTTTCTCACAATAAGAGAACAGGGGGACACTCGCTGAAGTTAAATGGCAGCAGATTTTTTTTTTTTTAAAAAGGAAGTACTTTTTTCATTAGCAGACAGTACAGTTGTGGAACTTGTTGCCAGAGGACGCAGTGAAAACCAGCACCATAACTAGTTTCTAATGAAAACTAGATAAATTCTTAGAGGACAGAGCCATAAATGCTTAGTAGTTGGGGCTTAAATCCCTGGCTACCGGTAATAGTAGTTGTTGTTGTTGTTTGTTGTTATTATTAGCAAGCATTTATATAGCGCCAGCAATGCACCCAGTTGGAAGTGGTTAGCAGGAGAGGGGTCACACCTCCATGACTTGTACTTGTATTTTTCATGAGCTACTATAGCTGGCCGCTGTCAGATACAGGATGCTGGGCTTGATGGACCAAGGGTCTGACCCAGTATGGCACTTATGTTCTTATGTACTTCAGCCTCAACTGACCCAGAGATCTACACCTGTCTGCACTTGAGCTGAAATGGGTAGCATAAAAAGTATCCATGGTTAATATCCGGTATTCTGAATAGCTTGGCAGTTGTTTAATAATTATCCAGTAACCATGGAGGTTAACCGCTAAACCGGAATACTGGATATTACTGTGTTACCATTTAGCACGTTACCACATAACCAAACCAGTCTGGATAGAAAGAGAGATTTTTAAAAGAAAAAAAAAAGAAAAGAAGTAAGCTGGGGTGTGTGTGTGTGGAAGTTAAACAGTAATTAAATGCTAATGAGGTCAAAATTAGTTGCTAATTCAGTAATCTGGTTAAGTGAATAGCCTGTGGATACTAACCGGATACCATTTTTGGCTGGATGCTGGGTGATAGCAGTTACTTGTTTAAACTCTAATCTTCACCTGAATCCTTGCCTGCTTCTCACCTCTCCTATTCCCCCACTTCCTTGCTTTTGTCTTCCCTCCTGGAATGTTCACATGGTACAGACCCACGCTCTGTCCTCTGCCATAGTTTCTGACTTTCCATCTGATCCTGACACCCAAAAGTGTCCACTTTGTTTAGCTAGGAACTCTCATGAACAGTAGATGAGCCAGTGTGATGCCTTGGAATTTCTGGTAGTATTTCACCTCAGGAGTCAGTCTGACTATTTTTAGTGCTAGCCAAAAGTCTGTGCTTTGGGAATCCCATTCACAGGAGAGAAAACTAGACAGCTCCGAAGAAGAAAATGGTATCAAGACTCAGGCTGCTCTGGTCTGTGAAAGGAGTGGAAGGGCAGACATTGTCTGTCAATAGGGCATCCTGGTTTCTACTTTCATGGGGAAAAAAATTACCTGAAATAGATCACCTTCCTATATTCCACTCCTTCATGCTTGCCCTCTGAAAAATGATCTGACTAGTTCCCTTCCAAGCCAAGCCTATTCGCTTCCTGGCATTAGTAGCTATCCTGTATGACAGTGGTTCCAAAATTTTTGCCTGAATGACCTTTGAGACTTTCATATAATTCCATGACCCAAGACAGCAACAGACTTAAAGTGTACCAGATATCAGTTGGGCCACCCATCCAATCCAGTCAGCATGTCACCACATAAATTCCTGATCCACAGCTTGGGAATCTCTGCTCTTTGACAACTAGTTGCCAGTTCACTCTCTTGCCAAAAAATTGTTGTCATCATGAATCTAAGATGTGTACCTAAGAAACATAAATGAGAAAAGAAATAATTTATTCACAGGGAGGCTGAACTTACACTCCCCCCACCCCCGGCACATGGTTTGCATGCATGGCATAGTCCCCATAATAATGGTGCGCACAGGTTGGGTGCATGCTGTGCAGGGTTTAGGATTGCCCCCAGGGGTTTTTATTAAACATGGGACTAGACCCACAGTTAAGTTGCTTATTTCTGGCAGAGACTTAGATTTTTCTTATAGCATCTATATGTGTCTGCTGTCAAACTACAGAAAAAATAATACGGTTGTGTGGTGGCCATTTTAGGTGTCCCACATGGCAGGTGCCATTTTGTAGCTCAGCCATGCCACAAAGGTATACCTCCAAGAGACCCTATGAGTTGTAATAGAAAACTGTGGAGTATGTCTGTGTAGCTGTGTTGCGATTTCAGCTAAGACATTTTGTTTACTTCTGGGGACCTCAGTAGGACAACGAGTGTAATCCTACTGATAGCCAAATGGACTAGATGGCCCTAGTAGCTGTTTTCCATATTTGACATTAATGATTCTTTGAAAAGTAAAGATTTGGAGCACTTTGTAGGATGGCATTATAGAATGCAAATAGTTTAACATTTATTGCACTTAAGTTAATTTCATCATGTTCCTCTTGTTACACTAAAACTATTTCCCATTCCATTCAGTTATGAACAGGCGCGGCTCCTCCTGCAGGGCGTTATGGGCGTTGCTCCCCAAAGCCCTGCAGGGGCACCGCTGCGGCTTTAACAGTTTTTTTTAAAAAACAAACAAACCACGCTGCCGTTTATGACAGCTACAGCAGCCTCTGAGCTGCTGCAGAGGCTGCTGTAGCTGTCACTGAACTCTTTTTCCCTGGGGATCCACCCACTCCGCTGGGAGAGGGAGGGGTCCTCGAAGGGACAAAAAGGTTCAGCAGCTCAGCCGCCCAAAGCGTTTTCCTATGGAAAACGCGATTGGGGCGGCTGAACTCCTCCGTCCACAGCACGTATGGGACGTGCTGTGGAGGGAGGGGCTACAGCCTTCCATTGCGCTCAATGGGCGCAATGGAAGATCTCGCCAGGGCGGTCGGGCTGACAGCCCTGGCGAGATAGCTTGGTCGGGGGACTGGGTAGGGAGCAGCGCGCGTGCGCGCACTCCTCCCCGCTCAGTCTGAAAGCCCAC
>QEPC01001916.1:1891966-1906073 GCA_003113815.1 Sphenodon punctatus | reverse complement strand
CCTTTTAAGCTTGAAGTGCATTTTAGACTGGGTTTTCTTCCATCTGATATTAACCCTGGGAACTCCTGGCTGCTGGGTTATGCCCTGGCTCCGCCTACCGTTGCCCACCGTTGCCCTGGCTCCGTCCACCAGCTCGCCGGCCTTACTGCCCCTCCAAATTAAAAAGCCACCAGCCGCCCCTGGTTATGAACTGCTCTTCTGGATGTTTTTGTGTTAGCTGAGTTGGGGCAAAGAATAAGAAAAGAAAGAGAAACATGATATGACATGACTTCTGTCCATTTCAAATTGTCCAGCATCACATTGCATATATCAGAGGTGGGCAAAATTCCCAAGCCCAAGGGCCGCATACCAAAACTTTCATATCCGTGAGAGCCACGAGACACGTTACATTGATTGCAGATTCCCCCAATCCTGGGGACGGTACAACGCAACTTCCCCCAACTTAGGGTGGCCATACCTCCCCTTTAAAAGAGGATGCTTATGAAAAATGCATGGTGCAGGGCTGCACTGCAACCAATGCAGCCCTGCAATATGTATTTTTCATGAGTGTCCTCTTTTAAAGGGTTGGTATGGCCACCCAACCCCAACTCCATCCCTCATACATCTGTGCTCTTGCTCTCGGACAATCTGATGTGTTTGGGCAGCAGCAATAGCAGCACAGGGCATGCTCCCCATGTTCTCACAGCCCCCATGAGACTCTTGTGATGGAAATGGTGGCTCAGCTTTTCTTACTCCTGAGAGTACCACATGGACAGGTCCCCAGTCAGACACTTCTGATAAGAGACACAGTCCCCGGTGCCCACGAGCCGCATGCAGCTCCTGAGCTACCATTTGACTATCTATTACATATATATTGCCTCTCTTTTCTTCTGAGGTGGCTGTTTCATCAATTGTATGCCAGGTTAATTTGCAAGTGAAGTTATTTTACATTTACTTAGAGAAATCTGATCGAAGAATTCTGGAGTGGTTTTGCCTGGTGAATCCAAGTGTACAAGGTAGAGCTGAGAATAAGTATCTGTTAGCCCAAAACTCCCTCATCTTTTTGATGAGACCCTCAGTGGTAAGGAAACAGAAAACACTTGCATGTTAAGGATCATTTTGCTGATGAGGTTTCTGACTCATCACTTAATCCTTGTACTTTGTGTTCTTGGTATCAAGCAGTGCATAATTTGGGATTTGTTCTTGCCAGTATTTTTCCTTTTTGTGAGTGGGATTGTGGTGGTCAGTAAAAATGTTGTTGGTAGGGTTTATTGTTTAAAGAGAATGAAAAATTATTCAGTGGTTAATAGACATTTTTGAGGGTTGGTAAACAATTAAACAAATCTGAGGACTCAAAATATCTGGAGCTTGAGAGCCAGGTAGAAGAGGATGTTGTTTATTAAAGAGGAAAGCTTAGTAACAATAAAAAGAAAACAAGGCTAGCTGGGATTGTGAATCCACATTTTAAAAATGTTTGTAGAAGAATAAAGAAGTTTTTCCACCACCACCCCAACTTGGCATATTATTATTATTATTATTATTATTATTAGCAAGCATTTAATAGCGCCAGCAATGTACCTGGCGCTTTACAAATTAGTGGAATAGACATGGTCCCTACCCTAGGGCTTACAGTCTATGAGATGGAGGGGGGAGGGGGGAAGTGAAGGAAGGGGAACAGAGGGGAGAGACAAGGGGTGTAACATTCATGAAGATGCCAGGTCTCAGGTGCACGTGCTTGGCTTGGTTATATCGAGAATGATGGCTGGCTGGTCCATGTGGTGAGGATATGCGTACACAGACCTCAGGTGACAGATTGTACTAGATGGTAGGTATCAGCAGGAGTTAGGAGAGGGGACCGAGGAGTCGGGAAGCGCAGAGTGGAAGAGGTGGGCCTTGAGGAGGGATTTGAAGGTATGAAGGGAGGGAGTGAGGCGAATGTGGACAAGGAGGGAGGGCAGCTAGGGAGAAGGGACGAAGGCAGTTAGGGGAGCAGGGGAGGCGTGGGAGAGCGAAAGAGGGGACAAAGGAGGAGCAGAGTTCACGGACTGGAGTACGGAGGGACATTAGTGCAGAGAGGTGGGGAGCAAGTTTGTGAAGAGCTTTATAGGTGAAGACTAGGAACTTGTACAGGATTTGTTCAGTGAAGAGAGGAAAGGAGGAGTTGCACGTGGTCGAAGTGATGGGCGAGGTGGATGACCCTGGCAGCAGAGTTTTGGATGGAGATAAGGGGAGAGCGGGGGAGGCCAGTGAGAAGGAGGTTACAGTAATCAAGGTGAGAGATGACCAGGGCATGAACAAGGGTTTTGGCAAAGGAGACAGAGAGAAAAGGGTGAATCTTAGCAATGTTATGGAGGGAGAAGCTACAGGATTTGGCAACAGAGTCGATGTAGGGTTTAAAAGAAAGGGGTGAGTCAAAGATGAAGCCAAAGCTATGGGCTTGGGGGACGGGAAGGATGGTGACCCCATTGATGAGGATTGACAGGGAAGAGGGAGAGGAAGGATGAGGGGGAAAGATAAGGAGTTCAGTTTTAGCCATGTTGAGTTTGAGTTGACGTTGAGACATCCAGGTAGAGTTATCAGAGAGACAGCTGGTGAGGCGAACTTGAATAGATGGAGAGAGAGAGGGAGTAGAGTGTCATTAGCATAAAGGTGATATTGGAAGCCGTGGGAGGCAATGCGTTTGCCTAGGGACGGGGTGTAGATAGAGAAGAGGAGAGGACCAAGGACAGAGCCTTGGGGAACACCAACCGAGAGGGGAAAGGAGGAGGAGGTGGAGTTGACAAGAGACACATTGAAGGAGCGGTCAGAGAGGTAGGAGGAGAGCCAGTCGAGGACGGAGCCACGGAAGCCAAGGGAGGAAGTGAGTCCAGCAAGAGTGAGTGGTCAACAGTATTGAAGGCAGCAGAGAGGTCAAGGAGGACAAGAATGGAGTAGAGGTTATTAGATTTAGCCACAAGAAGATCATTGGTGATCTTAGCGAGAGCAGTTTCAGTAGAATGAAGGAAGCGGAAGCCAGGTTGGAGGGGGTCAAGGAAGGAGTTAGCCGAGAGGAAGTCGAGGCAGCGGGAGTAGACAACACGTTCAAGAAGCTTGGAAGCAAAAGGAAAGAGTGAAACAGGATGGTAACTAGAAGGATCCAAGGGGTCAAGAGTGGACTTTTTGAGGCTAGGAGAGACAGTGGCATGCTTGAAGGTGAAGGGGGAGGAGCCAGTAGAGAGGGAGAGGCTGATGATGTGCAGGAGGGAAGGTACGACAGTGGAAGCAATGGAGGTCAAGAGGCGGGAGGGGATGGGTCTAGGGGGCAAGTGGAAGGGTTGGAGGAGGAGAGCAGGGAGGAGATTTTCTCAAGGGAGGGAAGGAGGACAGGAGAGAAAGAGGGGGAGGAGGGAGAGGGGAAGGAGTAGGAAGAGGAGATGGAAGCGATGTTGAGGCAGATCTTGTCTATATTATTATTATTATTTTATTTTATTAGCACTTGTATAGTGCCAGCTGTGTACCTGGCACTTTACAGAACAATGAGATAGACGCGGTCCTGGTCTACAGCTTACAGTCTAAAAGACTCAGAGTGGGGAGACAAGGAGAGGGGACATAGGGAGAGACAAGGGACAAAACATTCAACTGGATGCGAAGTCTCAGGTGCACGTGCTTGGCTTGGTTGCAGTCAGGGGGAGGGCAGACTGTAAATGTTGAGAGGAAAGTTCTAGGAAGCATCAGGAAAGGTGATGAGGAAGAGGTGGGTTTTGAGGAGGGATTTGAAGAAGCGGAGGGAGGGGGCAAGGTGGATGTGGGCAGGGAGGGAGTTCAAGGCATAGGGGGTCGCAAGGGAGAATGGGCTAAGGTGTTTAGGGGAGCAGGCAAGACGAGGGAGAGCAAGGGAGGGGATAGAGGAGGAGCGGAGAGTGCATGCAGGAGTGTGTAAGGAGATAAGGGCTGAGAGGTAAGGGGGAGCCAGGCTGCAAAGGGCTTTGTAAGTAAATACTAGGAGTTTGTGAAGGATGCGTTGGGGGAGGGGGAGCCAGTGAAGTGAGGAGAGGAGAGGCTGCACGTAGTCGAAGGGACGGGCTGAGTGGATGACCCTAGCAGCGGAGTTTTGGATGGAGATAAGGGGGGAGAGATGAGAGCCGGGGAGGCTGCAGTAGTCAAGGCGGGAGATGACCATAGCATGAACAAGGGTTTTGGCTGAGGAGATAGAGAGAAAGGGGCGAAGCTGAGCAATGTTATAGAGGGCAAAACGACAGGACTTGGCAACAGAGTCAATGTAAGGTTTAAAGGAGAGGTGAGTATCGAAGACGAATCCCAAGCTACGGAATTGGGGAACAGGACGAATGGTGGCACCATCAATAAGGATGGATAGAGAAGAGAGGGAGGAAGGAAAGGGAGGAAAGAAAAGGAGTTCAGTCTTAGCCATGTTGAGCTTGAGTTAGCGTTGGGACATCCAGGCGGAGATATCAGAGAGACAGTTGATGAGGCGAGCTTGGACAGAAAGGGAAAGAGGGGGTGGAGAGAGAGAGTTGGGTGTCGTCAGCGTAAAGGTGGTAATGGAAGCCGTGGGAGGCAATGAATTTGCCCAGGGACAGGTTGTAGATAGAGAAGAGAAGAGAAGAGAAGAGGGCCCAGGACAGAGCTTTGGGGAACCCCTACCGAGAGGGGGAGGGAGGAGGAGGTGGAATTGGGAAGAGACACATTGAAGGAGATTGAAGGTGAAGAAGGAAGCGAGATCCTGAGCAGAAAGGGAGGAGGAGGACAGGGAGGCTTGAGGAGGGAGTCAAAGGTGGAGAACAGGCGGTGAGGGTCTCGAGAACAGGACTCAATGCGGGAGGCATAGTAATGCTGTCTAACGAGGGAGATAGCAGAAGTAAGGGATGAGAGAGAGAATTTGACGTGACCTATCCTGACCTACATATCTCACCTGAATATTACAGTTGCAGTCTTTAGTAACATCCTGTTGTCTGAATGTACATGAAGAAAGCTATGTATTGCAATTTGATTATTTTTTTTGGTATTTTTTTTTTAAGTGGCATATAATCCCCACCCCCAATATTGAATAGGCCTTTCTTTTTTCTCTGTTTCATGTTTGGTTCGGTTTTCTCTAGTTAAGGCCTGGAGAAGCAAAGCCTGTATTTGTTCTCCCAATGCCAGCAGAACCCCAGGGAAGCTAAATATTTGAGACCGTAAAGTGTGTGTGTGTCATGGGCAAGTGGAGAATATGTGTATTTCGACTGAGGCAAAGAAACCTTATGGTTCTAACGCTGGAAGTGATTTATTTCTCGTTCCTGATTTTGGTAGGGTTCCCCTTCTCCCATGTAACTAAGCTAAGCATGTGCACCTTCAACCCCGCAATTTTTATTCTTGTTTCTCCTATTGCCCTCTCCTTTGTCTCCCCTTCCTTGTCTCTCTGAGGGTGGAAACAGATGTGTCAGTAGCCCAAGAGCGGCCTTCATGATTGTTTAGTCACCATCAGATGTTTGCCCGAGTATGCCTGGTAGGGGTGGGACTCCAGGGGGATTACCGGATACCAGAGTTACTGGTATCAGATCTTCCGATACCGGATTTATTGGTATCGGAATACCGGATTTTTAACATTGCCAATTTTACTGGTTTTTTAACGTTGTGGCTGTTGTTAAGTGGCGGAAATGTACAAAACCTGGTAAAGCTGGCAATGTTAACAATCTGGTATTCCGATACCGGTAAGTATCGGTATTATCGGATTAATCTGATACTGGCCATTATCAATATTATCGGATTAATCTGATACCAATAGTCCCACCCCTAAGTGGCTACAGAATGTGTCCTCCAGAGAAGCTCGTAGATGCTTGGCCAACACCTGCCTACCCGGGGCGTATCCAGACTAACGGCTGTGGAGACATCTGTTATGCCTGTGGGGTCAGTGGATTGGGTCCGGAAGAGCACACTTACCCTGACTGCCGAACAGTTGAGCTTCTCCAGCCCTCCTCCCCCCCACCCCTGAACTGTTCAGCCAGACTGGGTGTGTGCGCTTCTCCAGGTCTTTCCCCCCCATCAGCTGTTCAACACATGCACCCAGCCTGCCAAAACAGCTGATGAGGGGGCCCCCAGGAGCGCCTCCCTCATCAGCTATTTGGCAGGCCAGGTGCATGTGCCAAACAGCTGGTTGGGGAAGCCTCCAGGAGCACCCTCATCAGCTCCTTAGAGGCAGCTCTTCCTTCAAGCCCCATCCTGCTGAGCAGCATTGGCCCAGGAGTCCTGTCCTGTGTGAACAACTCCTCGGGCTGACCCAGGGCGTAGAGGGACCCCTGATGTCAGCCCATCACACACTGGTTATGGAGGGAGGGCTTCACGTGTGAACAGCTCTCCCACCCCCAACCCAAGGAGCGGTGGCTGCTGTGGTTCTCCCAGGGGCAGGCCAGGGAGCCACCTAACCACCAATACGTCTGTTTTCACCCTTAGACTGTAAGCCTACTGGGGCAGGAACCTGTCTATAATTGATTACTGTAAAGCACCAGGTACATTGCTGGTGCTATATAAATCTTTAATAATAATAATAATAATTAATAATAATAATATTTAATTATTTTATTTCACTTTACAGTGCACTCTTCCCCCCCAAGAATCAGAGCAGATAACAAAGCTTATGTAAAATGAAACCAATTAAAAAACCCAAACTATAAAAAATATATATTAAAAATCCCATTTAAACAGCATTCCAAGCCCTATTCCTCCAGTCAAATGCCTGGCCAAGTAAACAGGTCTTACATTGCCTCCAAAAAATACTCAGAGTTAAGGGAATTCCAAAGCTGCGGAGAAACCACCAAGAACACTTGGTGTGTCCTTGCAGTATGGACTTGGTGGCATGCTGATACTTGCAAGAGGACATCTTTGGCTGATCTTAGGGATCGTCATTGAACATAAGGGTGAAGGCTGTCTTTTAGATATGTAGGTCACAAGCTGTTTAGGAATTTGTAGGTCAAAACCAACACTATGAATTGTGCTTGCAACACTAGTGGGTGCCAGTGAAGACTCTGGAACACCAGTGTAACATGCTCCTGGTGACCCACCTTGGTCAAGAGGTGGACCGTCACGTTGTGCACCAGCTGCAGCCCCTGGACAGCCCAATGTAGAGTGCATTGTAGTACTCTAATCTTGAAGTTATGAAGGCATGGATGATGGTGGCTAGGTCAGAATCTGAAAGAAAGGTCTGCAGCCTTCTCTCCAGGTGTAGATGGTAAAAAGCACTTCTGGCCACCTCTGCAACCTGGATCCAGCACACCAAAGGATCCAGGAGCACTTGAAGGTTGCAGACATGAGTAACAAGGGGGCCAGACCCCATCAATAATGGGTGTCCCTACCACGACTAGGTGACAGGGCTAGGCAATCATCATCACTTTGGCCTTATTTTGATTCAGCCTCAGTTGGCAGCCAGACACTGGGTAAGCAGCGGACTGCAGGATTGGAGTCAGATGAAAAAGGTAAGACATCTAGATGATAAAATGATATTACTGGCATTTCACTGAAGTAGAATTGTGTTTAGAACACTGATGTTGTTTACCTTTTTAAAAATAAATAAATCTTATGCCCAAGTTGCATGAGACATATTTTAAATGACTGTTGTTGAAAAAGGACTGAGATAGAAAGAACAGTCATGGGAAATCCATGTTCACAGATGTTAACATCTGTCAAAATGCTTTCTTTTGTGGTCAATTTTCATTCTGTTTACAGCGTATCATTCTTACCCCCCCCAACAAAACATCTCGAAACAAAGTACTTATAAACATGCACTTTTTAAAAATTGCATTAATATTTCTGGAATCTGTTTTTCAAGTAGGAGATAAACAGACAGTTACTTAAATGCTAATCGTTGCACACAGTAAATTAAAATTATTCTCCAGTTTCCTCTTTTCAGTTGCTGCTTCTAAGAGCAGATATATGGTTTTACTATTTTTTTAAAGTTGTCTGATTGCTATTTGAAAGGCTTTTAATAGTTCACATGGAAGTTTGAGGAAAAGTGCCCACTGCACTGCTTCTGGAACGTGTTGCCTACTCCCGCTGCCTGGATCTCCTCTCTGTCAACTCCTCCCTGGACCCTCTCCAATCTGACTTCCACCCCCTTCACTCCACTGAAACTGCCCTTGCCAAGATCACCAATGATCTACTTGTCACTAAATCTAAGCACCTTTACTCCATTCTTGTCCTCCTTGACCTCTCTGCTGCCTTTGACACTGTCGACCACTCACTCCTACTGGACTCTCTTTGCTCCCTAGGCTTCTGCGGCTCTGTCCTTGACTGGTTCTCCTCCTACCTCTCTGACTGCTCCTTTAATGTGTCTCTTCCCAATTCCAATTCCTCCTCCCGCCCCCTCTTGGTTGGGGTCCCCCAAGACTCTGTCCTGGGTCCTCTCCTCTTCTCTATCTACACCCTGTCCCTTGGCAAACTCATTGCCTCCCACGGCTTCCAATATCACCTTTATGCTGACGACATCTCTCCACCCCCCCTCTCTCCCGTTCTGTCCAAGCTCGCCTCATCAACTGTCTCTCTGATATCTCCGCCTGGATGTCCTGATGCAGCTCAAGCTCAACATGGCTAAGACTGAACTCCTTATCTTTCCTCCCTACCCTTCCTCTCCCCCTTCCCTGTCCATGGGGTCACCATCCGCCCCGTTCCCCAAGCCCATAGCTTGGGCTTCGTCTTTGACACTCACCTTTCCTTTAAACCCTACATCAACTCTGTTGCCAAGTCCTGTCGCTTCGCCCTCCACAATATTGCTCGGATTCGCCCCTTTCTCTCTGTCTCCTCAGCCAAAACCCTTGTTCACGCCATGGTCATCTCTTGCCTTGACTACTGCAACCTCCTCCGTACTGGCCTCCCCCACTCTCACCTGTCCCCCCTTATCTCCATCCAAAACTCTACTGCTAGGGTCATCCACTCAGCCCATCGCTTCGACCATGTGCAGCCTCTCCTCTCCTCACTTCACTGGCTCCCCCTTCCTGAACGCATCCTTCACAAACTCCTAGTGTTCACTTACAAATCCCTTCACAACCTGGCTCCCTCTTACCTCTCAACCCTAGTCACCTTACACACTCCTGCACGCACTCTCTGCTCCTCCTCTGCCCCCTCCCTCACTCTCCCTCATCTCCACTGCTCCCCTAACAGCCTTCGTTCCTTCTCCCTTGCTGCCCCCCATGCCTGGAACTCCCTCCCTGTTCACATCTGCCTTGCCCACTCCCTCCGCACCTTCAAATCCCTCCTCAAAACCCACCTCTTCCTCGCTGCCTTTCCCGACGCCTGTTAGAACTTTCCTTTCAATATTTACTGTCTGCTCTCCCACAGACTCCTGCCTAACAGCAACCAAGCCAAGCACGTGCACCTGAGACTTCGCATCAGCTTGAATGTAGTTTATCCCTTTTCTCTCCCTATGTCCCCTCTCCTTGTCTTTCCCCTCTGTGTCTATTAGATTGTAAGCCGTAGGCAGGGACCGTGTCTATCTTATTTGTTCTGTAAAGTGCCAGATACGCAGCTGGTGCTATACAAATGCTCCTCCTCCTCCTCCTCCTGCTTTGAAATATCATATTTTCCTTTCATAAACAGAATTAATGTTTTTTTAGAATAAGCTTGTTTTACTATTCCCTGTCTCTCTTAGCAGGGAGGACATAACCATTATCACAACAATTCACAAATCCAAGACAGTGACAATGGAATTGCTACCTGCAGAATCTGTCATGAAAGCCTGCCTTTCTGTTACTGTTTGGAAGATATAGAGTGTTGGAAGTGGTAGTTCTTCAGATGCCCTTCTGACACCATATTATCTTTGTTAATTTTATATTAAAGTTTATTTTTCAGGATTAATTATTTGCATAAGCTCATTCCTGTTACAATTACTTAGCAACCATCCCCAGTTTTCTCTCATTTTAAAATCCTGTAATAAGCATAAGCAACTAATACAATGATTACATGTTTGTTGAGAGTTGTCTTTGTTTTTAAATTATGCCAGAATTATATGCAGAAGAGGGGAAATTCAATGTAGTTTGGATGTGGTAGGGGAATAGGTGAAGAGTAGAAATCTAATAATTATTGATATTCTTTTCTTTCAAGAGGACATTGATCAAAATGACATGCAGTAATTAGCTGTGTAACGTTGTGTGAAGGTTGTATAAGTACATTTTAAGATAAATGGTAATATGCTATACTGTTCAAGAAAAGCCTACATTCTGTCAGTTCTGGCTGTCTCACCAATATTATGGAACTAATATTAGACACAATGGGGCCGATTCCATGCCTTCCGTGCACCGCGCGCAACTTGCACACGCGCACATGCGTGCAAATCATGCGTATGTCCATTGAGGGCACCTTGTGCCATGCAGAACCCATGAAGGACCCACGTGGATCCCGTGAGGGATTGCAGCCAATGTTTCGATACAGTTCTTTATTCCCCACCACATACATTGGGTGGAAACAAATGTGACGGTGGCGTGCCACTGTCATGACTCTACATGGGTTGGGAAGTCGCAGCAGACTGGTCAGGACTGGGTCGGGCCACCTAACACGCGTTCCCACAGCCAGGAGGGCAGGGAGACAAACAGACATGTGGTCGGCCGCCCCCATGTTGTGCCCAGTGCCCCGCCTCGTGCCATGATGGGCAGCCATGATGGCTGGCCATAGCCGCCCTGATCCAGACCGGATCATGGCAGGCCACAGCCGACGTGATAGCCTGCTGTGGCTCACTTTGGCCTGATCATACAGACCTTAGCCTGGATTGTGACCTGGGCATAGTCTGGGGATGAGAGGCCAGACTAGCTAGCAACATGACCCAGGGCAATCCCGGGCCAACATCTGTTGGCCCCAAAACAGATGTGCCAATGGCCTGTGGGTCTAAGTGGGCAACCGGTGCATCTGTCTTTACTCATTATAACTACACACATCTCCTCCATGCCCTTTCTCACATTCGGATTCGTGTAATGTAGTGCAACGTCTGGTTAAGTTAACTCTACTGTCTAAAGCGTCTCCTTGAACGCTTCTGTCCATTTTATGACTGTGTGCACCAAACATGAGAAACTAAAAGGTTCTGGAGAAAATATAAAGGAGCTGTGTTATTTCTTTATGAGTTATCTAGCAGGACAAAACCAGTTTAGGGAGTAGAAGGTAGACAAATGGTAAAGGTAATTTTCCAGCCTTACAGCCACTGTCAAGGTATGTGCAGTCACTACTCTTAAACTGTAGTTTCAAAAAGGAATAGTAATTTTCCAACACCTGTTGTATGTCAAACATTATTCCAGGATGACTTGTGTAAAAGGCATGGATTTTTTCTCATCGTTCTTGACCTTTTTCCCCCATGAGTTTCTGTGTCTTTGAAAGTTATGCTATAGACAGTGCTGAAAGCAGAAATTTAAGTATGTCTTGCTACCCCCAGCCCTCATCAAATATATGACTTCAGCCCTGACCTGGAGGTAGTGCTGTAATCATGCTGGAGCAGCTGTGATCATGCTACAGCAGCTCTCCAAAACATTTTATAAAAGCCAGATAGCTTCTCTGGAATTTGTTTTCCTGCTGCCATAGCAGAGAAGAGCCCAAAACATTCAGATATACTGGTGTATGTGTTATAAATACCTTGGAGGATAGATACAAGCCCAAGTTGAATACGCTGGTTAAAATCTAAACCCATCTAAATGTGTTGCATTGTAAACTTGCATGTACAGGTGAAATTTGTGCGGTCAAACGTATGCGCAAACTGAAATATTTGCATGCACAAATATGAGCAAAATTAAAGTCTCGGTTTTGACAAAGGCTCTGTACAGATTGACTGTAATGATAGGTTTGTCCTAATGAGCCCAGCCTACACATTTTAAACCCCAACTACATATTTTGAAATGCAATATATTATGGCCCCAGAAAGTCCATCATTTGAAAGTAATTAATAGAAAACTGAAACATGACCTTAATTGTACTTGATTGGCCCCAAGTGACTTCTATATTGCCAGAGTGATAGAGCCTATATTCCAAGAGTTGTAATATAATTATTAAGTGTTTATATAGTTCCAGCAATGTATGTAGCACTGAATAATCATTGATTAGAAGCAGGTCCCTGTCCTGGGGTGCTTATAATCTAGGATAGACAAGGGAGAGGAGACAAAGGAAACATAGGAAGAGACAGGGATACATTCATGAAGATGAGATGTCACTGGTGCATGTGCTTAGCTTAGTTACCGTGGAGAAGGACAGTAGAGGAAGCATCAGTGAGCAGATTGTGGAAGTGAAGAGCTAGAGAAAACCTGATGGGAAAGGAGGGAGGGAGCAAGCAGAGTGAATATGTCCAGAGAGTTAGTTCCAAGCATAGGGGGAAGCATGGGAGAAGGGGTGAAGACTGTTTTGGGAGAAGAAGACTCTGAGGCGGGTGAAGGTGGTAGCAGAGAAGGAGGAAAGGTCTCAGGTGAGAACATAATGGACAATGAGGGCAGAAAGATAGGGAGGGGCAAGACTGTGAAGAGCCGTTTGTGCTGGATGTATTGGGAAAGAGGAAGGCAATGGAGGAAGGTGAGGAGGGGTTGATCATAATCACCATGGCCAGTGAGGTGGATGACCTTTTGAACAAAAGTGAGAGGGCCATGGTGAGAGCGGAGGAAGGCCTGTAAGGAGGAGATTGCAGTCAAGGTGAAAGAATACTCGATGAAGAAATTGCAGATATTATGCAGGAAGAAGCAACAGACTGAATATGAGTTGCAAAGAAAAGTAAAGACTCAAAGATGAATCTAATCTATGTGCCTGGGGGACAAGCTGGATGGTGACACCACAAATGGAAATAAAAAGGGAAGAGGGAGTGCAAGGTTTAGGGAGGAAGATGCAGAGTTCAGTCTTGGACATATTGACCTTGGGTTGACTGTGAGATATTCAAGCAGAGGAGTCAGAGAGACGGTTGGTGATGCAAAACTGAATGAAGGGGGAGGGGAAAAGAGAAAATTCAATATCATACTGTGACCTCGGACGCTATAATAATCAATTAATTTGCTAAGGGATAGAGTGTAAAACAAGAAGGGTAAAGGGCCAATGACAGAGTCTTGGGGGACTCCAATTCAGAGAGAAAGTGAGGTACCAGCAAGTGAGACATAAAGTCTCTGTTTTGACAAAGGCTCTGTACAGAATTGATTCTAATGATAGGTTTGTCCTAATGAACACCATCAACTACACATTTTAAAATACAATATTATGGCCCCAGAAAGTCCATCATTTGAAAGTAATTAATAGAAAATGGAAACATGATCTTAGTTGTACTCTTGTAGTTGTAGAACCAGGTGAGAACTGAGCCCCAGAAACCAAGGGAGTGAAGAGAATCCAGGTCAGGGAGTGGCTGGCAGTGTCAGAGGCAGCCAAGGGATTGGCAGCACAAGGATAGAATAAAGGCCCTTAAACATGACTAAGAGAAGATCATTAGTGATCTTGGCGAGAGCAGTTTCAGTTGAGTGGAGAGGATGGGAACCAGATTAGGTTGAGGGAGGAACTGGAAGAGAGAAAGTCAAATCATGTGTAGACGGCACTTTCCAGGAGCTTGGAAGCAAAGGGGAAGGGTGAGATAGGGGGGATATCTGGAGGGAGGTGGAAGGATCAAGGGTGGGCTTCTTAAGGATAGTCTACAGTGGAGTATCCAGTTGTGTTATTTATTTATTTATTTTTATTTATTTATTTCTATGATTTATACCCTGCACCCTCCTGTCACCAGCTCGGGGCAGCTTCCAACAATTTATAAATACATAAAAACACTATAAAAACAGTTTAAAACAATCAGCAGTATTTAAAACAAGACCACGGAAGTTAAAACAGTAAAACAGGATGGGGGCGAAAAACCCTAACCCACCCACCACCCCCGAAGGCCTGGGTGAACAGCCAGGTTTTACAACACCGCCGGAATGACAATAGGCTTGGGGCCAGGCGGGCTTCCTCTGGAAGGGAGTTCCAAAGGTGCGGCACGGCCACCGAGAATGCCCTCTCCATTGTGGCCCCCCGCTTTACACGGGGAACCTCCAAAAAGGCACCCCTGGCCGACCGCAGGAGCTGCTCTGGGGCACGGAGGGCAAGGCGGTCCCTGAGGTACGAGGGGCCCAGACCGTAAAGGGCTTTGTAGATCAACACCAACACCTTGAACCTAGCTCGGCACGCTATTGGCAGC
>QEPC01001916.1:1845789-1864904 GCA_003113815.1 Sphenodon punctatus | reverse complement strand
ATCTTAGAAAGTTAGGTGTGTTCACAATGCTGGAAATTTGGTGCTTTGGAAATCCTGAGATGTAACTGGCAGTCTGGCGATCTTAGGAAGTTAGGTGTGTTCACAATGCTGGAAATTTGGTGCTTTTGAGATCCCGAGATGTACCTGTGAGTCTGACGAGCTTTAGCTGTGTGTTCACAATGCTGGAAATGGGGTGCTTTTGAGATCCTGAGATGTACCTGTGAGTCTGGTGATTCATGAGCCTTGAAATTCACACACACACACACACGCACGCAGCAGAGGGCAAAAATACTCCTTCAGAAGGGACTTCTGAAGCAGGGATTGGGGTCCCTCCCACATACATGCAGCAAGTCCCTTCTTTCTGAAGCAGCGTTCTTAACTTCTGCTGCGTGTGTGTGTCTTTGCTAAAACTGCTTGTAAGTGAGGTTTAAGGTTGTCTGCCTGCTTTTAAACCTGCCTAACCTAACTGAAATTGTTTGATCAAGTAATGTAATGTCCATCCAACATTAACCCTTGGAACTCCTTGCTGCTGGGTTATGCCGCCCACCATTGCCCTGGCTACGCCCACCATTGCCCTGGCTCTGCCCACCGGTCCGCCGGCCTTACTCCCCCTCCAACCTCAACACCCACCAGCCGCCCCTGGTTCTGCACCATGTAACTTGGCATCAGCATGGATATTAAAATCTCCCAAGACAATAAGTGTTGGAGATTGCAAGACGAACTCTGAGACCAGGGCTGCTAGAGCTGTCAGGGAGACTGCTGGGCAGTGGGGTGCACGGTACACCAGCAGGATCCCTACCCTGTCCTGAGCCAAATCAAGCAAAAATGGGTTGTTTTCAGATGCATGTGGGGATTCCTGGAACTGCTTTGGGGGTGCACTCCTGCATCCGCCTGCTCCCAGTCTGGGATGGGTCAGGATCAGATTGATCCAGTGGGTTCCCCAACCCTCAGCCCACCTACACAGCGCCCCCCACCCCCATAGAGTGGCAGGCTAGAGCATCCACAGTGCTATGGTGTTACCTGGGGGCAATGGCTGACTGGAAGTGGAGCAGCATCATGGGTCTGCACATTCGACAGACAGCTGTTCTGCTTCAGGCCAGTGCCCTGGGTTTGGCTGACCTGTCTGGAGTGCTGTCAGTGGGGCTCTCCCAGAGCAGGCACAGCTGGCTCTGTGCCTGCTCTGCCTGCACGGCTTGCATGGTGCCTTTAGACGAATGAGCCACATAGGTGTGAAGCAGGCTGCTATGGCCAGCACCAGCCCATCCACCTAAAAGCACCAAATGTCTTGCCTTCCTGTTGCAGGCCCTGGGTAGTAGGATGAATGCAGTCCTAACTAGAAACGTTAACATTTTCTTGAATGGCCTGTTTCCTTTCATTTGCAGATCCAGATCTAGGGATCCTTTCCCGTAGAGTCTTAGGGGATTTTATTTTTGTGATCTTCTGTACTGAGTTGCCTTGTACTCAGTCCTCCACAAGGTGATAGCATCATGATCTGGATGAAAAAATACTTATGTCATACATTGTCACCACACCCTTCCTCTCCATAGATATATGTCAGGGGTAGGGAACCTTTTCCTTCCCAAGGGCAACTTTGAAAAATGAGTACAAGCTCTTGTGTTTGTCTTCTATCCTTGTATGTGTGTGTCCTCATCTCTGCTTCCTTTCCATGAGCTCTGTTTTTCAGTGCTTGGAGGTAGGAGCTGGATCCAGGTGCCACATAAAACTTACCACGGACCACATTTGACCTTCAGACTTGAGGTTCCCTGCTCCAGATACATGCTGTCATAGGAAGTACTTAATCATGAACTACAGATTCTAACACTGAAATTAAAGGTACTTCCCTCTCTTTCTCTGTGGCCACTTTCAGACATTGCCCCCCCCCCCCCGTCATATTTGGGCTGCGGGTGGAATGCGCATCCCAAATATGCACGGGGATCGGCCTCTCTGAAAACCCCCATCCCCCACCCGGAGCGGCTTTGCCAGCAGGTTCTGCATCCCTACTCATCTCTGCCGGCAAAGCCGCGCGGGAATGGGGGCAGCTTTCAGACCGGCCGATCCCCACGCATATTCGGGTTGCACATTCCCATACGCAGCCCAAATATGCGGGGGAGGGGGGTGTATGTCTGAAAGTGGCCTGAATCTCTCTTCTCCAAATCATTTCTCTTTCCACTCAAGAAAATCTGATACTTCATTAGTGTGTTATTGAATTTGAAAAAAGTTTTATATAAGTATTTTGGTCTTGGTGCTTTTTCACAGAAGCAGTTACTCCATAGTAACTCCTTAATTTGCTTTACCCTTGTTTGTGTTCACACGAGCGGAAAGATTATAGGCTAGCAAGGGAAAAGTGGTGGAGGATTCCTCCCTCATCAAGGAAGTAGAGTTAATTTGGGGAGTCTTACCTAGAGGAGATGCTCCAAATCTGAGGCAAGCAACTCTGTTTGTTTTGTCTTTCACTTTCCCAGCACTGCTCAGCACTTTCTGATTGTTCTTTCACAGCTCATTTGCACTCTGATTGTTTGCTTTTCCAGTCTCTGCTGTAAGAGCACTCCTCGTGGCCAACTAGCAGAGCTGGGTTGTGAACAAGTGCTGGTGTCAAAGGGGTTGGAGGGGAAGCAGGGGTGGAGAGAGAAGCTAGTTAACCTCTGGGTCTCACTGCTTGTTGGACTGGAAGAAGAGGGAGGCAATTACTTTCCGGGAATTCTTTCAGATCAGGAATCCTGGAGTAGTCATGATTGTGAGAATACATCTACACATTCTTGGAACCATTGCCTGTTCTTTTGGTCACCACACTCATTCATTCATTCATTCATTCTCTCTCTCTCTCAAAACTTTGCTTTCAGTAGTCTCAGAATCCAGACTTCAGTGAAACTGTGGAGAGTGTTTAAGCTAGCATTCTTTTATCTCCACTCTTGGAAGTATGCTTCCTCCAGGCAACTGCCCTTATCAGACCACCTACTAGACGTGTTTATCAAATCTTGGAGCCTGAATCTTGTGCTTCGTTGTGAGCCTTTTGGTTCCATGAGACAACTTCTCTGTTGCTGTTGGGAGACCTATGGATCTGTAAATGTTTCTGCATTTTGATTCCACCATCTTCAAGTTTCATGTCAAGTTGAGGGGAGGATTAGTCTTCCCTTTGTTATGTTGCTGCATGCAAAATGCTTGCCTTTTGTAACCAGTGGGGTGTGTGTGTAAAGTTTCCTTAAAGATAAACAGTCTGCACCATAAACAAACATACAAAGAAAGAAAGAAAAAGAACAAAGATATATAAATTAAACAAACCTTGAGTAAGCAAATTTCAGTGTACTGTCTGATACATTATACCTTTGGATTCAAAGATAAAACCATTCCATCTTTTACTTCTGGAAAATTTCAGTCAGTACTCTGAAAAAAATACTTTCTCCTTTGTGTGATTTAAAGGCAATGGATTAGGACTGCTAGCAGTGAAAACCAGAGTATTGCCTCTGAAGAATGGGTTTGACACAATGCAAGCTTCCTCACATGGGCCACCAGTGTGTCTCCTTACTTCTCAAAGGCCATTTTTAAACAGGGGGAGGGACAGGTCCGTGTGTGGTGAGTGGAGCGCTGCTGAGGGGGGGAGGGGAGTGCAGATGGATGCACACTCATCAACACCCTACTCCACGCCCAGAGCAACCTGCTTTTTTATTTATTTATTTATTTATTTAAATTTATTTATTTATTTAAAATGTATATCCCGCCCCTCCTGCCCACAGGGCAGCCCGGAGCAGCGAACAACATTCATTAAAACATTAAAACAATATAAAATTTTAAGAGTTTAAAATTACAATTTAAAAATACCCCAATATGTGGGGAAAGCCCCCATCCCCGCCCCCACCCCATCCCTACCCCTCGCCAAAAATCTGACGAAACAGCCAGGTCTTACATACACGCCGAAACAGCAGGAGAGTGGGAGCCAGCCGAGCCTCCTCTGGGAGCGAATTCCACAGCATAGGGGCGACCACCGAAAAAGATCTAACATTGGTGGCCACCCGCCTTGCCCGGGGAACCTCCAAAAAGGCTCCCACGGACGATCTCAAGGGTCGCACGGGCACATTTTGCCAGTTGTTCCATGTGTGAGGGATGGGTGGAGGTGCGTGGGTTGTGGGAGTACGCACCCACACACCTCCACATTCAAACGAGACACTTCCGCATGTGGACATTGGGTGTCCAGGCGTGGGAGCATCTCAATTTAAAACGGCCAAAGGGACCTTTCCTGTGCTGGTGAGAGGATAATTGAGGCTGCATCTTTTATTCTTCTCTGAAATTGCCAATAGTGATCAATGCCAGTTGTATGTTGAGGTTTGATTCTTTTACATCAGACACAGAAGGTCATTGATGGTGTTGACTAGGTGAGCCAATGTTCTGCCAGCTAGAGTTTCACAGCAATGGCTATAAAAGAAAAGAAGCTTGATGTGTTAGTTTTTTTTCCCTTTTGACTTTAAGATAATCTAGTCCTAGCTATTCAGTAGTGGTTGTCAGAAGAGAGCTGAGACTTATTTTTAGTCAAATACTCCTAGGAATTACTCTCCGATATTGGCATTAAATTAATTCCATGATCTCCAACTCTGAAACCAAGCCAAGTACACGCACCTGAGACTTCGCATCCGCCTGAATGTTTGTTTGTCTTCTCCCATGTCTCTCCCACTGTCCCCTCTCCCTGTCTCCCCCCCCTTTGTTTTGTCTTTTAGATTGTAAGCCACAGGCAGGGACCACGTCTAATTCTATGTTCTGTACAGCACCAGGTCATATGACTGGTGCTTTATAAATGTCTAATAATAATAAAATAATAATAATAAAGCACTCCAACTGAGTGTTTCTTTATGTCTCTAGAAGAAGCAACAACCAAATGACAGCCAAGGTTTAGGCACATATGTAATAAAATATTAAACATGCCTATGTAGTGTTTATAGCTTCAAAGTGATGTACAAACACTAACTAATTAATGCTCCCAAGAGCCCTTTGAAACATACTGATAGCAATTCAACACAAGAAGCAGCTGAGCTTTGGTCTCAGATCAGCCTCACATTACACTCTCCATTCAGTTCATCGTCTGGCAAGTTTTCAAGAAGGTGATTGAAGTAATTACAGACCAACTTTAAAAATGGTGTGGCTATTATTTCACTGATCCGAGATTTCTCTTCTTGAAAAGAAATACATCAGTTCAGTGGTTGGGTGGAGCTTTCGATGAACAGCCCTACATATTCTCCCCCTCCCCATTTTCTCTTATTAGATCTGATGAACATGGAGGGTCCGCTTCAACAGAGTCAGTGATAGAAGTAAGAAAGAAGAGAGTGGCAAAGATCAAAGAAATATTTCTCATTTGCAGTCTCATCACTTTGGCATCAAGTAGGGAGGAGCTGAATATATTGGTTATCCTGGTATCTGTCTTTGAGTTTCTGAGATTTCCATTGTCTTCTAATCCTCTAGCCTTTGTGCCAAGAATATGAATTTCTCATTCTCACCCGCATGAAGGTCTCCAGAGCTGACCTTAGGCAGGTGCAATAGGGGCAGTCATCCTGGACCTGTATTTTGAGGACCCACTCAGGAAATACTACCACTGGAGCCCCATCCCTGCTGATCCTGACTACACTACTGCCATTCCTGTGGAGCTCTGCCACTGGTCCTGAGGTTTGTGGTGGTGGTGGGTCTCCCTGAAGCCTCTGAAGAGCCATGTTGGGTGGCAGCAGGAGTCCCTGGGCCGGGCCCTCTACATCTTAACAGGTGGCAGATAACCAGACTGTGTTGGGAGTAGGGAGGTGTGGCCTAGCAGTCAGGAATGAGCAGTGCGGTGCAGGACCTGCCCATCTACAGAGCAGTCAGGTAGACCTGCCCCAGCTCAACCTATCTGCTCTCCAGTAAGTCCTGGATATCTCTGGGAGCTCCTGCTGCCACAACTCCCCATGATAGCAGTAATTAAAGGAATTATCACATACACACATATCACATACACATGCAAAAACAGCCCCTTGTATGCAAAAACAGCCCTCCCCACAGTCCTCACCCATCATCACACACACCCCTCAAACACACAGCCAGCTTCCCCTCTCTCATACACCCACACAACTAGCCCCCTGTTTAGTTTTGTTTAGTTTATTGTTAAGCAAAAAGCCATCACAAAATAAGGTCGTATGACCAGAAACAAAAAATACAAACACATGATACACCAACTAATCACATTCAGAAGGAGAACATAAACTAGCCCCCTGTGTCCCACACAACCCACCCCCTCAAAAGGATGATCCATAAAGATAACTTATTTGTATTCCTAAGCAAGAACCAGCCTACAAATTGTTAAAAGTGGGAACATGGCTGTGGGAACAGGGCCAAGGCCCCCCTAAATTTTATTTTTGCTCTGGGTCCTGCAAATTCTAAGGTCAGTCTTGAAGGCCTCACTGGTATTTTGTGGAGACTTGACTAAAAGGGGTGATGCTTGCTTGAATGTGAGGAAGGCCCCACTGACAGGTGTGCAGTGGCCCTTTGAGATCTCTAACAACTTATAGTTGTCCTTTGGGCTTTCCTCAGAGTTCCCTTTGGAAGCCCTAGGGAAGGTCCTCCATGAGTGACCTGCTGCTTCAGCTTTTAAAACTGTGTTCCCAGCTGGCCAGTAACTTCCCCTTAGTTGCTGTCATCGAGAGGCAGCTAGTCACAGGTAAGGTCAATGGTTGAGCTGCTAACCACCCTAGTATAATGAGCAGGAGGGAGCTGGATAGAAGAAACCTGAAATAAATAAATAAATACATTAAAAAAAATTCTGTGAACAAATTAACAAAAGCTCTAGGAATTCAGAGTGGTTTGGGAAATAAGCTTCCAATATTCAGGACCCTGTGAATTCTGTGCTGTGATCACAGCCATTTGTGCAGAATTTTGCATTTGTCCAAATTGTTGCAGAAATTGTCTCTGCCAGCTCAGATTTACAGCCTGAGCAAGGAGTACTGTGAGTTAGTCAATAGGATGCTAGCCAATGGACTTCTGGCACTGTTAGCATCTGGTATTCCTTCAAGGGCCATGCCACTGCTGCTGAAGAGGAGCAGCCCACAATTCCTCAACAGAGAAGCCCCCCTACCCCCTGGTAAGTCCATGTGATATTTTGTGAGGTTGAGATGTTCAAAATTGATGGAATGGCATGGTGGGAAATTAATTTGCATACAAAATTGGCATAATTTACTTTTCATCATTTATTCTACTTGAAGAATCTGGGTGTTCTACTCACAGAATTGGGTGGCAGAATTTGCAGACACACGGGTCTGTCCTATATTACACTGGATGTTGTACTATTATGTCCTTATTTTCACAACTATTTTTCCTTCATTTAAAGCATCTGATCTCTCAGATTCAGAACTTCCCTTTCAAGGGGAGACATTTGTTTGATGATAGAACCTCTCAAGTGGTTGTAAAGAGTGTCATCACTTAGAAGGTACATTGAGAGCTCTAGATTTTCAAGCGTCTTCTGATTCTGCACCTGCTGCTGTTGATGCTTGTTGACTCTCCTCAGAGTTTCCTGTTTCAAATAGCCAAAAAGTGGTGCTGCACCAAGTCTGGGGGACTGGCTATACTGAAGAACATAAATGTCTTACTGGATCATTCCAAGGTCTAGAACCCAGCATCCTGTCTTTGACAGTGGCCACATTCAGTTGCTTCAGAGAAGTACACAGAGGTCATAATGGAATGATCCATTTCCTTATATTTGTTTAAATCTCTGGCAATTAACTTCATAGGGTGTCCTCTAGTTTTACTAGTTTAGAGAGGTGTAAATAACAGCTCCCTAGAAAGTTCTGTAGAAAGCCAGAGATACTTCATTGTCTTCTAGTTTTAAATTAGAGGATTGAAGGGACTATGTGGCCTTGCCTCCCAGGATTTTCAGAATGTTACTGTGTTTATACTAATGTCTCATGTAAGCAATTGCCTAAATTCTGGGGATGGCTTCAGTGGTGCTGTTCTGAGTGTCCATGTGCGACATCTACTAAAAGGTAATGTGTCGCATCATGTACGGGGGGCACAGCATCAGACTTAGGCACCAGACTTAGGTGCCTTCATGATGCTTGCTAGTGGTGAGAACCAAATGTTCAGTTTGTGCATACTCTTGTTTTTATGTGTTGCTATTATCTTGGCTGGACATGTGATAGTGATCATGAAATCAACATACATGTTCATAAATGGGTACTCTGTGTTAACATTATATGCCCATGTGTGTTCCCAATCCCATCACAACCCACATGATATACTTCTCCGTAGTTCTTGATTAATATCTTGGATTCTTTCATGATAGGGTTTGTCTCCTGTATTGCTGCTCTCCTGGTTGGATATTGAACTTATACAAGACACTTCTCTTCTCCGTCTGTGCATATGGTGTCTTACTAAGTCTAGTTGATTTGTGGTCCCCAGTTGATTTGTGGTCTCTATATTAAAGAGCAAAAAAACTGAAGTAATGCACCCAACAAAAAACAAAAGCTAACTTTAATACTGTAGCTCCCTCTCTTTCCAAAACACCTCAGGCTAAAGCTTGAGTAAACTGATGCGCCTTGCCCTGTTGGCAGGTCTCACTAACCTGTAAATGAAACTCCATTTCTTGCCCACTCATTTAACTGATTGCTGGTTTGATTTCCTGGTCTGGCAACTTTCAGATTACTAAACCAATAGAATACAACATCTTGGAGCCGTGGCATGGTCTGAAAGGTCAATGTGAATTCAGATTAGACTATAGGATATCAGAGGTAATTGTAAACTATTGCGTATGCCAAGACCATTGAGAGGATTTTCAGTTTGTTGGTCATGAACTGTGCAGCTCTTTGTGGCCCATGAATAGAACTGTCATGGTTCTATAAAGTTAAGGTGGGTTATGTGCGCATGCTAAAAAACACAAATATTTTGTGTTAAATCTTATTATTCATGAACATCAACTGCCTTTTAAAACCCAATATATTTTAAAACATTTTTAATAGGGAAAACATTCAGTATTTTTTTCTTTAGGGACTCTGTTTCCTGTTTTTGTCATGAACATCAGCAAACTTTCATAATGGAAAATCAAATTGTTCCAGAATTTACACAATCAAAAGGCACAATTTTGTTTCTATTGAATCTGTTTCTTCTAATGTTTAATTTTGGGGAGGTGTGAAGGGAGGCTGATGAAATTGTTTCATGGTTCAAATAATATTGAAAAACTATAATCAGGGACCCATGCTCGCTGCGCAGTGAACGTGGGTTCCTGACTATAATAAAGGTTTATTCTGCACTGAAATTATGCAATGTTTTAGTTCACAGCACTTTTTAAAAAGCTGCCAAAACAGGAGTATATAAGGGAAAAATTTGAAAGCATACAAAACCTACTTGCTTTTAGAAGCAGGTTTCTGTCCATGAGCTTTTATTTTTTATTTTTTTATTTTCAGCTTGGCTTTTCATTGACACTACACAAATGATCAATGATAATGTTTTTATACAACACTTTTCTACATGTAGCATACCATACTTTATCTTCATCAAAATCATCTTCTGTCTCAATTTGATGACAACGCTATGATACAAAGATCTTGCAATGACAAATTGCCAAGATCGGCTTTGGCATTCCATACATGTGCTGTTGTACCACTAAAACCAGGGAGAAAAGAAACCCATGTGAAAGAGATTTGTTCTAGACTGAAATATTTAGGGTCAAAATCCTCTAGCTGGACAAAAGCTGCTGTTCGAGGTGTAGGAGAAGTGGCACCTACAGGCATTCTGTATTGGTTTCTTCAGCCCAGGTGAGCTGTACCATGTTAACATACAGTTGCTGTGTCCCTAACGTATCTTTGGCCTGACCACAATTCACTCACTATTTCATAAGGACACTGTAGAGATTGCATCCTTTTTCATGCTATGGTGAAATCTCCTTGCTCTGGGCTTCCGCTGCTGCCATTCACTGTGCAGTAAACCTGAAACTTTTAAGTTGCTTTTATATTCTCCTTAAACCCAAGTGACACTTCAGTGTTTGATTTTATCTGTGTGGTGTGTTTGAAGTTTTCCTCATGTATGCTGCTACAGGACATCCTGAGATGTATACTACTATCAGTGTATACACAGATCTTTGTATTAAAGCCTTTTATTTACATTAACCAAGAATTAAATATGCCTGTATTGGCACTTAGAGATTCTTCAGGTGAACAAGACAGTCTTACCACTTGAACAGGGCTGAGCAGCTGAAGAAATTGAAGAACTTGCATATAGTTTGTGTTATCCCTCCTATTAGCATCTCCAATTATGTTCTCAGTGCTCCTGCAGAGTTAACAATTCATCTTTTCAGAATTTTCGTTTCGACTAGTTTTTCTTTTTCCCCCAGTTTAGCTAGACCTAGGAAATGGAAAGGAAATCAAATAGATTCTTGGCCAACACTGTGCCTCTTTTAACCAGAAGTCTCAACCATGATACGTACCAGGGAAACCCATCTTACCCTTTTTTTCAGTGGTAGCTAGTGATGCTGGGGAGTCTCTGAGGCTGATATTTCCCCACCATGTAGATGATGATGATAGTGTTGTGTAATTTGAATAGTACCTTCCACTTAGTGCTGTACAAATATTAAGCTGTGTGATACCTTGTTAGAAGAGGGAGTAAATGAGTTTCCTGTGGGGGTTCTGTTGCAGATCATGAAACATTGGGTGATTTCAGATGTGACGGGGCGCCTGTTGGCCCCATCACGGAATCACCTTTTGATTCCCCGTTGGAATCAAAAAGTCACATCCAACAGATGTGCCGGCTGATTCCGGCAGGGAATCGTGGGGCGGGGGGCGCGGGGCTGTGCGGCGCAACGTGTTGCCGCACAGCCCCCCCCACGCTCCCCCAGCCGCCCACCCTCCTGGAGACGGGTGGGCACAGGGGCCAATCCGGTTGCTGTGCCCGATTCCGACCCAGGGTCTGGGCCATGGCCCGGAATCGGCAGCAGTAACAGACGTTATCATCCGCCGATTCCGGGCTGTGGTTCAATTAACCACACTTTTGGAGATGGTGCCCAGACCATCCTCAAAAGCATGGTTATTTTGCTCACTGCCGGTGGTTCACCGTGGTGAACATCTGGCAGCGCGCAAACAGATGTTACGGGACCATCCACCACTACAGGGGATTCACCGTGGTTGAGTGTGGTATTGTAATGTCTGAAAATACCTATTTAGGCATGGGCTCACAAATTATTTCCCCAAAATATATGACTTGCTCTCCTGAGATAATCTGCATTCTCCACTGATTTCCATTCCAGTTTGATTCCCACCATGAGTGTGTCATCTTCCAGCTGGTAATTACTTTTAAGGCATTCTCAATCAGGAAGCAGTTGGACAACCTTTGTTGGTGTTTAAAAAATTGTGTTTCCCATTGTTTTTGTCCATAGAAGATGCAAAAGTTCCTGTGTCCTAGCTAGAGTATGATCTTGTCCATTAAAGTTTTCTTATGTATAAATGGTAAAAGTTCGTACAGTTACTTTTCAGAACATTTGCCAATCACGAAAGATGACAAATATTCATCACTCCAGAAAAAGTAATAAATAAAATCCAGACTTTGGATTGAAAATGATACATAAACTGCAGAGTGGAGAGTTGAAAAATACTAGGAAGCTTTCATTGTGAATAAATATTGAAATTTGGAAACAGAATGTGCAAAAATTTCATTATGTAGCTTAGAGTCCTGGGGTGAAGTATTGAAAATTGTGTGTGATGGTAATGGTGGTGGTTGACTGGAACATATATATCCCAACTAAACAAATGTAGTACTGTGTAAATGATGTTTTTGGTGTCTAATTTTGATTCCAAATCAGCTGCTTTCAGTTACATTTGTTTAGCGTAAAAGAATATCATTGGCTGTATTCCTGATAACGCTTACAAGTTTTGATGAGACAGCCACCCTTCCTCATCCCTTCCAGGCTTAGAGGATCACTCTTGTTCCCAAAAAAGAGGCTATTGCCACAGTGTAGTAAGACCAAACAGGAAACATCTTTTTAAATTATAAGCTTCAACATACTACCAAGATATCTACTGCATCTTGCATAGTAAAATTGTTACTTAAGTTTCTTTCTGGCCTAGTAACACAGTCTCTTAGTATCTATTGGGTGGTTACAGTTTTACCTGTTGGTTCTTCAGTCCCTGGCTTTATACCCGAGCAGTCTCGGCCTCATTTCCTCTGCCAAGTCATTCTCAAGCTTTTGAGAGTCCTTTCCCTGTTCCCTCTGTTCTCCACTCACAGCAGTGTCCCACAGGTTGGGCTGTACAGCTCATAGGTTGAATCTCAGCCACCAGCGATCTTGAGGCGAGTCAGGTTGCGTACAGACCACACCATCTCCTCCCTGTCTGGATTCCTTCTCCTCCCTTTCCAGAGTTCACAGCCAACTCTCGTTTCTGATTGGCTAATTAAACTTCTCACACAACTTCTGCTTTCCCCAACAGTTTTTGTAATGACTCTATTACCATAATTTAACTACATATATATACATCTCTGCTGCCACACAAGTACCAGCAAGTTTATTCATTAGAGAAAGAGGATATACTATATACCGATATATAGTATATACATCTCCTTGGTAGTACTGATTTGGCTGGCAAGCTGGAAAACAGTGAACTATCAAATAAGCCAATTTTCCCTGCTGCATTGCTCTGGTGCCTCTCGGGCACAGAACTCAATCCTCATTCATCCAGGCTTGCAAGAGCATTGTGTATGTGTTAGTTGCACTCTGAGGTGCCATGTTAGAGTTACGTAGGTGCCAAATCTTCATTCAAAGTGAAAGGCATCCTTGCCCATTTTGCATTAGTGCGGCCATTAGTCCTGTTTTATACAGGACAGTCCTGTTTTTGGAAGGGTTTGTCGTTTGTCCTTTATTTACACGTTTTTGTCCTGTGTTTTCTACACGCTGCTGGTGCTGCCACTTTCCCCCCCATCCCCCGGAAGTCATGATCTCGTGTCTTTCAGGCAGGAACAGTGGCATCAGCAGTGGAGGTGAGTTATTAGTCCCAGCACTGGAAAGTGTTGGGGGTGAAGTGCTAGGGTTACGATAGTGTCTGGATTTTCCAGGACATGAAGCAAAAAACAAGGGGAAAAAGGTGGCCATGTCCTGGAAAACCAAACCAAAAAAGCGGGGAGGGCACTGTAACTATGAAAGACTTTACTCAAAATATACAGTGTAGCAACAATAAGTGTTAAAAATGCCAATATAATGTAAAACTAGAAGTGCAGTATGCAATGTACAGTACATTCAACCCTAACCCAACGCATTTCAGGTGAAAACCCTTCGTATGGGGTACAAGGATTGATGGCCCAATAATCAAATATATAGGGAAGGAATCTTTTTTGTTTTATAACTTGTCCCAACAATCTGGAATCTTGAAGAGGTGTAAATATCTCCTTTATCTTTATCATTTCATTAAAAATCTCATGGATAAAATGGAAATTGACCTATTTCAGTAACCTTCAGAAGCACTGCAGAACCTCATACACAGTATAGCCTACATTGGCAACTATTATTATTATTATTATTATTATTAACAAACATTTATATAGCGCCAGCAGTGTACCTGGCACTTTACAAAGTAATAAAATAGACACGGTCCCTGCCCCTAGGGCTTACAATCTGAGAGACAGGAGCTGGGGGAGAGACTTAGGAAGGGGAACAGAGGGAGAGACAAGGGGTCTAACATTCATGAAGATGCGAGGTCTCAAGTGCACGTACTTGGCTTGGTTACGATGAGAATGACAGCAGGCAGGTCCATGTTGCAAGGATAAGGGTAAACCGATCGTAGGTATAGGAATAGTGGCTCAGCAGGATAAAGAGTCAGACAGAGCAGAGCGAAAGAGGTGAGTTTTAAGGAGAGATTTGAAGGTATGAAGGGAGGGGGCAAGGCGGATGTGGACAGGGAGGGAGTTCCAGGCATGGGGGGCAGCAAGTGAGAAGGGACGAAGGCGCTTAGGGGAGCAGGGAAGGCGTGGAAGGGTGAGAGAAGGGACAGAGGAGGAGCGAAGTGCACGGGCTGGAGTATGGAGGGCGATAAGTGCAGAGAGGTAGGGGGGAGCAAGGTTGTGAAGAGCTTTATAGGTGAAGACTAGGAGCTTGTGCAGGATTCGTTCAGGAAGGGGAAGCCAGTGAAGCGAAGAGAGGAGGGGCTGCACATGGTCGAAGCGAAACTAGCAGCTTACTCGGTAACATTGCCCATCTTACAAGTTGCCAACATCTGCCCAACCCCATCCGGGTGGATTTTTAAAAATATGCACCCATGACGGATTTTGCTGGTACCATTGCATCCCCTTCCTCGCCCAGCACTTGTTGCTTAGCCCTGGCTGGGGGAAGGAGCCCTGAGCCAACTGTGTTCTTCGTCCCCCCATGTCGGTTCCGGAATGCTCTGGGGGAAATACCCTCTGATTTTGACGACCGTCTCATCGATGACCTCGTTGTGCCGTGGAACACCTTGCTGATGGAGGCCATTGATCAGACGACTTCTAGGCATCCGCTACCCAGGCGGCAGCTCCACAGACCTCCTTGGTTTTCTGAGGAGCTGCGGTTGCTGAAGTGAGATGGGCGGCGGTTGGAGCGACGGTGGCATTGTTCGTGTGCTGAAGCCGATAGATTGCAGCATAGAGCCAGTTTATGAGCCTATGCCATGGCTATGCGGACAGCATCAAGGGAGTTTTTTGCTGCCCTTATAGCGTCCGCAAAATCCCATCCAGCAAAGCTGTTCTGGGGGTAGTGTGGGGGCTGGTCAGTCCAGCCTCCCTCAACCTTGGAGTGGAGTCATCTACTGCCTGCTGTGACATGTTTGTGGATTATTTTGTGGACAAAATTGCTCGTATTCACCACGATTTCAACGCATTTATTACAATAGGGGAACTAGAGGTTATGGAAGCCCCGTCATGTCCGGTTTTCTGGGATCAGTTTCAGTCAGTGACGCCTGCTGATGCGGTGGATGTTCTTGGGGCGGTCAGGGCCACTTCTTGTGAATTAGATCCTTGACCGTCCTGGCTGGTTAAGATCTGCTGGGAGACAATGGGACCATTGCTGGCTGGGGTGGTCAACGCCTCCCTGCAGGAGGGCAGAGTGCTGGGCTGTCTCAAGGAGGCGGTGGTGGGGCCTCTGCTCAAGAAAGCATCGCTTGACGCTGGCTCCCCTGCCAACTATCGGCCTGTCTCTAACCTTCCCTTTTTAGGGAATATTATTTTGGTATGGTGGCAGAGAGAATTGGTTAGTAGAAGGATGTACCCTCCTGGTGAGAGCAGAAGGGGTAGAGGGAGGCCCCCCCCCCCCCCGGTGGCAGCAGGGTGGAGGCTGAGAAGGAGGTGGAAGGATGAAGTCTTGATATGTGTGTTAACTAATGGGATAGGAAGGGGTAAACTCCTGGGGGATATTGTTGGTTTTGTTACTCTGCTGTATTTTGTTGTATTATATAATTGAGTTATTTTGTTTTGGTAGGGAGAGTGTGGTAAGGGGTCCCCCTCACCTCCTGGTGAGAGCAGGTGGTTTGGTGGGTAGATTAGAAGAAAGTGTCTCCTTCCCTGTCTGGTGGCAGCAGGAGGGAGGGGGATGGAAGTGGGGTAGGGAAAGATATTGTGTTATATAATATGTATAATGATGACTTTAGATGTAATAGATCATGGTAATGTTAAGATTTTTATTAATTAGTATGAAGGGTAGATTGTTTAATGGTTAGTTGGACTGTTTTAGATAAATTAGTTTTTTTGGGGGGGTCTTGTTTTGTATTCGTCCGGTTGTAGACCATTATTGCTTGTGGTCTGTTGTGGACCTTATTGTATTTGTTTTTCATTTTGCTGTAAGCCACCTCGAGTTGCCTGTGGCAAGAGAGTGCGGGATACAAATAAAAAATGAAAATGAAATGAAATTATTGAACGGGCCGTGGCTCGGCAGCTGCAGGGGCATCTTGATCGCATCGGGTTTTTTGACCCTCTAAGTCCGGCTTTTGTCCAGGTTATGGCACCGAGACTGTGCTTGTGACATTGGTAGATGACCTGCACCGAGATATGGATCGGGGTCACTTGACCCTGCTGATCCTGTTAGATCTGTCGGCTGTGTTTGATACTGTTGATCATGAGATGTTGGTGATGTGCCAGCGGGACTGTTTAGGAGTGGGCGGGACTGTTCTTTAATGGTTCCGCTCATTCCTGACCGGAAGAACCCAGAGGGTGGTTCTCTGGGACTGTGTTTCATCATACCGAGACCTCTCATGTGGAGTTCCACAGGGTTCTGTTCTGTCCCCTCTCCTGTTCAACATGTATATGCAGCTGCTCAGTGAGGTGATTAGGGGTTTCGGTATATAGTGTACCTCTCTTTTTCAACAGATGCAGGCCCGGCAGTCTTGGTGCTTACTTGGTGCTTGGAGGCTGTGAGGGATTGGATGAGGGCTAATCGACTGTGACTGAATCCTGAAAAGACAGAGGTGATGTTAGTGGGTAAGGTGATGGAATTGGCAGCCCCCATCATTGATGGGGTCTGTTCTCCATTGATCTCTCAGGCACGGAGTCTAGGGGTGTTCCTTGATGCACAGCTCCGCCTGGATCTCCAGGTGGAGGCTGTGGCGAGGAGTGCTTTCCGCCAGTTGCATCTGGTACGATGGCTTCGCCCGTTTGTTTCGGACTCTGACCTGGCCACAATCATCCATACTTTTATCACCTCTCGACTAGACTACTGTAACACATTTTACGTGGGGCTACCCATGGTGACAGATCGGAAATTGCAGCTGGTGCAGAATGCAGTAGCCCATCTCCTAGTGGGAATGGGCCACCGGGAGCATATTACACCAATGCTCCGCTATCTGCACTGGCTGCTGGTGGTTTTTTGGGCCCGATTCACGGTGTTGGTTTTAACCTATAAAACCCTAAATGGTCTGGGCCCTGCCTATCTGCAAGACCGCCTCACTCCCCGTGTCCTGGATCGGCCCCTGTGGTCGTCTGGGGATGCCCTGCTCGAGGTCCTCCGAGTTTCTTGGGTAGCCACACAGGAGAGGGCATTCTCAGTGGCCATGCCGCACCTATGGAAATCCCTTCCGGTGGAGGCCCGACTGGCCCCAGACCTCCCCTCTTTTCAGAAAAGTTGCAAGACCTGACTGTTCCTCCAGGTCTTTGGTGGGGGAGAGGGGTGATGGAAGGGTAGAAGGGGGTAGGGCCTGGGGGGGGGGGGGCGTTGTTTTCTCTGCTTCTTCCTTTTTATGATGTGTTTTAATTGGTTTTTTTTATTGTTGTAAGCCGCCCCGACCTGCCTGTGACAGGAGGGGTGGGGTAATAAGTTTTTAAAATAATAAATAAATAATAATAATAATGTCCTGTATTCTGGGGCTGCATCAGTGGTTACCTTAGCTTGCATAATCAGTGCCACCCTAGAGCCAAACACAGTGCCTCTGCTTGTTTGGCACTTAAGTGTGGTCTGAACTGTGCATAAGTGATGTGTATATGCCCCAGGCATGGAGGTACAGCCCATTCTCCCACATTATAGGCAATAAACCAGTGACCATGGTTATGCATCATCAACATTCATCTTCCTGTAAATGAGGATTTGCACCCCCTTAAGTTTAGAATAACACTACAGCATGCACAGCCTCATTGTACACCTAGGCAAATGAAGATTGCACTCATTGTTCTTAATGCTAGTTCTTTGCCTGAGGCATTCTCTGCCCAAGCACTTCAAGACAAGCTAAGAGGAAAATGCACTCCCTTGTTTATCTATTGGTGTGCAGCCCAAGATTTACAATTTAAACAGGAGGCCTTTTGTTTGTAAATAGTTACATACTTGGTTTGAGGAATTAACTTTACATTACAGGACATATTTTCAGCTAGCTGTGTGTGGAAAAAAAACCCTTCGTGGCCAATAAAGGAAGACTTGTGGGGAATTAAAGTTTGACACAAAAATACTGTTCTGTGTGGGAACCCTTTCATCATATTTAGTAGGATTCCCCAGAATACCACATGTTTGAGGAACTGGTTTTCAAAGAGAAGAAAAATCTCTCTGACATGCCTGTCACCTTCTTCAGAACAAAAATGAAGGTGATGTTATAGTGACCTGTGGAAGTTATCACCCCCCATCCCCCAGGAAAAGCAGTTTAGAGCAGCATCAGTCTGCGATGCTGCCAGTACTCCTCTATCTTGCCTTGGAGCATGATTGTTGAGGTCCCTTCCAGCACTATAATTCTGTTAAAGTTCTCATGTGGGTTTGGGTTTGGGTTTGGGTTTTTTGTGTTTTATTTTTGTTTTTTTTAAAACTAGAAATGCATTGGTTAAGTCAGTAGGAATCCCTATTCAATTATAAATAAACTTTGAATTAAGCAAAGATTTTACAAAACAAAATTACAGTCTTATCTTAATATCTTTCAATCCTTATTTAAAGTCAACAAATGGAATCACTAAGAACAATGTTCCTTAGGAGCTTCTCTCTCTGTGGGTGGTGTTTTCTTCTTTTGTCCTGCAGCCCATATTTCCTTCCTTCCTTCATCTACCATGAACTTTCCACGTGGCATCTCTGTATTCCAAGTTTTTCTGGCTCTCTTCCCTCCTCCCCCCACACCTTTTAATATAATCTTCCCCTCCCAAATTTGTCACCTTCTCATCATTAGTTACACCAAGGAACAAGGAGGGGAGAAAAGGGGGAAACACCTTTTCCCACTTCTTGAGGACTCATGGAGGAGGTAGAGTTAAGTATATTTGTGCAACACTTAATTATCCCTTGCAAAGGGGAGGGAGAGAGATCTTAAAACTATATGTATTCAGAGCATTGATAGGTAAGGTACTGAGTGTACAGTTTCACATAGTAAGGTTTGTTTCACTTACGGGCAGCAGATACAGCATGATTATTGCAAAAGGAAGATTAAAACGTTCAACTCTAGCTAACAGTGAAGTAAGGTTCTTTGTCAGGGGGAGGTAGGGCAAGGCATCACTGTAAGTAGATAGAAGATATATCCTTAATTAATACAATCATATAATCATTGCACCTAAGAATTGAATGTAATTATTAATATTTATATTATTTATTAACTTTTTTGCCACGCCCCTCCTGCTCCAGGCAGCTCGGGGCAGCTAACATATAAAACTAAAAGCATATAGAACTAAAACAACACATTAAAAGAGAAGGCAATAAAACAACAAACAATACCCCCCCCCCC
>QEPC01001916.1:1734322-1816423 GCA_003113815.1 Sphenodon punctatus | reverse complement strand
CTCAGATTGTAAGCCCTAGGGGCAGGGACCGTGTCTATTTTATTACTTTGTAAAGTGCCAGGTACACTGCTGGCGCTATATAAATGTTTGTTAATAATAATAATAATAATAATGTGAACGATGTGATGTGCGCACCCTCAGTAAATGGGGGTGCATGCGCGCGCGTGCCTACAACGCATCCCCACTCACCCCCCCACTCACCCCCCCACTCGTCCCCATGCACAGAGCAACTGGGGAATACGGCGATTGCTCCGTGGGTACGGATGAGTGGGGATGCATGTGTGGTTGCGTGCACGCGCAGCCCATGCACCAGCATGTCCGTGGACCCCCCCACCCAGCGGAACCGTGTAAAAAGGGCCTGTGAGGAGCTACTTGAAGAAGAACAGAAAGTTGCTGCCTTGTAAATAAGGTTCTTTGAGATGGGCCAAACATTCTTACAACACCCACCCTTCCAGCCCCACATGGAATTTTTTTCTTATATTCCTAGAAAGGGTTGGAAGGAACTGTCATTCTGAGTGCGAGAGTGCTTTTTATACTAGAGGAGCTCGAGGCCATCACAAGGTGTATCATTTGAATACGGTGAGCATGCCATGTACAACCCCGTTGTGAGAATGTTGGGAGCCATCTTGAAAAACCTTCTTTACAAGGCAACAACCTTCTGTTCACGCACATGGGGTTGGAGTTTTTTGTAAACAAACTGCTTTATGTCCCAGTCCGATCCTTGTCCCGGTGTCCCACTGCTGCTGCTGCAGCAGCAGCACTACTTGCAGGCAGACGGCAGAGGCAGGTGAGGGATGGGGACCCAGGCAGCAGATTTTGGCTGTGGGCAGCAGCCTCTGGCCCTGCAGGGGGAGAAAAAGAAAAAAAAAGGAGCCCTGTGGCTCCAGCACCAGGATTGCCGCTCCCCAGAAAACGCCGCCCAAGACCCAGGCCTAGGGGGCCTGCCCCTAAGTCTGGACCTGCATGGAACCCATAACCACCATCAAGAGAAAAGGAAATCCTGGTGATGTGGATTATGCATGCTGCTTATTCTGTCAAAGTGCAGTACTAGGTCTGCGCATCGCATCAACGGAGGGGAAGATTTGTGACTTAAATGTTGCCAATCAGAGGCAGAAATTATGTGATAAGAATAATGTCAAAGTCCTAGATCTGCTTAAAATGATGACAGAGGGAGATATGGAATCGGTAACAGTGAAGTGGCACAAGGCATGCTACAGCACGTTCACATCAGAGACCAAATTATCAAGACTAAGAAAGAAATTCCACTCGAATGCTGGTGCCATAGACAGCAGTGATCCACAGCCGTCATAAATGGCAACAACAACAAAAGTACACCACGTCACAACATTTGACAAATCAGAGAAGGTGCTAAAGTATGCAAAAATTGATCCAATAATGAGTACTAGACTGGCCAGGGTCTCTGACCTCATAGCAGCTGAAGTATGCTGCTATCTTCGATGCTGGGTGGCATTGAAAGGAAAATAGAACTGATGTATGCATGGATACATCAGGGGGACAATCCAACAGCTCATGTATGCCGCCTGCAAGCGCTGTCCTCAGGCCAGAATGTGTGTGCTCACATGCTCCTGGGTGCCACGCATGCAACACAGCCGCCCGCACGTGAGCCTGTGCGTTTTGGCCATGCGCCGTGTGTGGAGGTCGACATATGTGGGCCGTTGGATTGTCCCCTATGTGTGGAGGCTTATTCATTGGTCATGTTTATGACATGGATGATGTATGGCAAAGGTACGAAGACCTGTGCTGAGAAATGGGTGCTGACGTGCCTCAAAAATACAATTCCAGGAAAACTACATTCTGTTCCGAGGTCCAGAACAAACTTGGAACACAAGCCAGTTATGCCCGGCCTCTGTCGAATAAAACCCCTTTAATTTATCCAGGTGAATAAAAGGAAAGCATAATAGCAGAAACCCTAACAAAGTTATCTCAGAAAGGTATGTTCTCAGCTGAGTCAGATAATACTGATGAAGAACATCCTAGATCCACTGTGAAAGCAACATGTACCAAAAAATAGTTCACGTTGCCTTCAGAATCTGGCAGGATCTTCAGGATACCCCAGGACGTTCCAGCATATGGCATGGCATTGACCAGGAACATGTTGCTCAGGTTGTGCCTGACAATTTCAATCTGTTTCAGTGTTTGCTGTTTGGGGGAATAGATGCTTTAAATGAACAGTGGGATGAGAATAATGATATGACCCAGAAGATACGCAGCATTGGTCAGGACACTGTGTATACAGTATCCCGTGGTTCCAAAACTGATGGCCAAGCAAGATGGTCTTGGTCTTGCTCTACACCAGACAACACAATCCGAAGCCCTTGTAAAGTTATTCCTTGGTGCCAGCCACACCATTGGTATCAACGCAGTGCAAAGGATCAGCACCACCATAGCCCAAACAATTGTAGATACATTTGAGAAAAGTGGCTGTCAGTATATTCCAGACAATATTGTAGAACACCGAATGATCCACTGCTCATTTGATAACACAGATGTCCTTGAATCAACACTAGATGGAAAGTGTACATTCCACTGCACCCAGATGATGGTTTGGCAAAGAGGCCCTCCTGCTCCTAAAAGAGAGAATGAACATGAAGATAAAGATAGTCAGCAGATGTTAAGAGCAAGGACTGTTAAGTCTGATTCTCTATAACCATTTCAAATGATTCACCCAGCCTGCTTAACATTATTATTATTATTATTATTATTTATTATTATTTATTATTAACAAACATTTATATAGCACCAGCAATGTACCTGGCACTTTACAAAGTAATAAAATAGACACGGTCCCTGCCCCTAGGGCTTACAATGTGAGAGACAGGAACTGGGGGAGAGACTTAGGAAGGGGAACAGAGGGAGAGACAAGGGGTCTAACATTCATGAAGATGTGAGATCTCAAGTGCACGTACTTGGCTTGGTTACGATGAGAATGACAGCAGGCAGGTCCATGTTGCAAGGATAAGGGTAAACCGATCGTAGGTATAGGAATAGTGGCTCAGCAGGATAAAGAGTCAGACAGAGCAGAGCGAAAGAGGTGAGTTTTAAGGAGAGATTTGAAGGTATGAAGGGAGGGGGCAAGGCGGATGTGGACAGGGAGGGAGTTCCAGGCATGGGGGGCAGCAAGTGAGAAGGGACGAAGGCGCTTAGGGGAGCAGGGAAGGCGTGGAAGGGTGAGAGAAGGGACAGAGGAGGAGCGAAGTGCACGGGCTGGAGTATGGAGGGCGATAAGTGCAGAGAGGTAGGGGGGAGCAAGGTTGTGAAGAGCTTTATAGGTGAAGACTAGGAGCTTGTGCAGGATTCGTTCAGGAAGGGGAAGCCAGTGAAGCGAAGAGAGGAGGGGCTGCACATGGTCGAAGCGACTGGCGAGGTAGATGACCCTGGCAGCAGAGTTTTGGACAGAGATGAGGGGAGAAAGGTGAGACCGGGGAAGGCCAGTGAGAAGGAGGTTACAGTAATCGAGGCGAGAGATGACCAGAGCATGAACAAGAGTTTTGGCAGACGAGACAGAGAGAAAAGGGCGAATCTTAGCAATGTTATGGAGGGAGAAGCGACAGGATTTAGCAACAGAGTCAATGTAGGGTTTAAAAGAAAGGGCTGAGTCAAAGATGAAGCCTAGGCTACGGGCTTGGGGGACAGGCAGGATGGTGACTCCATCAATAGTTATTGACAGTGAGGAAGGAGAGGAAGGATGAGGGGGGAAGATAAGGAGTTCAGTTTTAGCCATGTTGAGTTTGAGTTGACGTTGAGACATCCAGGTAGAGATGTCAGAGAGACAGTTGATGAGACGAGCTTGAACAGAGGGAGAGAGAGAGGGAGTAGAGAGATAGAGTTGAGTGTCATCAGCATAGAGGTGGTATTGGAAGCCATGGGAGGCAATGAGTTTGCCTAAGGATGAGGTATAGATCGAGAAGAGGAGAGGGCCAAGAACAGAGCCTTGAGGAACACCAACTGAGAGGGGGAAGGAGGAGGAGGCGGAGTTGGAGAGAGACACATTAAAGGAGCGGTCAGAGAGGTAGGAGGAGAACCAGTTATGGACAGAGCCACAAAAGCCAAGGGAGTGAAGGGAATCCAGCAAGAGTGAGTGGTCAACAGTATCGAAGGCAGCAGAGAGATCAAGGAGGACAAGAATGGAATAGAGACGTTTAGATTTAGCCACCAGAAGATCGTTGGTGATCTTAGCGAGAGCAGTTTCAGTAGAATGAAGGGGGCGGAAGCCAGATTGGAGGGGGTCAAGGGAGGAGTTGGAGGATAGGAAGTCAAGGCAGCGGGAGTAGACAACACGTTCAAGCAGCTTGGAAGCAAAAGGAAGGAGTGAGACAGGACGATAGCTAGAAGGGTCAGAGGGGTCAAGAGTGGACTTTTTGAGAATAGGAGAGACTGTGGCATGTTTGAAGGCAGAAGGGAAAGAGCCAGTAGAGAGGGAGAGGTTGATGATGTGCAGGAAGGAAGGGGCGACAGTGGGAGTAATGGAGGTGAGGAGGCGGGAAGGAATGGGATCAAGGGGGCAAGTGGAAGGGTTGGAGGAGGAGAGCAGAGAGGAGATTTCCTTAAGGGAGGCAGGGGAGAAGGAGGACATGAGAGAAGGAGGGGGAGGAGGGAGAGGGGTGGGAGTGGGAAGAGAGGAGTGGGAAGCGATGTCGAGGCGGATCTTGTCTATCTTGGAGGTGAAGAAGGAGGCAAGATCCTGAGCAGAAAGGAAAGAAGGAGGGGGAGGACAGGGAGGCTTGAGGAGGGAGTCAAAGGTAGAGAACAGGCGGCGAGGGTCCCGAGAATAGGACTCAATGTGGGAGACATAGTAGTGTTGTCTAGCAAGGAAGATAGCAGAAGTAAGGGTGGAGAGACAGAATCTGATCAAAGGCCAAAACCACCAACACATACCAGCAGTGGCCCTGATCCAAGCAAATGGAACAGAACTGGCCAATACAAAAGTTCAGTGATTGGCCTGATATGCAGCTGCTGCAGGTGTGGAGTCAATTCATTGCCCTGGATAAAAACAAAGGTGATCTAGTGCACTTTCTCTCTGATGTCATCATGACAAGAGGGGTAGAGTTGCAATAGCAATATGAGTTGATGACTACCAGTGCCTTCATTGAACCCAATGAGCGACGATCAGCTAGGAGAGACTACCCCAATCTTCATGGAAATCATGAGGTGGCTGACACAAGATTGATCCTTCATGCTTGTGAGGCAGTTGAAATATGTTATGAATGAGTTGTAGTCATATCCACAGATACAGATGTTATGCTTCTGCTGTTGCACTTCCTGAGTCCAAAAGCAACTGAAACATGGATGGTCTCTGGAACAGCTAGGAAACGAAGATGCTACCCATTACATGCCATTGCCACGAGTCTTTTCCAGCCTGTAAAGAAGAACTTGCAGAGCTTCCATGCATTAACAGCCTGTGACACAGCATCATCCTTCAATGGCCATGGAAAGAAGCCATTCTGGAAAACCTTTTTTTTAAATAACCCCACCTTGTCAGTGGAATAGGACGACATGGATGTTACTAAGATGCCCGGAGATTTGTGTGCCCAAATGCAAATAGGATTGATCATGCCAGGCTTCAACTCTTTATCAAGGGCAAGAAGGATCTTCAGATGCTACTCCCAGTAAAGGATGCTCTTGAGCTCCATGTTGCACATGCTAATCACCGGGCAAAGATCTGGCTGCAAGAAGATCAAATGCTTATAGACGCTGTTCCTCCTGAACATAACTCTGTCTGGAGGAAGAAGTCTGATGTCTTATCTGTTGTCTGGACAAGGTTACCTCCTGCGTCCACTGCCTGTAACTAGTGACATGGGTGCAAAACAAAATGCAACATAGCACGATGCATCTGTTTCAGGAATGATTTTAAATGTACTGCTGCCTGCGGCTGCAATGCTATCAACTGTTCCAACTCTGTTGCTTAACAATTTCCGTATTCTCAGGAATCGCCGCCGCAGCTGGAGTAAACAACAGCGCGGCGGCAAACAGGCATGGCAGCGGCAGAGGGCCACACCCCCAGGAAGCAAGGAAGAGCAGCCAAAAGCAGTCTCACGAGGACTGGCCACGCCCCCAGAGCTAGCACCGCCCCCAGTGCGCACAGAACAACGTGGGGATGTAGATAGCCCCTGTATAGCAGGGAGGGGCCAGGAAAAGCACCAACCTGGGGAACAATTAAGAGAATTACGCCGCTCAGCACGTCTGAAAGGAAAAGGGGGCGGGGCTTCCCCTATTTAGGGCCAGGAAGGAGTCTCACACACTGCCGGTGATCAGCAGTGCTGTGAGACTGGCCCCTGAGCGTTGTGGTGGAGTGTGGAGGGCTTGTGGAAAAGCTAAGTAGTGACTCTGTGTTATTGTGGGTGTGCGAGAGTGAGTGTGAGAGTGAATACGAGTGAGTGAGTGAGTGACCTTAAGCATTGTGTATTGTTTTTTGTGTTGAACACTGTGATATCCCCTTTATTTCCCTGGAAACCCTGTTGTGTACCTCCCTGTGTCTCCCCTTCCATCCCTAGCCGTCCTGCCTACCCTTGGGCCCTACCCCTCCTCTCCCCCACGGGCAAACACCCCCTTGGACCCTAGCACGGCGAGACTGGGTGAGGGAAGCAAGGGTGTGTGGGTGTGGTTTCAAGTGTTGGTGTGTGAAAGGGCTTCACACAGGGCGTGGCGGTACCGGAACCCCCGTGATGAAAAGGCCCGTATCCCTTTAGGGAGTTTTCGGCCACCTTACAACCTGAGGGGAAGCTTTCCAGTGTGGTGGAGCCCTTGGGAGCGTGAAGGTGTGAGTGAAGGGAGGGTGAGTGCGCTAGGTCCCTGGGGAAAAAACCCCTTCTTCCTACCCCTCCATAACACGTATGCTCATTATGCAAGTGATAGCCAGATGCTTATTTATTCTGTAAACCTTGTACCTTCTCATGATTAAACATGATTGTCTGTACACAACCCATATTTTTGTCTATTTGTATCTACGTGCTATTCATAGCAGTTCTTTTCATCTTATACCTGCTTCAATGAGTATGGCTGTGTCTCCTATTTACGGACATAACTTTGTAAGTATCAATCTGATTTGGACATTCCATGCATGTAATTAAAGGAAATGAAATGGGCTTTCAAATATGTAATAGGCTTGAACTGGCTGTGTGCGATGGTTAAAATGCTACTGCAGTCCAAAGTCATGTTTTTACCATCATTTCAGGTGTTTTTGTCATTCGAGGCATTTATATCCATTTAACCATCAAAGATAGATGTTCCACTGCTACTATATGTTTGGTAGCACAGCTCCTTACCTTCATTTTGGTGCATAGTATGTCAAAATTGGTTCATTACTTTCAGAGCTGCGACAGTTTTACCGAAAGGTTTACCAATGCCATGTAGTGTTATCTAAGCTTGAAAATGACCTTCCAGGTCACATGTGAGGATGGCATCCACTTACATCTTCTTTGTCACCCTATGTAAAATTGATCTGGCATGGGTGCCTGCTTTTATCATGCCAGTACAAGTAAAAAATGGCATGGTGGCTGGCCTACTATATTAAAAAGACAAATTCTCAAATGTGTGCAGTGTGACTCTGGCTCCAAAGTTTTAGTTTTAAAGACACTCAGAGGATCACAGAAGGAAGGTGTCAGTCCCTTTCAGCACATTAAAGGGACTCCCAACTCCCCCCCCCCCCTTTTTCCATCTTGCTCCCAGGCACACAGCTCCCTCCTGCCTGTGTTACCTTTCTTTGTTCTTTGATGCTTAATCCAGGCTTTTTAAAGTGAGAGAAGGTGCCCCATCCCTGCTTCCCAGCAATGAGTAAACATTAGGGAAGGGAGTCCCAGCTCTTTCTCCTTGGGGATTTGAGTTGTTAATGACCCTTTTTGTCTGCAAAACCTGGTACAAACCTTATACTGCAGGTATAAGATAACAAAACCTGTTACTGTATCATGCAAAAAGATACTGTTGGAGGGTATGTAAAGTCAGGTCCATGCCATGAGAAATTTATAATATAGGAAAGAGAAGGAAGGGGAGACAGGGAAGAGGGGAACATTAGGAGAGACAGGGATACATTCACAAAGTTGAGAAGTTGCAGGTGCACATGCTTAACTTAGTTGCAGGAAATGAGACCCTGAATGATAGGACAGTAGAAAGAGAATCATCTTCTGGTATATCAAGGATTTATTCAGGTGAGATATACAAACCAGATGCAGGCTTCCCCCCGCCCCCCATAACCAGCTATAAAATGTCATAGCTCCCGTTCTGTAAGTAGTTCTTGAGACTTCTACTGGGTCTTTGTTGCAGTTACTGTAAAATAAACACTTTAACAAAAAAACAACCTAATTCCTTTATCCCTGTGATCCCCCAAATCAGAGTCATTTTTAATTTATTTTCTTCTGACTGAAAACTATTGATAAAATGATTGAATATTCAGTTAGGAATCCAAGACACTCAAACAACGAGAAATGGTTGAAAATGGTTGCCAAAGCTGTTTGGAATTGTAGCTCCCTTAATGGTTCCCTGGGCACATATCAGGAATTTATTTTTATCTTTCTAAACACTTGTTTGTTTTTGGAAGGATATTCTACATACATCTAAAAGAGAGAGAAAGAGAGCTTTTTTTAAAAAAAAAAAAGTTTTGGAAGGAGCGCTACAGAGATTGAGAGCATCAGTGAGCATTGAACGTGAGACTGACTTCCCTACAGGGTTTCCTCTGACCACAGGGCCTGGGCCCCTTACTAGAAGATACACTTGGTTTTCCAAGTCTGAACTACAGTACTTGACTCTTCAAGGAAGTGAACAGAACTAATGCATAAAGAAAAGGAACTACTTGTGTCCAAGTGTATACTGGCTTTGTATATTTGTGGTAATAAGTGTGCTGGGAAATGGTGATCATTTAAAACAGGAGTAAGGAAACATACCCCCACCCCCCAGGGCCACTTTGAAAATTAGTTCATGCTCCGAGGGCCGCATAGATGTTGGTGGAAGGGTGCACTCAGAAAGGGGAGAGTCCAGTTCCTCAGACTTGTGCCATGGATCTGTCTCCTAACCATGTGTGCAAGCCGCCATCTCTGCTCTCTTGTCCAGTGCTTGGGTGTAGGAACAGGAAAGGGGTCAAATAAAAATCAGCCAGTGGCCGCATTTGCATAAAATGTGCATATATATGAAAATTCAGAGTAATATATTACTTAACTACAGCCATTTTTAAATGGACTGCGGTGGGTGGGGGGATGGGTGTGAGGCCATGGTGGGTGTGCGCCCATTCCCACGGGCGCACACCCATCTCCACCCATTTCCACCCACGGAGCATAGGACATTGGAGCCAATTGCTCCATGCGTGGGTGATGGATGAAGATGGATGGAGGTGGATGCAGCACGGGTGTGTGTACACCCCCCACCCATCCACCAGCGGCATTCACATGGGTGCCTCCACCCATCTCCCCACAGCGAAACTGTCTGGGGATGCCAGCTGATTTTTTTCAAGAGAAATGCTTAGAAATCATAGCTCTGCATTGCTCCAAATAGAGGTTCTACAGTTTTTTTTTGTTTCATTCCAAAGACTAGTCATTTTCTCTCAGGTGTTGGAAAACCCTATTCTTCTCTCTGAAAAGAGAAATCATTAATGAGTCAGAGAAAACAATAGAGAATCCCTTGTCTCTCTTATGGGAGGGGCTGCTCTGAACTAGGCTGGTGCAAACTATTTGACTGGTCTGTGTCTTTAAGACTGGAGATTCAACTCATTGTATTACTGATTGATTCAAATTGTTCTTCCTCACCCTTTCTAATCCGAGACTTTACCGTTTTTGGGGACTTGAGGACAGATAATAAAAGAGGTGTGAAATCAGGGACATCCGAAAAAATCCAGGACACTTGAGAGGTATGTTCCCCATCATCTATGTGTTTTGCTCAACTGTCCTTCCATGTTGCCCCCTTTGTAGTCTTATCAACCCTCCTTGTGGGAGCACAGACTCTACAGACACTGGGATCCACATAGTCCCTTGGGGAAGAGCATTGCATCTGGCTTCATCTTGCCTAGAGCTGAAATGGGCAGCTGATTTACTATCCATGGTTAATACCCACATTTTTGGGTACTGCGTTGGGTACTTGAGGAGCTAACCAGTTGGGTAGCTGGATACTTGAAAAATTAATATTTTTTGTTTTGATTTTCCAGTTACCAATAGCTGTATCGGGACAGAAAACCAAAAGATCAGTACAGAAAACAAACAATTTGGGACAGGAAGTTAACTTTCTGGGATGGAAACCCACAAATAACAGTATTGGAAGTTAAAAAAATTGGTAATCAAAGTTGACATTCTGGGACTGGAAGTTATTTTATTTATTTATTTATTTATTTATTAGGCCTTAAGCTTTCGCTATAGCCTTAGTAACAAAATCGAAGCATATAAAATACAAAATACAAAATTACAAGGGAAGAAATAAACAAAAAATTTCAGTACAATCCAGAATCAGGAAAGAGAAGAGAGCAGAAACAATAAATACTACTAAGAGATTAAAGGTAAAACCCTCTAGTTAAACCAACAAATTACTTCATCCGAAACTCTCGTAATGGGTAGAGCAAAAACAACAAATACAACCACGGTACTTCCTTGGTTATAACGATCTACACTGTAATTATACCAGGTCAAAGACTGAATTAAATTAAATTAATTCACCCAAGGTTCGCCATGACTAACGCCTAACCATGTATCCAGTAGCATAGATAGCACAAAACAGAATCCTTGATTGTACAAGGATATCATGAAGAATCTCTTTAGGAAAATGCACCAATAAGGCATTTATCAGGTAGCAGGAATCAGATAACAAAAAAATCTGCCTCCCCCATCAACATATCCATCTTAGCGGTGGTAAAGAGAAGATTTAGTGGCCGATGTAATCATGATTGGATCCTAACCATCACAATCAAGTTGGAATAATCAATATAACTATCACTTCCTCCCCATGTCTCTTACTCATAGGTACCAGTTATTGTGCCACTAGTCCTCCATAAATACCATAAAGAACATCATAATAATCTTATCCATCAATAAGCTGTTTACGTTTGAGGGAGGCCAGCCGGACAAAAGTTGCAAGTGCAACTAAGTCCGCCTTTTTAGATAGGAGGAGAAGCCTCCTATATCCACTACCCAAATCCATATGTCCCCAATCACCAACCAGGGGATTCAACCAAACGGCTCTCAGCTCTTGGTAATGAGGGCAGATAAGCAAAAAATGCTCCACAGTTTCCACCTTTCCCAGGTGGCAAGTACACAATCGTTTGGCATAAGGAGTCCTCCTGTATCTCCCCTCCACCACTGCCGTCTGCACAAGATGGAACCGGAGGAGAGAATAACTCCTACGTAATGTTCGATTTAAGAGAACATCCAAATACGCCTCTAATCCCCACTTGGATTTAACTAACCCAAACCCTGGAGCAACCTTCCAACTCCCTAAGACTGCCATGTCCTCCTGTCGAGCCATATCCTTAAGTCTAGTTTGGACCTCACTAATAATGGCTTTTGTGGATTTCTCAAAAAAATATGTGAAAGAGAACCCTTGAAACTGAATGAGGTGACCCAAGTATCTTAACCATGGGTACCCTCGTGGGCCAGAGTATTCTAATTCTTCGCATAAACATAATCTAGGGAGAGATTCCGCATGCAGAGACATCAGCCTTACCCAGTACCGGATAACAGCTAATTTGCCATACAGTTGGATTGGGTAGATTCCCGTCTCTGCCCTCAGCACTGATCCTGGAACCTCTCTCTCCACTTGCAGGATCCTGCGTAAAAACAGATCCTGAATTCTCTGAAGCGGAGTTACTACCGAATATGAAATAATTTCAAAACCAAACATGGCTGACGGTGGTACCTTGGCACTGTACACTTGCAAGAAAGTGGAAAGTTTAACTCCCTGGGAGATACGAACTGCCCGTAACAAAGCCCCCACTAATTGTCCTACCTTAGCTGCACGTCCTTGGATATGCTTTACCCAAGTACCCCTGTTTGAAAAAGTAACCCCCAAATACGTATATGCCGTTACTACTTCTAATGGTTGGTCAGCTATTTTCCACTGCACTGGGGGTTTGCAGGCCCCTATCATCATAACTTTAGATTTCTGGGGATTAGGTTGTAGCCCATTCAAGGAGCAGTATCCGTCCAGACCCTGTAGTAACCGTTGTAACCCCACTGCTGTTTGGGAGATAAGCACCAGGTCATCTGCAAATTGTAGCATCTGCAGCTGTCGCCCACCAACTGAAGGAGGTGACATATTGGGCTCTCTTAAAGAGTAGATAAGATCTGATAAGTAGATGTTAAACAGCAGTGGGGCTAAAACGCATCCCTGCCTGACTCCCCTCTGAATTGCTATTTCTTCGCTTATATAGTTCCCTATTTTAACCCTAGCCCTGTTATTAGAGTAAAGTTGAATAATAAGTGCCAGTAAGTGAGTGTTAACCCCCAATTTACTCAGCTTTTCCCATAACCTTCCATGCGGGACAGAATCAAATGCTTTAGTTAGGTCGATGAATGCTAAATTTGACATTCTGTGACATTCTGTGACATTGGCTTACCCGAATTAGATCAAAATCAGGTACCAATCGGTAGCTGATGCTGTCGGGTCGATTTGGGTATCAGAAATTTGACAGGTGTACTTGTTTTTGTGAATGCTTGTTTCAACTCTAATCTTGCCATATCCCTACTGGCTGGGAAGGAAGTTACACTGTCCCCTCCATGCATCAGGCATGACATGCTGACGACTCTTGAGAGTCTGTATGACTTCAGGGTCTACAGGTTACAGGTAAATCTTGTGATCCTTGAGGGGTTTGGGTCTGTGCAGGGGCATCCTGCCCCCTCCTAAAGCTGGGTTTGTCTAATTTGCCTGTCTGCCATCCATAACTCTGGTAATGTGACCTGCTCTTCTCTGTTCCCCTTTCCCCCATGTGACTCATACCTTTGGATTCCACTCTGCTGCCTGGCAAGTTTACTGTCCTTGCATCCCTCTGGTTCCTGTGATAGTGTCTACAGAGGACACTCTGCATGGTGGAATTCCTAGCCACAAATTCCACCTTTTACCAGCCTCCCATCTAGCCACTTCCACCTTCAGTGGCTTCCTCCCAGGTTTCCTTGGACCTCAGTAAATTCTCAGACTGCCTGCATGGCGTCTCTCCCACCTAGTCAGAATTAGGGTTCATGAAGGCTGAGAAGCACCACAGGAAGAGCTTGCACAAATGGCTCAGAAAGTACACTCCATTTTCAATGGGAACTCTTGGTTTTCTGCTTCTGTTCTGAAGCCTCAAATGGAGGGGATAGTGCATTGGACTTGTGGGACAAAGCAAATTCTTTTCCTTGCTGGGATTGTTCTCAGAGCCCTGGTCTGTAGGGTTCTAAGAAGAAGCAGAGTAAAAAGGAGCTTATTTTTATGTATATTTGTGCAAATTCAAAATAGTTCATTACTTAACTGTGAGGCTGGGCTGAAAACCCCTCACTCTTTTATATATGCAGATGTTGTGCAAACTGTGTCCTGCATTTTGAGCGTCACTGTCCCTCATTTCAGAGTCCAGAGGTTGAGAGACATGCCACGGTGGGTGACAGCCACATCATCTCTGGTGCCTCTGCTTCCCTATCTGTAAAATCTGGTTAATGATGCTTGCTCTCCTTTACAAAGTGATTTGCTCCCTAGGGATGAAAAGGCTGCACAGTAAGTTAATATTAAGAGTAGTACGAATGCTGGTGAGTGTTGTTCCAGCTGTAGCTATTGGTACTCCGTAAAACATCACTTTCCACTGAGGCAGTGAATGGTGTGCATTCTTGGAGAGAACAGAATGGCCTGAGTCTAGTGTGTTGTAAAAGACTACACCAGAGATGTACTATTTAAGTGGAGACATGAATCATAACTTGTGGTTCACTGACTATGGATTGGTGTTGTTTACAGAAAAATACCTTATATTTATTTATTTATATTTACAACTCCTCTCTCGCCTCCACCCTCTACTCCCTTGCCCCCCTCTCCTCCTGCCCAGCTTGCTCCCGTAATCCCCGTCATTGGGTCACTCCCACCATTCGCCATCTTCACTCCTGCACCCGGGCTGCGGAACGCCTCTCGCGCAAATCTTACTACCGCGCTGACTTCCTCCACTTAAAATTCTGCCTCTCATTGCTTAACTCTGTTATCTCCCTTGCTAGACAGCAGTACTATGCCTCCCACATTAAGTCCTGCTCCTGGGACCCTCGCCACCTCTTTTCCACCTTTGACTCCCTTCTTAACCCCCCCCTGTCCTCCTCGTCCCTCTTCTCTCTCCGCTCAGGATCTTGCTCTCTTTTTCACCTCTAAAATTGACAAGATCTGCCTTGATATTGCTTCCAAGTCCTCTCCCCCTGCTACTCCCAACCTCTCTCCTGTCCTCCTTACCTCCCACCTCTCTTGAGGAAATCTCCTCCCTGCTCTCCTCCTCCAACCTCTCCACTTGCCCCCTGGACCCCATTCCTTCCCGCCTCCTGACCTCCATTGCCTCCACCGTTGCCTCTCCCCTTCTGCACATCATCAATCTCTCCCTCTCTACCGGCTCCTTCCCCTCTGCCTTTAAACACGCCACTGTCTCCCCCATCCTCAAAAAGTCCACTCTGGATCCCTCTGAACCCTCTAATCACCGTCCTGCCTCTCTCCTCCCTTTTGCCTCCAAGCTCCTTGAACGGGTTGTTTACTCNGCCCCCTTCATTCTACTGAAACTGCCCTTGCTAAGATCACCAACAATCTTCTTGTGGCTAAATCCAACCACCTTTACTCTATTCTTGTCCTCCTTGATCTCTCTGCTGCCTTCTACACTGTTGACCACTCGCTCCTGCTTGAATCGCTCCACTCCCTGGGATTCCGGGACTCTGTCATCGACTGGTTCTCCTCCTACCTCTCTGACCGCTCCTTCAATGTATCTCTTCCTAACTCCTCCCCCTCCTCCTCCCTACCCCTCTCGGTCAGGCTTCCCCAATGGTCGTCCTTGGCCCTCTCCTCTTTTCTTTTTACACCCAATCCCTAGGCAAACTCATTGCCTCCCACGGCTTCCAATACCACCTATACACTGACGACACTCAATTCTATCTCGCCACTCCTTCCCTCTTCCCCTCTGTTCAAGCACGTCTCACCAACTGTCTCTCTGATATCTCCGCCTGGATGTCTCAATGCCAACCCAAACTGAACATGGCAAAAACTGAACTCCTGATCTTCTCTCCCAATCCTCCCTCTCCCTCTTCCCTGTCAATTACCATTGATGGGGGTCTCCATCCTCCCTGTCCCACAAGCCCACAGCTTGGGCTTCATCTTCGACTCACACCTTACCTTCAAACCCTATGTTGACTCCGTTGCCAAATCCTGCCGCTTCTCCCTCCACAACATTGCCAAGATCCGCCCTTTTCTGTCTGTCTTTTCTGCCAAAACTCTCATCTACGCCCTAGTCATCTCACACCTTGACTATTGTAACCTCCTCCTCGCTGGCCTTCCCCACTCTCACCTTTCTTCCCTTATCTCTGTTCAAAATTCTGCTGCCTCTCCTCTCCTCTCTCCACTGGCTCCCTCTTCCTGAGTGCATTCTGCACCAGCTCCTTGTATTCACCTACAAAGCCCTTCACAACCTCGCTCCCCTCTACCTCTCTGCCCTGATCTCCCTCCGAACCCCTGCTCGAGCACTCCGCTCCTCCTCCATCCCCTCCCTCACCCTCCCACGCCTCCCCTGCTCCCCCAACCGCCTTCGTCCCTTCTCCCTCGCTGCCCCGCACGCCTGGAACTCCCTCCCTGCCATCATCCACCTGGCTCCCACCCTCCACACCTTCAAGTCCCTCCTCAAAACCTACCTCTTCCGTTCCGCCCTTCCTAACTCCTGCTAACCATCCCACCCAGAATTGTCCCCCACCTGCTATCTGTAAACTCCCAACTTACTGTAACCAAGCCAAGAACGTGTACCTGAGCTTTCGCATCCTCATGAATGTCGCATCCCTTGTGTCTCACTCTGTTCCCCCTTCCCTGTCTCCCCTCCCCCTGTCTTTAGATTGTAAGCTCTCGGGCAGGGGCCGTCTCTATCTTATTCTTTGTAAAGTGCCATGTACATTGCTGGCACTATATAAATGCTTATAATAATAAATAATAATAATATATCCTGCCCACTCCCATCAACAGATGGCTTGGGACGGCTTACAAAATACATTTTAAAACCATAAAACAATAAATACAATAAAATACCTGTGTTACTGGAAAAAGCAAGCTACCTTGATGTCCTTTTGTGTTCATTTCTCTCTCCCTGGCTCTGATTTTCTAATGATAGTATGTATACAATGAGCAGAAGGACTGCTTAATTTGCATAAGGCTGGATAGCTTTCATGTGCATGTGAGAGGTTCAGATAAGTTAAATCCAGTTTGGGTGGTGTCTTGAAGGTTACTGTTTGAATCTAAGCCATGCCAGCAGGAGTTAAGGAGCTCCACCTTGGGACTTGACCAGACAAGTTGGTGAATTGGAATTGTGTAGGCAGAGTGTTGTGCCTCTGGTGACTGAGAGATTGGAGTGTGTGCATGCGCTTTGTGTCCCTGATTGGAGCTCATGTGCACACACACACACACACACACACAAGGAGATAAGAAGACCTTCCCATGCAGAAGTATAATCAGCAGCACCCTATCTTCGATGACTGATAAAGAATGAACAAACAAACACTGGAGTACATTTGAGACAGTTATTTTGTATGAGGTTTCCTTTCCCTCCACAACTCCTTCACTCTTCTTTATTTCCCACCCTTTCAATCCACCTCCCCACTGATGCAGCTGATGTTTGGAGTGATGCAGGCAGCCAGTTATGAATTAGATCCTTACCAGTCCGTTGGAGCTTTTGCTGACTGGGGTTGCCAATGCCTTCCTTTGTGAGGGAACTTTGTCGGACACCCTTAAAATTATTGTGGTCTGTCCCCTGCTCAAGAAATAGTCTTTGGACACTGATTCCCCAGCTCGCTATCGCCCTGTCTCTAACCTTCCCTTTGGGGGGAAGGTTATTGAACGGGTGTTTGCCCAGTAGCTTTACGGTCATCTCGATGCTATCGGATTTCTGGACCCATTTCAGTCAGATTTTCATACGAGTTATACCATGGAGACTGCGCTTGTGGCCTTGGTCAATGATCTATGCTTGGAGATTGACAAAGAGAACTGTGCCTTGTTGATCTTGTAGACCTTTCAGCAGCCTTTGATACAGTTGATCATGACATGTTGTTGACACAACTGCAGGACCTAGCAGGGGTGCACAGAACTGTTCTTGAGTGGTTCCATTCATTCCTATTTGTGATGGGAGATTGCTCGTTGTCCCCTGGGAACCTCCCCTGTGGTGTCCCTCAGGATCTATCTTGCTTCCCCTCTTATTCAGTGTGTATCTGAGGCCACTGGGAGAGATCATTTGGAAATTTGGAGTGAAGTACTGTCAGTATGCTGATGACACCTAGCTCTGCCTCTCTTTTTCATCTGACCCAGGTCCTGTGGTCTTGGTGCTTAGCCAATGTCTGGCTGCCATTGGGGACTGGCTGAGAGTGAGCCAATTAAAACTGAATCCAGACAAGACTAAAGTGATAATGGTTGGCCAACCTTGTGACTTGGAGGGGATTGGGACTCCTATCTTGACGGGGTCCATCCCCCACTCATTACCCAGGTTTGCAGCCTTGGACTGCTTCTGGATCCCTGTTGCACCTGGAACATCAGGTTGCAGCGGTGGCCAGGACTTTTCACCAACTCCATCTGGGGAGGAGGGTGCATCCTTTTATTTCTGATTCAGATCTGACCACCATCATCCAAGCCTTTATTACCTCGAGGCTGGATACTGTAATGCGCTCTAGGTGGGTCTGCCTTTGGTGACTGTTCAGATGCTGCAGCTGCTGCAGAATGCAGTGTCCCAACTCCTTTAAGGATGGGTCGCCTTGAGCATATTATAAAGTGCTGTTTTTGATAAATAGCCTGCACCCCACATATTTGAAAGACCACCTTTCCTATGATGTTATACCACAACCCTTGTGGTTAGCTGGGAGTGCTCTCTTGCAAGTACCACCTGCCAATCTTGTTCATACAAGAATTTAATAAATTTGAATAAATAAAATAAATACAACAAGGGCCTGCAGAGAGGCATTCTGGGTTGCTGCAAAGCCTGAGCATATTTTGGAGGCAGTGTGAAAGCTTTTTTTGGCAAAGCATTTGACAGGCAGGGATAGGAGTTGGGGTGGGTGGGCTTAGAGGTGAATTTGTTTTCTTAAAGGGATTTCAGTGTATTTTAATGTATTTTGTATTTTTAATATCGTAAGCCACCCTGAGCCTTAGGGGAATAGTGGAGTAAATAAATAAATGCTGTGTTTTTTCTTTGTTAAAAAAACATGGTTATTTTTCTTTCATGACAAATCTGCTGTTTGTCTCCTCAAGATAAGGACATGGGCAATTGCTGCATTTTCTTCAGGAACAACCTCCCTGCTCATTCTTCCTTTAATTCCCTATCCTCGCTTCTCTGAGTAGTCAATGTTGTCACATCTAACACATTTTCTTTAAACAGCAGTTGACCATCTATGGAAAAATAAGCCTGCACTTACCCTACTCCAATGGGAGAACCAAATGAAAGAAAAGAGAGTGCACCTAGATATGTGTGTCTTCCTGCGTAAACTAACAAATGGAAAACAGTTTTTCTCCTTTCCCATAAGGGATGACTAATCAGGAGGGGGCATGGCAGTGTGTAGTCCTAAATAGTATACTACTGCAGTCATAAAAACAGTACAGAGTAATCTGCCTCACCTTCCCCCTCCTCCACCCACACCCCCAGGGCTTTTAGGAAATTAACAAAATCTTCCCAAGGTTTGAAATAGGACTGGCTGTGTAGCTGTTTTTTTTAAAAAACAAAAACTAATCTCTGCCTCATTTCTTATCATTCCCGGCCCTCGCCCCCTTTGCTCTTCCCAGTGAATCATGCCTCTGCTCTTCCTAATCTGCTTCTCACACTCCCATGTTCATGCTCTTGCCCATGCCGGCTCCACACCTAAGGCTCTCTCTCTGTCACAGTGTGCCAGGCACCTCTTCTATAACGCTTGAAAACATCAACAGTTCTACTAAACTTCCAACTCATCGTCTTGAAGAGGAAAAGACCCCAATCCCATCACACAAACCATCTTTCCCTGTGATTGTCAGTAATTCTCCTGGCCTTTCTTTTGTAGTAGTTCAGGAGACAAACTAATGTTAAAAGTTTATTTAGATAAGACCCAGCATTATCAAAGCTGCTGATACTGTATATGTTGCAGTGACAGAGAAAGGAATTTGTGATACCTGTAGTGCTGAATTTTCATAGACCAGGAGCAGCCTTAGGATTTGTGGGGCCCAGGGCGAAGATAAAATGCGGGGGCCCTGGTGGCCCCTCCCCCTTAGGGGCAACTTCTGCAGTGCCCTGAAGGTGGTCACGTTTGGAACCCCACTGAGGCCCTTTTCACACAGACACAGGTGTTATATTTTATTATACATGTTACAGGGCACCCATAGATCACACCCACAGCCCTGAAACATGTATAATAAAATGTAACACCCATTTTATCAGTGTTAGAGTGTCTGTGTGAAAAGGACCTGAGAGGGAGTGATGCCCCCATATCCTGTCCTAGTGAAAATAGAGGCCGCTGTGGGGCCCTCAGAAAGAGTGAGGAATGGGGCAACCACCCCAGGTTGCCCTGTGGTAAGGCCAGTCCTGTCATAGACAATAATATAGTCATGAACAACTAGATTTTACTAATTATACCAAATGATCATGTTGATAATGATAGGTTCTCAGTTTCTTCTTGGTGGCTTGAGGGTAAGTAAATTTATTAAGGTGCCAGCTTTCGCCATGGCCAACATCCAGACAAAGCTGAACAAAACAAACAAATCAAGTAGCAATCAAGTGCATAAATGAACAATATTAAAAAGGGCAGTTTATGGATTGCCCAAATTACATATATATACAACTTTACAATAAAATAAACCAACAAATCAGACGTTTTCTATATTATTGACATACCCATATCAACTTTTATACATAAGATACTCATTCCTCCCCTCTTATACCAGCATATCTCTACAAACCTTACAGAGCAAAGGTTGCTATTATTCTTAACTGTTTCTCCACATCCGTTGCCAATAGCATTATAATTTTGTTGCAAGGAGATAAATATTCTTTCCCTTTCCAGAGAGGGCTTATCCAGGTTTGTCTTATAGTCTCATAAAAATACCATCTAAACAGAACATGCTGTAGATCTTCTACTTCCCTAACTGAACAGGGATAAATTTGCTTCTCATAAGGCTTGTCTTCATACCACCCAAAAAGAACTGCTGAGTCATACAGCTGAAATCGTAGCAATACAAAGTTTCTTCTCAAGGACGGGTCAGTCAGTTTATTTAAGTAGCTTTCAAATTTGTGCACCTGCTTAAAATGGTGATACCAGGGGGCAACCCTCCAAGATGCAGCTACTGCCATGTCCTCCTGCTTAGCTATATCAGTAGCTCTCACCAACACCAGGTTTCTTTGTTGAATTACATTTCCCCCCCCCCCAAGGAGGCACACGACAGTCCCATACCCTTCAGATGAGCAAACAATTGGTCAAGCCAGGGATAGCACAGAGCACCTTCGCACTCGAGTTCCTCCATTAGACATTGAACTACCAAGTTTGCGTTATTCTGGTTACACAATTTGACCCAGAATCTAAGGTAAGCCATCCTCCCGATACAACTTATAGGCAACACACCTGTTTCCGCTCTTAGTATCGCTCCTGGCACCCCTTGGGAAACCCTCAGCAGGCTTCTTAAAAATTTGTTTTGAACCACTTCCAGGTTTTCAAATTTGTCTGCTGGTATTATCTTAACACCATAAGCCAAGGTCGATTGTACCTTGGCTCTATAAACCCTCAAAATGGAGGACATTTTTGCAACCCTAGATCTTGCCACAAGCCGATTTTTTTTCCTATGACGTTCCCATGAACCGCTGCTACTCAAGGTAACACCAAGATAAACGTACGAGTCAACCTGGGTAAACTCGTTACTTTTCACCTTCCAGGCATACTTGTGTGGTTTGCTCCCCATAACCATAATTTGAGACTTCTGAAGATTCACAACTAATTCTTTGTCCTCACAATACTCCAGCAAGTTTTCTAATTGATTTTTTAGACCCTTCTGGTTCTGGGACATTAAGACAATGTCGTCTGCATATAGCAGTGCCGACACTGTCCGATCTTTAATCTTTGGGGGATAATGCTCCTTAGTCTGAAGTTTTTTGATAAAGTTGAATAGATATATATTGAACAGCACACAGCCTTGCCTGACTTCTCTTGAGATTGGTATAGTAACTGACAGAGCCCCGCATGTATTAGTCTTAAGCAAGCCTTATTATCAGAATGGAGCTGTATTATTAGGGTCAATAGGCTTGAGGGATATAATAGTTTATAAGACATTTTATTAAATGTGGAAAATAATTTTTGGTTGTATACGAACCTTACAACCTCATGTAACATGAGAAAATTCAAGTTATTCTCAGAAATCTGAAGTATAAAAAGACTCCTCTTTAAGGTGCTTTTGCTATTGATCTGCTACCTCAAGAAGCTAGTAAGCTGCATTATACATTGATTTGATTTATTTACCTAAAGCAAAAACCTAATGGTTTTTTAAAAAAAACGTTAACTATGTCCTTTATATGTATAGAAATTGTATAAACTTTATACAATAAAATTCTTACAATGAAAGTTTATACAACTTTATACAATTAAATTACTTATACAACAAAATTCTTTGAAAAAGGACAGAGTTATGGCATTGTGAAATTTTTTGTAGATGACTTATGATAATAAATAAATGACCTGTAAAGAAATAATGTCATAGTTTAGTTAGTGATAAATAGTAAAAAGAGTAAGCATGTACGGTAATAAATTAAGTACGTATGTTGTGTTAATGTTGATGTTACGTTATGCAATATATATAACAAAGTGTAAATAATTTCCATGCTTTTTAGTGTTTAAGCTTTATTACATTGTATGTTGTTAAATGTATTTTTTAATGTAAGTAATTTATTTTTATGCTTTTTGGCATTTAAGTTTTGGTAAACTGTATTTTGTGAAATGTTTTTTGAAGCGTAAGTTTCTTTAGAAATGATTCTGCCAGAAACAATGCTGAAGGCTTATATGCTATAACTTTGGGGGGGGGGGAATAGATTTTTTTTTAAAATAAATAAAGAAATGATTCTGCCTTTAACATTTTTAAAAACCATTAGGTTTTTTGTTTTAGGAAATTTCCTAGCTTTTGGGGGGGTTTCGTGGTAGGGGTAGAAGCCTTGTACCCCCAGCTCCCCTAGCAGGGAACCCTCCAGGGTAGCGGCGCACATGCAAAGCTGCTTTGCACTGTGGTGCTAGCAGAGCGGAGAGGCACGAATATTTCCCTCTTCTCACCTGGCTAGCATCGCTGTGCAAAGGAGGCCACATGTATATAGAGAGGGGTCCTCCTTCCCCTCCACATTCTCACTCTCACCCTCCCCACACCTACACGCGTACACACACTCACTCCCCCTTCTCCACACAAACACACTCACTCACTTTCCTCTCCCCCATTCATTCCTCCCCCCTCCCCCACACCTTTGCTGCCGCTGCCACTACTAGTTCTGCTCTTCCTTCTCCGCCATCCTCCTCCTCCTCTGCTGACCTGCTGCTGCTGCCCTGGCTGGCCCTGCACCGCCAGCGTGTTTTCAGTCAGGAATCTGGTAGCGGGGGCGGCTCTGGGCAGGATCAAGCCTAGGGCGCATCGGGCACAAGAAAAAGGCAGAGAGGCTGGTGGGGGAGTAGTTCTCCCCCTCCATCTCCCCTCCCTCCATCCCACTGCAGCCCCGTACCAGTGGTGAGCGAGTGGCAGAGCAAGCAGGCGGGGAGGGTGGCAGTAGTTCCTCAGCCACTCCCCTCCCCTCTCTTCTCCTCTCCCCCTGTCCCTTAACTGCTGAAGGGGGAGGTGGGGACACTGGAGGAGAGGGAACAGCCATGAGAGGGAAGATGCCAGGGGGGGGGGGGGAGCCTGCAAGCAACCCCCTCTCACAAAGACAGACAGACAGTCTCTCTCTCTCACACACACACGCTCACACACGCGTGCACTTTCTCAGACAGACAGACATACTCACAGAGATGAGGAATGACATGGGGTTGGATCCAGCCCCGCCACCATTCCAGCTGCTCCTGGTGTATTCTACCTCTTTGTATTCTACCTCTTTCTAATCCTCTTTGTATTCTACCCAGTCTCACTTGTCATTTCAGTTGCTCCCGGTGGCCTCTTTGCTGCGATCCCAACTGGTCCCATGTCATCACAATACCTCCTTTTGGTTCCCTCCTTTTTTCCCTATCTTGGCAATTTTTATTCTTCCCCCACCCCCAAATACACACACCCCTCTGCCCATTTTTGGTATTCCACTCCCTCCCTACTCCCCCTTTTTTAAGAGATGCAGCTTCATTGTATTGCTTTACTGCCCAGTAAGGGCTATTGGCATACACAGAGCTCCGTTATTCCCAATTGGCTCTCATGTTGCTTCTGTTGTTTCCAATGGGCAATCCTTATTTGTATTAGTATGTCTCCATATATGCTCTATTCTCTGGGTGCATGCAAGGTGCAAGACGGATATGTGTACCCCTGTACCAAACAGGGGGTTGAACTCAGTGACCCACGTGGTCACTTCCAACTCTGTGATTTTAATGCTGAATGGGGTGTGTGTGTGTGTGTGTGTTTGTTTGTTTGTTTGTTTGTTTGTTTGTTTGTTTGTGTTTTAAAGACACCCTTTAAGCTAAGATTGGGTATTAGACCCTGAAACTGTTTCAGAGCTTACTGTTCCTGGAGCTGGTCAGGACTTCTCTCTGGGAAAGAGTTATATTCTCAAATCTGAAATTTATTCCCAAAAAGAATAAAGATTCAGAGACTAAGAGAGCACTCCTCTCCCACCGAAGTCTATGGGAGCTGAGCCATTGACTCCAACAAGGACATAATTGCACTAAATGTCTTGTTGCCCCAAACCCTTTGTTTTGCAGATTAAATCAATCAACTCACAGACAGTGGGTGGGGTTGCAGTCTCAGAGGGTTGTATGCTCTGCCTTAAGTCTTCTCTTGCAGTGTTCTTACCAGATGGAATTGGTGGAAACTAAGCACTGCTAGCCTGTGCCACCACCACAACTGGATGTTTTAATCACATTGATGGATCTAGGTGTACCCTAAGGCTGTGGACATGAGTAACCAGAGGAGGCTTGTCTTCATAAATGATGGGTGTTGCTGTTCCCCTCAACAGGGATTACCATTCCTGATAGTGTTAATATTAACCATATATGAACAGATTCATAAAAAATAATTCTGTTCAACTTACATTGGCAAGGATTCTATGAATTTTTGAGGCTAAAATGCAAATATGATTTTGGATATTGCAGGGGTACTATTTTTGTTTTTTTGGAAACGAAGACTCGGTTGTCATTTATTAGATCATCACAAAGTTAGACTGACTTTCTGTTCTTGCACAGTGGCTCATGGGTGGGTCAATGATTCATATGAGTAGCTCTGGAACTAGTACAAAAAGCATAACCATATAAGTCCAGATACCTTATTCCCTTATCTGAAAATCCTAGTTACCTGAATGCTTGGGTTGTCCCCTCATAATCATATCCTTTAATGTTATAGTTAATGTCCGTATCTGGGTCGAGCTGTGGACAGACTTGGGTACTGTACTGTAGTCAGTGCCAGGAGAAGAGCCAGAATATGAACCTGGGTTGTGGTCCATAAACAGTGCCGAGATTCAGTCAGAATCCAAAGAACCAAGTGAAATCAGCAACTGGAAGTTGGGAGCTGAATTAAGAGCCAGATAATCCAAGACAATTAGGAGGTGAGAGCAGACTAAGAATAAGAAGAATATGTTTGTGTCTATATATACAAATGCTAGAAGTCTAGAAAGTAAGAAAAGTAAGTAAGGATTAGAGTGTTTGGCACTAAATGAAGATATTGACATAATAGACATCTCTGAGACTTGATGGAATGAGGATAACTAATGGGATGCAGCAATACCAAGATAAAAAATATCTCAAAATTACAGAGTCAATTGAGCTGTTGGAGGAGCATATTAAAGATAGCATTGAGTCAAGTAGGATTAAAATTTTAAAGGAATCAAACAGTGCTCTGGAATCTCTATGGATAGAAGACAGCATTTAGTCAAGTAGGATTAAAATTGTAAAGGAAGCAAACTGCACTATTATATGGATAGAAGGTTCCATGCTTAACAGGAAGGGTATTACAGTGGGGCTAGCCTATCAACTGTCTGACCAGGACAATGAGACTGACTTTAAAATGCTACAGGAAACTAGTCAGGCTACTAAAGTTGGAAACACAATAATAATGGATGACTTCAACTACCCTTATATTGGGTGAATGTCACTTTGGGGTGTGATAAGGAGGTAATATTTCTAGATGCCATAAATAACTGCTTCTTGGAGCAGCTAGTCCTGGATCCTGAAAGAGTTGGAGTGACTTTGGATCTAGTTCTAAGTGGAGCACAAGACCTGGTGCAAGGGGTAACAGTCATAGAACCGCTTGGTAATAGTGATCATAGTATATTAATTATATTTATTCAACATGCTTATAACGAGGAGAACACAAAAAAACCCTACCACAATGTTTAACTTAAAAAAGGGAAACTATACAAAAATGAAAAAACTAGTTAGGAAAACTAAAGGGAGCAGTTGTGAGGACTAAATGTCTTTGAGGCGTGGAAACTGTTTAAAACCACCATCTTGATGACCCAGTTTAAATGTATTCCACAAGTAAAAATAGGTAGTAAGAGGACCAAATAGATGCCAGGGTGGCTAAATGGTGAGGTGAAGGAGGCCATTAGAGCCAAATGACATCCTTTAAAAATTGGAAAGCTAGTCCTAATGAGAAAAGTAGGAAAGAGCACAAGCAGGGGCAAAGAGCACAAGCAGCATCCTCGGCTGTCATCGCTTGAGGACACCACGACTCTCCTGGGGCTTGGCCTTCCTGCCACCCCAAGCTCCACCGACCAGCGGACTGAAAGGCGCGCGCCTAATGGCAGGTACTTTTATCCATTTGTTTTCTACTGTATTTCCTCCTCCTATCTTACTCACTAACATGTCTGCCCTATTTTCTCGCCTTTTCTTTCCCTCCTCTCCTTCTCCTCTTCCTGTCCATCTTTTTCTTCCTCTACTTTTCTCCTCCCAGCTTCTTCCTCCCCCCAACCGATCACCACTCTCTAACCTCCCCCATACATCCTTTGCTCCCTTGGCTACTTTCTCTCATTGCTCCCCTTCCACTCCTGTCTCTAGCCTTCCTCGATGCTCCCCTTCTCCCAATCTTATCCCTATTCCTCCTGTCTCTAGCCTACCACGACGCTCCCCTTCTCCCAATCTTATCCCTATTCCTTGCCTCCCCCCTCATCAACTACCATTTTTCTGCTCCCTCTGGAACTGTCGCTCATCTATCAGTAAAGCTCCCTATATCCATGATCTTTTCCTCTCTCGCTCCCTCCAGCTCCTTGCCCTTACTGAAACTTGGATCACTCCCTCGGACTCTGTCACGCCTGCTACCCTCTCCTGTGGGGGTCTCTCCTTCTCTCACCAACCCCGCCCTGAAGGACGGGGTGGTGGGGTGGGCCTCCTTCTTGCTAAATCCTGTCAGTTCCAACCAATTTCTCCTCCCCCCTCTCTCTCCTTCCATACCTTTGAGGCTCACTCCGTGCGCCTCTACTCCCCCCTCCATCTACGTGTTGCTGTCATCTACCGTCCCCCTGGTCCTCTCTCTTCCTTTCTTTCTGACTTTGAGTCCTGGCTCACTTTCTTCCTCTCTGTTGATATCCCCACTCTCATCCTTGGTGACTTCAACATTCATGTTGATGACCCATCTCAGCCCTCAGTCTCTCGCTTCCTCTCCCTAGCCTCCTCCTTCAACCTCCACCTTTGGACCAACTCCCCCACCCATACTAATGGCCATTCTCTTGATCTTGTCCTCTCTAGAAACTGCTCTGTCGCTGATCTCTCCTTCGATCCTCATCCTATATCAGACCACTTCCTTGCCTCTTTCAACATTTCCCACTGTCCCCCCTCCTCTTCCCCTTCTCTACGCCCCTTCCGTGACCTTCAAGCTATTGATCCCCTGGACTTTGCCTCCTCTCTCTCTCCCCTTCTTCCTACAGTCTTCTCTTCCTCCTCCCCTGACTCCGCTGTCTCTGCTCTCAACGCCTCTCTCTCCTCCACACTTGACTCCCATGCCCCTCTCTCTTCCCGCCCTGCCTTCTCCCACAACCCCCGTCCTTGGCTCACCCCTAGTATCCGCCACCTCCGTTCTTGCACTCGTGCTGCTGAACGACTCTGGCGCAAATCCCATTCTCACGCTGACTTCCTTCACTTCAAATTCTGTCTCTCCACCCTTACTTCTGCTATCTCCCTTGCTAGACAACACTACTATGCCTCCCGCATTGAGTCCTGTTCTCGGGACCCTCGCCGCCTGTTCTCTACCTTTGACTCCCTCCTCAAGCCTCCCTGTCCTCCCCCTCCTTCTTCCCTTTCTGCTCAGGATCTTGCCTCCTTCTTCACCTCCAAGATAGACAAGATCCGCCTCGACATCGCTTCCCACTCCTCTCTTCCCACTCCCACCCCTCTCCCTCCTCCCCCTCCTTCTCTCATGTCCTCCTTCTCCCCTGCCTCCCTTAAGGAAATCTCCTCTCTGCTCTCCTCCTCCAACCCTTCCACTTGCCCCCTTGATCCCATTCCTTCCCGCCTCCTCACCTCCATTACTCCCACTGTCGCCCCTTCCTTCCTGCACATCATCAACCTCTCCCTCTCTACTGGCTCTTTCCCTTCTGCCTTCAAACATGCCACAGTCTCTCCTATTCTCAAAAAGTCCACTCTTGACCCCTCTGACCCTTCTAGCTATCGTCCTGTCTCACTCCTTCCTTTTGCTTCCAAGCTGCTTGAACGTGTTGTCTACTCCCGCTGCCTTGACTTCCTATCCTCCAACTCCTCCCTTGACCCCCTCCAATCTGGCTTCCGCCCCCTTCATTCTACTGAAACTGCTCTCGCTAAGATCACCAACGATCTTCTGGTGGCTAAATCTAAACGTCTCTATTCCATTCTTGTCCTCCTTGATCTCTCTGCTGCCTTCGATACTGTTGACCACTCACTCTTGCTGGATTCCCTTCACTCCCTTGGCTTTTGTGGCTCTGTCCATAACTGGTTCTCCTCCTACCTCTCTGACCGCTCCTTTAATGTGTCTCTCTCCAACTCCACCTCCTCCTCCTTCCCCCTCTCAGTTGGTGTTCCTCAAGGCTCTGTTCTTGGCCCTCTCCTCTTCTCGATCTATACCTCATCCTTAGGCAAACTCATTGCCTCCCATGGCTTCCAATACCACCTCTATGCTGATGACACTCAACTCTATCTCTCTACTCCCTCTCTCTCTCCCTCTGTTCAAGCTCGTCTCATCAACTGTCTCTCTGACATCTCTACCTGGATGTCTCAACGTCAACTCAAACTCAACATGGCTAAAACTGAACTCCTTATCTTCCCCCCTCATCCTTCCTCTCCTTCCTCACTGTCAATAACTATTGATGGAGTCACCATCCTGCCTGTCCCCCAAGCCCGTAGCCTAGGCTTCATCTTTGACTCAGCCCTTTCTTTTAAACCCTACATTGACTCTGTTGCTAAATCCTGTCGCTTCTCCCTCCATAACATTGCTAAGATTCGCCCTTTTCTCTCTGTCTCGTCTGCCAAAACTCTTGTTCATGCTCTGGTCATCTCTCGCCTCGATTACTGTAACCTCCTTCTCACTGGCCTTCCCCGGTCTCACCTTTCTCCCCTCATCTCTGTCCAAAACTCTGCTGCCAGGGTCATCTACCTCGCCAGTCGCTTCGACCATGTGCAGCCCCTCCTCTCTTCGCTTCACTGGCTTCCCCTTCCTGAACGAATCCTGCACAAGCTCCTAGTCTTCACCTATAAAGCTCTTCACAACCTTGCTCCCCCCTACCTCTCTGCACTTATCGCCCTCCATACTCCAGCCCGTGCACTTCGCTCCTCCTCTGTCCCTTCTCTCACCCTTCCACGCCTTCCCTGCTCCCCTAAGCGCCTTCGTCCCTTCTCACTTGCTGCCCCCCATGCCTGGAACTCCCTCCCTGTCCACATCCGCCTTGCCCCCTCCCTTCATACCTTCAAATCTCTCCTTAAAACTCACCTCTTTCGCTCTGCTCTGTCTGACTCTTTATCCTGCTGAGCCACTATTCCTATACCTACGATCGGTTTACCCTTATCCTTGCAACATGGACCTGCCTGCTGTCATTCTCATCGTAACCAAGCCAAGTACGTGCACTTGAGACCTCGCATCTTCATGAATGTTAGACCCCTTGTCTCTCCCTCTGTTCCCCTTCCTAAGTCTCTCCCCCAGCTCCTGTCTCTCAGATTGTAAGCCCTAGGGGCAGGGACCGTGTCTATTTTATTACTTTGTAAAGTGCCAGGTACACTGCTGGCGCTATATAAATGTTTGTTAATAATAATAATAAATAATAAATTAGAAATAAAACATGAATAAGGCAGGCCAAGGGAGAACTCGAAGGAGTGTCTTGAGAAAGATGCAAAAACTAATAATAAAAAGTTTTCCAAATACATCAGAAGCAGGAAGCCTAGCTGAACCATTAGATGTCCAGGGAATGAAATGGGCACTCAAGGAAATTGTGGAGAAGCTAAATTAATTATTTGCTTCCGTCTTCACTGCAGAGGATGTTGAGGAGATACCCTCCACAGAACAATTCTTTGTTGATGATGAATCTGAGGAACTGTCACAAATCAACATGATTCTAGAAGAGATACTAGAGCAAATTAACACATTAAATAGTAACAAGTCATGAAGACCTGATAGTATCACCCAAGGGATCTGAAGGAACTCGGATATGAAATTACAGAAATACTATTGGTAATTTGTAACCTACTGCTAAAATCTGCTTCTGTACCTGAGGACTGGAAGGGAGTGAATGTAACTCCAATTTTTAAAAAAGACTTCAAAGGCAACCCTGGAGGTGAGCTTGACATCAGTGTTGGGCAAAGTGGTGGAGATGGCTATGGATATGTCTGAATTATCAGGTATGTTGAAACATGACATAATGGGGAAGAGCCAACATAGTTTTCTCAAAGGGAAGTCATGGCCTCGCTAATCTTTTGGAATTTATTGAGGGTGTGAGCAAGCATGTGGACAAAAGTGAGCCAGTGAATATAGTGTATTTGGATTTTCAGAAACTGATAAGGTTCTTCACAAGAGACTCTTGAGGAAACTAAGTAGACATAGGATAGGAGTTGATCACAGATTGGTAACTGGTTTAAGAATAGAAAACAAAAAGTAAGACTGAATTGTCAGTTTTCACAATAGAAGGAAACAAATAGAGGGATGCCCCAGGGGTCTGTACTGGGACAGGTGTTATTTAATATATTCATTAATGACCTGGAAAAGGGAGTAAAGGGTGAGGTGATAAAATTTACAGATGACACAAAGTTATGCAAGATTGTTAAGACCAGGGTGAACTGTGAGGAATTATAGGAGGATCTTGCAAGATTTGGAGACTGGGCAACTAAATGGCAGATTAATTCAGTGTTGACAAGTGCAAAGTGATACACATAGAGGGGAATAATCCTAACTATACCTACACAATTCTGGGTTCTACGTTATTAGTTACAACTCAAGAAAAAGATTTTGGAGTCATTGAGGGCGATCCCATGCCCCACACATGCTACGCGCATCCTGTGCGTGAGCATGTGCGTGCAAACCGTGCGCATCTCCATAAGGATTGCATTATGCCATGTGGATCACGTGCAGGACCTGCACGGATCTCACGTGAATCCCGCTTGGAATTGCGGCCACTGTGAACCATTCATTGAAATCCTCACCTCGTTGTGCGGTAACAGTAAAAATGGCAAACAACGTTAGGAATTATTTGGAAAGGGGTAGAGAATAAAACAGAAAATACAATAATGCATGAGAGGGGACATACCTTGGACTTGAGGTGGGGGACGTATTGGATCATTACCTCCTATGGGCCTGTCTCCTGGTACATCTGCCCCTGGAAAGGTGCAGAACCTTTTTGGTTGGTTCGTCCCTTGATACTTATGAAACTGGATAGGTTCCAGAATGCTCTCAGGGAATTACCCTCCAACCTCGACGGCCAGTCACTCGATGACCTCGTGGCTTTTTGGAACATCTTGCTGACCGAGGCCATCAACTGGTCTGCTCCCAGGTATCTGCTCCCCAAACATCAGCGACGTAGGTCCCTGTGGTTTATGTAGAACCCATGGCAGCTGAAGCAGGAGGGGAGGCAGTTAGAGCAACGGTGGTGTTGTACTCGCGCTGAAGACTATAGATTGCAGCATAGAGTTAGTTTAAAAAGTGCGGTGGCTGTGCAAACACCAAAGCAGTGTGTCTTTGCTGCCATCATAGCATCCGTGAAGTCTCATCTAGCTGAGTTTTTCCGGGTGGTGAAGCGGCTGGTCAGTTCAACCTGTCTCCGCCTGGAACTGGAGTCTTCCAGTGCACGCTGTGACATGTTTATTGACTATTTCACAGATAAAATCACTTGCATTCACCATGATTTCGACGTTGCAGTTGATGTGGTGGGTTAATTTGGTGAAAGCCGTAAATAAATTTTGATTTGATTTGATACGGTGGGAGAACCAGAGGTTATGGATGCCCCGACTTGTCCAGTTTTATGGGGTCAATTTCAGTGGGTGTCATCTGCTGATGCCAGGGATGTGCTTGGGGGCAGTTAAAGCCGCATCTTGTGAACTGAACCTGTGCCTGTCCTGGCTGATTAAGGCTTGTCAGGTGATGTTGGGGCCATTGCCTCACTTCAGGAGAACAGAGTTCTGAGTTGCCACAAGGAGGTCGTAGTGCGGCCTCTGCTCAAGAAGCCATCCCTTGACATTGACTCCATTGCTAGCTATTGGCCAGTCTCTAACCTTCCCTTTTTAGGGAAGGTTATTGAATGGATGGTGGTTCAGCAGCTTCAGGGGCATTTGGACCACATCAGTTTTCTGGTTCCCTCACAGTTTGGCTTCTGTCTGGGCTATGGCACTGAGACTGAGCTTCTGGGCTTGGTTGACTACCTTTGCAATGAGTTAGATCAGGGTCATTCGACCGTATTGGTTTTGTTAGATCGGTCGGTTGCTTTTGACACTGTTAATCATGAGATGTTGGTGACTCGCTTGTGGGACTGTGCTGGGGTGGGCGGAATCGTTCTTGAGTGGTTCTGCTCTTTCCTGGTCGGGAGGACTTAGCGGGTGGTTCTGGTGGACCATTCTTCGTCTTCCCCAGGATCTCACGTGTGGAGTCCCGCAAAGTTCTATTCCATTCTCTCTTCTGCTCAATGTGTACATGCAGCCATTGGCTGAGGTCATGAGGGGATTTGGTGTTGGGTGTCATCAATATGCTGACAACATCCAACTGTACATCTCATTTTCAGCTGACCCAGGCCTGGCAGTCTTGGTGCTTACCCAGTGTCTGGCAGCTGTGGGGGACTGGATGAGGGTGAGCTGCCTGAGGTTGAACCCTGACAAGATGTGGGTGATGTTAGCGGGGGGGGGGGGGGGTCAGCCTCTCCTTGGTCCCTCAGGTTCATAGTCTGGGGGTGCTCCTCAGTTCGCAACTCCGCTTGGATGTTCAGGTGGCAGCTGTGGTGAGGAGTGTGTTTTGTCAGTTATATCTGGTACAGCAACTTCGGCCGTATGTCTCCGAGTCCAACCTTGCCACTATCATCCATTCCTTCATCACCTCAGGACCGGACTACAGTAATGCGCTCTATGTGGGGATACCCTTCTGGATCAGCCCCTGCGGTCGGCTGGGAGCGCCATCTCAAGGTCCCCTGAGTTTCTCAGGTGGCAACCATGGAGAGGGCGTTCTCAGTGGCCACTCCGGGGCTGTGGAACACTCCTGGCAGGGGTCTGCCTGTCCCCGGACCTTCCCTCCTTTCAGTGACAATGAAATACCTGGCTGTTTTGCCAGGCTTTTGGTGAGGGAGACGGGTAGTGGGGGTGGTGGGTAGGGCGGGGTGGTGGTGTTTTAGCTCCATCAGATTGCTAATGTTTTATACTGGTTTTATTTTGTGTTTTACGGTTTTAAATTGTATGCCGCCCCAAGCTGCCAAAGGCAGCTTGGGTGTGTGTGTGTGTTAAGTTCCGCTCTTTTTAATGAATTTATAATTTGAATAAGTTTTTAAGATTTATAAATATTTTAAATGTATTTAACAATGTTGTGAGCCGCCCTAAGCTGCCATTGTGAGCAGGAGGCAGTGGACTATAAGTACATATAAATAAATAAAGTATGGGACAGGATATCAAACAGTGCAATAAATAAATACATTTTAAAAAAGTTAAAATAAAATAATGCTGCTATATAAATCTATGATGTGACCACACCTTGAATATTGTGTGCTCTTCTGGTCACTCCATCTCAAAAAAGATATGGTAGAACTAGAAAAGGTATAGAGAAGTATGACAAAAATGATTAAGGGTATGGAACAGCTTCCATACGAGAAGAAGCTTGGAGGAAGGGGATATGCCAGTTAAAGAAAGTCGTTTTTTTCTCTTAACGCACAATTAATTTGTGGAATTTGTTGCCAGATTTATGTGGTCAAGGCCAGTAGCATAGCTGGGTTTAAAAAAGGATTGGATAAATTCTTAGAGGATAGGTCCATTAATGGCTATTAGCCAAGTAGGTTAGGGGACATAACCTCTGACTGTTGGTTGCTGGGAGTGAACAGAAGGGAATGGATCACTCCACTATGACCTGCTGGGTACTTCTCCAAAACGACCAAGAATGACTATTGTTGGAGTCAGAGATGCTGGGCTCAATGGACCATTGGTCCAACTCACTCTGGCACTTCTTACATTCTTATGAGTGTCCAAGGCAGGGCCAGAGCTGGGTCCAAGCAAGGGCAAAACTGGAGGAAGACTAAGTCAAGGCAGGAGGCTGGGAAGACATTCCATCATCCAGGTAGCTACCGTGTTGCTGGGATAACTTCCTGTAAGCCCTGTGACCCATATAGAAGTCCAGTCAGTCACTGCAGGTACAGCATGATTGGCTAATTGGGACATGAAGTCAAGTGGGGTGCACGGTAGAGTCTGGCAGTGTTGCTGTAGAACAAAGGTGATAAGCAGCTTTTTAGGAGCCACAGTGGTCTAAATGCTGGTCTAAATTTCCTGTAGCTTGGGTTCAATGTTGGTAGGGGCTTTACACTTAGGGGTTTTTTAGTCAAGCGCCTCCCCACCCATTACCCACCCATCACCCACCCGTCATGCATGTTGTAGGGCTGCATAGGGCACCAATGTGGCCCTGCAACATGCATGATGGGTGGGTAATGCGTGAGGAGGCGCTTGTCTAAAAACACCCATTGATGATGATGATCCAAACATGGTTATTCAAAGGTTTGGATGTCCCCAAGGCTATTAAGATAATTGTATTATGTGGATTGTATAATATTTTATTTGTAGTAATCTTTTTAAGAGTTTGAGGAAAACATTTTCTGCCATGTTCTCCTCATGTAGTTTGTCTGCTGTTCATTCTCTTTGTATCCTTGTAAAATGTTATATTTTGAATGCTGACCCAGAATTCTATTTTCCAAATTAAATGATATATTTTAACCTTATTTAGGCCTTTTTATACTAGAGAAATACTAACCATTCTTTGGTAGCACATCTGTAACACATCACATGTCCACCCACAGAAATTCTCCATATGGTTCTGTCATGCTACCTTACAACTCATTGGGATGAACTTTCAAAACTGGTTTGTCTAGATCCTTCTTACAGACTGTTTCTCCCTTTTGGTAGCCTCTCTACAAAACATGCCTTTGAAGCTTGAGAGATCACTGCTGCTTTACCTTTATCTATACTTAGAAAGTCATACAGATTTTTCATAAACCCACAGATGTCCACTACAGGGTTTTAAAGCAACAGCAAATTCAACTAACATGAATAGATCGTAGTAGGAACTAACTAGTAGGAGCTAGCCATTCCTGCCACAGAAAGGCAAGTGTAATCTTTACAAAACTGGGAAGGTGGTCAGGGGCAGCTGGTGGGGGAGGGGCAGTTGAGTTCTGCCCTGCCTCCCATGGAGCCACCTTCTTCCTCTCTCTCATTCCTCTCCCCTCTGCCTGTCTTTGCTTCTGCATCCCACTGCCAGTGCGTGTGCAAAGCTATCTCAGCTGTGAGCGAGAGAGTGGGGTGGAAGGAAAGGCAGAATGGGCCTTGGAGGCAGGGCGATGCGTTACCTTTATTGCACAAGCTCCCAGGGCAACTCCTTCAACCGCCCTGAGGGTATTTGTGCTGTAAAGGCAAGGGGAGGGTTTGGAGGTGGGAGCTGGGGAGCTCCTTGCAATTCCCAATGCAGGGAGCCCCCTATCAACACTGCCTCCAGGTGGTGAGGTATCTTCCTGGCTACTGCTGGGACCCACGCCTCTTCTCCCCAGAGAACCAAGATAGCTGCCAGACTCTGCAGCCAGGACAAAGATTGCTAGGAAGTTCTCCCTGCCTCACCCCCCACTCCATTTCTATCCCTCCCTGCCGGCCCCCTCTCAGTTTTTGCCTCTCTCTCTCCCTGCCTGCCCCTATACCCACCCCTCCCTGCCTGCCTCAAACCTGCCTCTCATTTCTCCTACATCTCTCTCCTTCCTCTCTGTCTTTTCTCCTCCACTGTCGATTTCCATTCCTCCCTGACCCCACCTACTTTTCTACCCCCCTCTCTCTCCCTGCCTCCCCTTCCACCCACCCCTTTCCTCTCCCTCCCTGTCTTACTCCATGTCCCCTTTCTACCACTACTAATCCTTTCTGCCATCCACCCACCAACCCACTCCCAATTTCAACCTCTCTCCTCCTCCCTGCCTTCCCTTAAGCCATTCCCCCCATTTCTACTTCTCCTCCTGCCTCTCCCCCAACTTCCCCCCTCCCCATCTCTCCCTCCTTGTCTTTCCTTCCTTCTTTCCCCCTGTGTCTACCCCCGCCCCCGGCTTCCCTTTCATCCACACACACCGTTTCTACCCCTCCTCCCTGCCCTTCCCACCGCCCCCCCCCCCTCCCGAAGGGCCACCAGCTGCCACTACAGGTGATACTTACCAGATCACCACAGAGCTCTCAGTACTGGTTTGTGATCCTACTCTGAGCACTCTTAGGAGCCAATTGCAGTCATTTGTCTGTCAGGTCAGTCTTTTGTTTTAAACATTAAGCACTAAAGTTTCAAACAACCAATGTGGAGAACCTGTCTGGAAATTCCAAGTCTCTGCAGTCTTGTTCACCTCTCCAAAGCAAAGCAGAGTGTCTTCAGTGGCTCTAGCTCTTTCAGACTTTTAAAAAAAACCCAGAATAAATATAATGAAAATTAAATGGTATAGGATACACCACTGCACTAGTATTTGTGGGATACCATAAATCTGCCCCTGGCGCGATCTCATTCCCCTTTGTTGGGATACCACAAATACTAGTCCCCAAAAACAATTTACTGAATCTAAATCATCTAGGGTAGATTCTCCCACTGTCTTTAAATCTGATGCAGCTACGCAGACATCTCTGTAATGGCATCCACCGGGAGTAGGCAAGGAAATGAGGAGAGTACCATCAGTGGTCATCCTCCCTTACCCATATCAAGCCCCTCTATGACTGTAATGGCATCCACCGGGAGTAGGCAAGGAAATGAGGAGAGTACCATCAGTGGTCATCCTCCCTTACCCATATCAAGCCCCTCTATGACTGTAATGGCATCCACCGGGAGTAGGCAGGGAAATGAGGAGAGTATCATTAGTGGTCATCCTCCCTTACTCATGTCAAGCCCCTCTATGACTATAATGGCATCCACCGGGAGTTGGCAGGGAAATGAGGAGAGTATCATTAGTGGACGTCCTCCCATGCCAATCCCCTCTATGACCAGCTCCTCTAGCCATCATCCATTGGATCTAGTTGCCTTTGGTTGCATCAATTGGTAGCGTTCCCTATGATGTGCGTTCCCTATGACGTCTCTATTCCATTCTTGTCCTCCTTGATCTCTCTGCTGCCTTCGATACTGTTGACCACTCACTCTTGCTGGATTCCCTTCACTCCCTTGGCTTTTGTGGCTCTGTCCATAACTGGTTCTCCTCCTACCTCTCTGACCGCTCCTTTAATGTGTCTCTCTCCAACTCCACCTCCTCCTCCTTCCCCCTCTCAGTTGGTGTTCCTCAAGGCTCTGTTCTTGGCCCTCTCCTCTTCTCGATCTATACCTCATCCTTAGGCAAACTCATTGCCTCCCATGGCTTCCAATACCACCTCTATGCTGATGACACTCAACTCTATCTCTCTACTCCCTCTCTCTCTCCCTCTGTTCAAGCTCGTCTCATCAACTGTCTCTCTGACATCTCTACCTGGATGTCTCAACGTCAACTCAAACTCAACATGGCTAAAACTGAACTCCTTATCTTCCCCCCTCATCCTTCCTCTCCTTCCTCACTGTCAATAACTATTGATGGAGTCACCATCCTGCCTGTCCCCCAAGCCCGTAGCCTAGGCTTCATCTTTGACTCAGCCCTTTCTTTTAAACCCTACATTGACTCTGTTGCTAAATCCTGTCGCTTCTCCCTCCATAACATTGCTAAGATTCGCCCTTTTCTCTCTGTCTCGTCTGCCAAAACTCTTGTTCATGCTCTGGTCATCTCTCGCCTCGATTACTGTAACCTCCTTCTCACTGGCCTTCCCCGGTCTCACCTTTCTCCCCTCATCTCTGTCCAAAACTCTGCTGCCAGGGTCATCTACCTCGCCAGTCGCTTCGACCATGTGCAGCCCCTCCTCTCTTCGCTTCACTGGCTTCCCCTTCCTGAACGAATCCTGCACAAGCTCCTAGTCTTCACCTATAAAGCTCTTCACAACCTTGCTCCCCCCTACCTCTCTGCACTTATCGCCCTCCATACTCCAGCCCGTGCACTTCGCTCCTCCTCTGTCCCTTCTCTCACCCTTCCACGCCTTCCCTGCTCCCCTAAGCGCCTTCGTCCCTTCTCACTTGCTGCCCCCCATGCCTGGAACTCCCTCCCTGTCCACATCCGCCTTGCCCCCTCCCTTCATACCTTCAAATCTCTCCTTAAAACTCACCTCTTTCGCTCTGCTCTGTCTGACTCTTTATCCTGCTGAGCCACTATTCCTATACCTACGATCGGTTTACCCTTATCCTTGCAACATGGACCTGCCTGCTGTCATTCTCATCGTAACCAAGCCAAGTACGTGCACTTGAGACCTCGCATCTTCATGAATGTTAGACCCCTTGTCTCTCCCTCTGTTCCCCTTCCTAAGTCTCTCCCCCAGCTCCTGTCTCTCAGATTGTAAGCCCTAGGGGCAGGGACCGTGTCTATTTTATTACTTTGTAAAGTGCCAGGTACACTGCTGGCGCTATATAAATGTTTGTTAATAATAATAATAAATAATGTGCATTCAGGGATTGACAATAAATGGCAGGCAGCTAGAGGAACTACTCCGGTGAATAATATGCAGTACATCAATCCTAATGATTGTTGGGCCCCTGTGGGTTTTCAGATCTGGCCCCAGGAAACTAAGGGGCCAGATCTGACCCTAACCCTAACCCTAGTTTGCCATTTTAATAAGAAAAAGACTTTTCCCTTCTTAAAAAAGAAAATATTAGATGAACTCAAATTAGTGGAGTTCTTTCACTCAACAATGGGAGTGGCTTTTTGTCCATCTAAATTAGTAAATTGTAAGCCTCTTTAAGACAGAGGCCGCTTCCAAAGGTGGGAACTAGAATTTAGTCACATAGCCATGGCTTCCGATTTATGGGCTGCCCGGAAGAAGCTTAAGGCCTCTGGTATTTTTATCCGGAGAGTTGAGAACACTCTGGCCAGGGCCATTTATGGCAGTTTCCATAGTCAGGGGTGCAACCATCCCCCTTTGGCTCGTCACACAATCTCCTCTTCACCGTCCCCTGCTGGCCTGCTCTCTCCTGTTAGGCCCTGGGAGATAATAGATATCACGGGCATTATTGACTCTTCTCCCCTTAAGGTAACTGGCAGTGATGACGATCCATTCTCTCTCTATTCCTTAGCCTCGGAACTGGCTTTGGATGAGGCATGTGAATGTGCTGGCCAGGCCTTGGGGGAGGAAGCGGACTCGCTGGGGCTCTCCTCCCTCGACCAAACTGTCATTTATAAGGCCTCATCTGAGGTAGAAATGAAAGGCCCAGAATTGAATAATGAATTGGAAGAAGGTGATTGGCTTAATTCAGCCTCAACAGCAGGTCTTACCTCTGCTTCAGTTACATCTTGCCTGTCAACCTGACTATCTCAGGTTCGTACCATTAGCGGTTTATCCTGGAATGTGGAGGGTCTTAAAGCCAAATTGGGAGATCCAGACTGGGTGGAATTTTTACAAGCCTTTGAAATTGTTTGTATGCAGGAGACGTGGCTATCTCAAGTGGATGGGGATGCCCTCTCTATACTGGGCTTTCAAATTTTTTCAGCTCCGGGTAGGAGGGAAGGGAAAAAAGGTCGTCTTTCGTGGGGGTGTTGCGATACTCATTTCGACTAAACTAGAAGTGGAACTACCAGTTAGTCTTTCCAACTGTTCAGCAGTAGAAGTTATAGGATCAGCTGTAGGGACTTATTTAATACTCAGCATCTATGGGTGAAAACAGACATGACGCTAACCACCCTTTAACCACCCTTGGTGGTTATTTGTGCATGTTGCAAGGCTGTATTGGTGCCCTATGCAGCCCTGCAACATGCATAAATAACCACCAAGGGTAGTTAAAGGTTGGTTAGTGTCATGTCTGTTTTCACCCTATATCCCTCCATATACCTCAAACTACTATTCAACTGATATCTGGGACAGGTTAGATGGGTGGACTGAGACACTCTCTCAGGTATATGCCACGACAAGTTAATTATAACAGGAGATTTTAATGCTAGAATAGGCATCCAAGACTTAGATATTATGAATGACCATCTTCAGGCATCTCTAAAAATCCCTTTGCGCTCTTCCAAAGATCTAACTACAAACCAGAGTGGGGAGCGATTACTGCAACTGCTGATGAGTACAGGTTAATGGTTATCAATGGGAGAACTCCCTCTGATCCCTTTGAGGAATACACCTATGACTGCACTAGTATTTGTGGGATACCATAAATCTGCCCCTGGCGCTCTCCCCTTCCCCTTTGTTGGGATACCACAAATAATAGTCCCCAGTGCAGTGGTGTATCCTATACCATTTCATTTTCATAATATTTTCCAGACAAAATTGCACAATTACAGTGGTATTTGGGTTAAACTTGCTGTGAACAAGGAGATGAATATGTGATCTTTTCCATGCCATTAATCATCTGTGCATCAGCACTGTAATATAGTAGTCCCAGTGTTACATTTTTCATTATTATCTGCACTGCACCAGCCCTTTCTTAGCAATCTTGCTTCATCTACTCTCTGCACTCAACTCCACAGGTGTTGCTAGAAGCCATATATATACACCTGTACATGAGTCTCTGTGTGCACTCCAAAGTTCATTTTGTTGTTTTCCAGTGATCATGGGATAAGGGGTAGAGTTATGGATTGGAAACTAGTTAAAAGATAGGGAATAAATTGTCAGTTTTCAAAATGGAGAGAAGGAAACACTGGGATGTTGCAAGAGTCTGTACTGGGACTCCTAGTGTTAATTAATTAACCTGTTAATTAATGATTTGAAGAATGAAGTAGTCAAATTCAGAGATGACATAAAGTTATTCAAGAGAGCTAAGACCAAGGTGGACTGTGAGGAGCTGCAAAGGGATCTAGCACTGTTAGGAGAATGGACAACAAAATGGCAGATGAAATTCAATGCTGACAAGTGCAAAGTGATGCACATGGGAAAACTAACTCTTAACCATACATACACAATGCTGGGATCTCAGGTGTCACTACACAGGAAGAGAGACCTTGGGGTCATTGTGGATAGATCATTGACGACATTGTCTTCATGTGCACCAGCGGTCAAAAAGGCTAACCGCATGTAAGGGATAATTAAGAATGATAAATAACAAAACAGGAAGTATAATGCCACTATACAAATCTATGGTGCAACCATACTTGAAATACTGTGTCAAGTTCTGGTTACCCCATCTCAAAAAAGACATAGAAAACTGAAAAGGTACAGAGGGGGGCAAAAAAATGATCCAAGGCATAGAGCAGCTTCTGTATTAGGAAAGGCTCAATAGGTTAGCTCACTTCAGCTTGGAAAAGAGATGACTGAGCGGGGACATGATAGAAGTTTACAAGATCGTGGAAGTTGGGGAACAGGTAAATAGTGAACCACTAATAACAACAGAACCAGGGGTCACTCCATGAAGGTAACAGGGCAGATTTTAAACAAATAAAAGGAAGTATTTCTTCATCCAATGTACAGTAAAGTTGAGGAACACGTTACTGGAGGATGTTATCCAGGCCAGTAGTGTAGTAGGCTTCGAAAAGGGATTGGATCCATTTTTGAAAGCCAAGTCTATATGTGCTACTAGTTGGGTTGGTCAGGGTACAAGACCCTTGACTTACTCCATTGTAACCTGCTGCATTCTCCCCTGAAGCGACCAAGCTTGGCCACTGTCAGAGACAAAATACTGGGCTGGATGGACCATTGGTCTGACCCAGTAAATGGCATTTATTATGTTATTTTATTACTATCAACTTATTTAGCAGCAACTATGTCTACTGTGCTGTGATCACTAATCAGAAGTATTGCTAAGAGCAGGCCTTGGACAGCACAGGAGCAGGGGAGACCAGACCTCAACCCCAAATGTTCCACTGCTGTTTTTCTAACTGGGTTGGGCCCTGCCAGAGGCTCTCACCCCACTGTGCTGTTGCTTTGACTGCATTAGGCCATGCCACCATCCACTGCTGGATTCCTGCTTCATCTGGGTTAGCACCCTTCAAGATCTCTGTCCCCAGTTGTGCTCCAGCAGAGCCTGAACTGGAGCAGTAGTCCCTGTGAGGGCCTGAACATAGTATTCAAAGAACTGTCTGATTCCTTGATATAAGAAGTCTTTTGTTCTTATTTTTATTGTATCCCCTAGGTTCTGTTTTTTGTCTGTGACAAATATACTTGAAAAGTCTTTTAATGCTGAGATGCTTGCTATTACCTCACAATTGTGAGCAAGTTGCTAACTGAGCAAGTCTTTCCCATTATTATTTTGCAGGTTGTCTCTCCTTGTTCAGGATGCCTATGGAATATTCAGTGAAGTACAGCTGCAGACGGCATGCTCTTCTGCCGAACACATTGAGCAGTATAGCAGAAGATGGGAAGGAAAATCCTGCCGTTTAACTGGAATGAAAATTTTGCAGCGAACCACAAGAGGAAGGTTAGAACAAATCCTTAAGAACATATTCTGTGCCGTTTCATTTAGTTCAGTGAGCAATATTATTTGAAACAGGAGATGGACTTGTAACATGTAGGCAACTTAGCTTGGAACAAATAAGGAAAATAATTACACTTGACCTAAAATGGGGCAAAAAAGTTTAGATAGCAATAAATATTTAGTAGAAAAATGGGGGGAGGGGAAGAAACAAATTACTATTGTTTGTTGTTGTTAACATTGGGTGTTTTCAGACGAGATGTTACCCCACATGGTCATCCAGGTGCCACAGATCTGTCCTCCCATCTGAAGGTGGAGCAGCTGGATGCATGCTCCTGCAAGCCATGGAGCACCCACTCAGCCTCTCACAGAGCAATGCTGGGAAATCCAGAGCGCACCATGTGAGGCAGGCCAAATGTGCAGCAGCTGCTGCCATGGCTGCGGTAGCCACACTGGGAGCTGCCCGTTTGATTTGCTCCCCATGCACTCCAACTGTGTGGGTGCTCTGTGGCAAACCGTCTCGGTGCCCCCCACCATCAACTTGCTTGTCTGAAAACTTCCATTATGAAGATTTTCCTAATTTCTAGAGAGATGTATAGCTTGAAAACTTTCCAGATGTAAGAAACCTCTCTGATCAGTTAGTGCTCTCCCTTCCATTGTGAGGTTCTTCCTTGCAATGCGTCTTCTAAACTGTCCAGTTTTATGTGTTTCCAGCACTCCAACTACTCCAGCACTATGGAGCTTCTGTCACTTCCCTTGAAAATACTATTGTGCAGGACTATTGCAATTCAATAGTTTTTCCTGACAGATTACAAATAAATGTTGAGTGTAAAGTATGAGAAGTCCAGAGTTAACAAAACTACGTCAGTTACTAACGGTTAATTCTGTATTCTATATTGTGTGCTTTGGTACTTTTAAAAATAATTTTCTCTCTTCATGTGTGTGTGAGAGAGAGATTTTTGGACTTGCAAATTCCTTTTGCTTATTATTTTATTATTAAATTCTGGGCGCAAGGGTTATTTCAGTAACAATTTTCAGATCTTCTACTTAGAGTTTCCCAGTGTCCCGTTAGCAACGATCTGTTCTAATGAGTTCATTATTTCATTAATTTTTAGAAGTCGCATTTTTTTTTCCAAGCAAGCTAAGTAATGGCTTTGGAATGTTGCGTGCTAGTGGAACTTTAGACTGAACGTTAGTAACTCTCTGTACTGCCTAATAAATACATGAGAGAGTCTCATGGATTATTTTTGTTTAAAGACCAACAAAAACACACTTCTGACTACACAGAGGAGTCCTATTTGGCAGAGCGATAGGGTGGAGCCATGGCCAAGCAGACTTGTCTTGTTAATGTTTATTGCCTTATTTAAAATAAATACCTGTATCTGAATTACTAACTTAGGCAAAAAACGTTACTGCAGCAGTTGCATTAACAGTATATGGGACAGCATATGTATTTGATGAATCCTTTCACACAATTTACCTCATTCATATGCATTCAGCAAACCTGCCTATGCACCTATAGCCTTGCCTGAGCACACTACACAAGGATGAGTAATTTGAGGTTTTGTCACAATTGTGAAGAATATAATTCTCTGTGTATCACTCCAAGCAGGAAAAAAAATCCTTCCATACTACTTCAGGATCATGTCACATTTAAAATTTCAGTTGCTGCCATGCTGTGGTGACCAGACATACCTCTTTCTGCTGGATAGTCCCACCGGCAGCTGCTCTGTCATGTTGCCCCCGGGAGGCAGTGTAAATGTCCTGCAGGCTCTTCTCCTAAGATGTCTGGGCAACAACCAGGCCCCAACCTGGTAAATCCGTCTCTGTGGGTCTCTGGGTGGGGGTGTCTCTCTCTCTTTGACCTACATCTTTAAAAAAACAAAATCCCCTCCCCCTACCAGCCTAGTCTCAAAATTAGGCAATAGGTTCCTTTAAATGTGCACTATATGCATAAATTATGCTAGTTTGCACATGTTTATGCAAATCAGGGTAAAGGGAGCAGGGCATGGGCAACCCACTTGGAGGCTTTCAAAATCTGATCTCTGTGGCAGGGTTTAGCACCCCCTTTTGCTTTTCAAGTCTTTTGCACATATAATGTTGAAAGGGGTACGTAAAAAATTATCCCGAGCTGTGACTTACGGGATAAATGCCTCATCAGGTGACTTACTAATGAGAACCAATGAAAGCAGAGACTCCAGTAGAAAAGGAGCCTTCTCAGTGCACAAAGAAGCTGTGACTGAGGCAGAGCAGGGCTCCTGATAAATCAGGAATATAATATTTGTTGGAGGGTTCTTTCTTGCTTGCTTGCCTGCCTGCCTGCCTGCCTGCCTGCCTTTTGGTATTCTTTTTTTTTTGCTTGAATGTCTGCTGTGCACGTTTGTGGAAAAGCCAAGACCCACCACCACTCGAAAGCCCCTATAACAGTCATCTTATCCCATCTTCAAGCAGACTATGGTGTCAAACAGAACATAGTCTGAAGTATGTTTCTGTAAATAAAAGCAATATCTAAAACAAATGCTGAAACCTAGTATACCGTTTCTTGTAATCGTGGTTTTTATTCTGAATTATAACATTTATGTACAGTAGTTTGTTTGTTACTCCAGAACTGGCAAAATGGAACTGAGTTATAACAAAGTGACATGAAAGAGTATAGTCAATGTTTTTTAAAACTGACAAATGATTTGGAAACAAAGTAGTTCAGATGATATCATATATGGGACCAACTTAATGAGAGTTAGTCCAATATAAGATATCATTGGAAATATTTGTTGGTGAGAGTTAGAGCTCTTGGCTAACGCGAAAGCAGTGCAAAGTTACTCCTCTGCTTTTTTCCCAAAGGTACTGTCTTCTGTAGGATCAGAATTTGGTTGATATAGGGTTCCTACTGCAGTCTGAATAGAATTTCCTTGACTAGTAGTTCTTTGACAATATCTGCATGAGTCAAACTGTAGAATATATTCTCTCTGTAGATAGTCTACAACAGAGTTCCATAACATTATTTTCACAAGCTTCTCAGACTATGTAGGTCTGTTGAAACTAGTTAGAGAAATTTTGCTAGCAACAGGTATATATCTAAGCTTGGATGTGTGTAGTGTTCTTTTTATCCTCCTAAAAGTGGACTGGTCTAGCAAGGAGGGCACAGTTTTATGTACATTGGAATGACTAACAGAAGTACCCAACAGGACATAATAAAGTGACACATTTCCTGCTTTTCACTCCCAGCTTGCAACAGTCCAAGATCTTGCCCCCTGGCCAGTTTGGCTAATAGTTATGTACAGACCTATATTATTTCTTTATTTATTTACACCATTTATATCCCGCCTCTTCTGCTTAGGCAGCTCGAGGCGGCTTACAAAATTAAAATACTTTAAAATATACATAAAATATATAAAATACATAAAAAGGGAGGCATAAAAGAAAATAAAAAACCCATCCCCCCGGCGGGTCCACCCCCTGGGCCATCTTCTTCCTGGCTGCTCCGCCTCCCCGGTGAGGGAGATCCCCTTCCCCCCACCCCCCTGTTACCCGCTCTCACTGGGTGAAGCATAATCTCCTCCTGGGATCCTCCCTATATCCTCTAGGAACTTATCCAAGCATTTTCTGCATTATGATATTCACCTTCAGAACATACTCTGGCATTGAGTTACATAGGTTAATTGTACATTGCATGAAAAAGTACCTTTATTTTTTAAAAATCTAAGAACATAAGAAGTGTCATACTGGGTCAGACCAATTGTCCAGCAAGTTAATTGTGTAGTAAGTGAAAAAGAACTTTCTTTTGTTTTTTAAATCTGCTGTCAGTTAACTTCATGAAGTGTTCCCTAGCTCTGGTATTATTTGAGAAGGTAAATATTAAATAACACCTCCCTATTTACTTGTGCCACACCACTCATGATTTTTGAAACTTCGATCATATCCCTTCTACGGTGTCTCTCCTCCAAGCTGATGAGCCCTAACTTAGAGCCTTTCCTTGTATGGAAGCCATTCCATATGGCTGCTAAATCATCAACTAATTTTATTAGGTGTCACCTACTTCTATTATTTTGAGAGAGGTTAAAGAACAGCTCCCTGTTTGCTTGCTGTGCTCCACACATGATTTTGTAAACTTTTATCTTATTTCTCCGCAGTTATCTCTTCTCTAAGCAGAAGAGCCCTAATCCGTTGAGACTCTCTTCGTTCCATATCTTGATCACCTTTGTCACACTTCTCTGTACATTTCCCAGGTTCACTGTGTCCTTTTTGAGATCGATCAAAAAGAAATGCACTAATGTTACTTTGACTTAGCTACAATTTATGCATGCTGATAATTACACTAACTAATGTGTGTTGTCCTCACCTTATCCCCTGAGGGTAGGTGGTCAGAAGTGCTGACCTACATACATTATTACACCAACTAGCTGGACAGGTCTGATGTCAGCAGTTCCATCACAGACAATAAACTGAGGCCAGAATTTAAATTCAGGGTTTCCAGTTACAAGGTTAGCATGGTAGCCACTGGCCCCTCTGATTTTTGCATTAATAGCCTTTCTTTTAATCCAGCATTTTCTCTTTACTTTTGTTCCTTCTGCCTGCTTCACTTTGTAGTTTCCCTGCACCTGTATTTGGGTTCATGTGTTGGATTTCTCTGAAAACCTGCTTCATTACGTGGAGTAGCCCAGCAGCCTATTAACAACTATATATAAAAAAGAATTCTTAACTGATGGGCATTTATAGGAAGGATGTAATATGCAAGAGCTCTCGACAGAGGGAGGAAGCAGTTATTTCCTTCCTTTGGTTTCCTCCTCCTCCAGAGGACTGCCATAAACACTCCACTACTTCCTGGGGTTATAGGTTGTGCTTTAACATTTTGAGATGCTTTTATTCTTCATTGTTTTTAATAATTATGTGTGGCACTAATACAGGTCCATGCCCTGAGGAGCTGACAATCTAGAATGGACGAGGGAGGGGAGACAAAGAGGAGTGGCACATAAGGGGTGCTTTTACACGCGACGGTAAATGGGTGTAGGAGGAATAAAACACGCTTTCAACACCCTTGTATGGTGATTTGTGTACAGTGCAACCATTTTCAACACAGATGTCAACACCTGCTAAACAAGTTCTCAACACGCATTGTACTCACCAGTTGATTGCGGGTTCCTTTCTAGTGTTTATGGTGAACACTTGTTTCTCCTAGTGTCTAAAAAGTCACGCAGCTTGTTGTTCCATACATCCGGTCACGTGACCAGATTCCATAGAGTGCAAAGTGGGCCCGATTGAAGGGTTTTCCAGAAGTGCTCTATGATTGTGTCATTACATACGCATGCTTTTTTTAAGCCGGTAAACAGCAGTGCCTCAGAAACCGCTTCAAACAGGTAGCTAAATCAAAGCACCATAGCTAACCTAATAGCTGGAAGATCTCAAGCGTCCACCAGCAGCGGAGGATGTGCTGGTAAAGCTGGTAAAGTGAGGAGCCGGCTTTGGGAGAGAGATGAGACCAGAGCTTTCCTCAGACTTTGGGGTGATCCCAGTGTTCAGGATGTGCTCCAGAACTGACATAGAAATGAGTCTATTTTCAGGAAGATTTCTAAGGGTATGAGGCAGCAGGGATTTGATCGTGACGTGCAGTCATGTAGGCAAAGAGCAAAGGATCTCCAATGGGGTTACAAAGAACTAATGGACTATCAAAGTTGCTCTGGAAGAGGTAAAAGGACAATGCCATTCAAAAAAGAATCAGCTGCTATATTGCACAAAGATAGAGGCATTGAACCTGATGTTGCAATTGGCAATTATGAGGATTCTAGATTTACCAGGGTTGAGGTTCAGTCACATGAATGCCAGCTACAGCACTTAGTAATAGCAAATGGGCAGGCAGTTGAAGTAATAGCAAATGGGCAGGCAGTTTCTCCAATTAGCACTCAGGGAGTGCTATTTGGAGAAATCTTCAACCTACAAGTCATCCATGAAGTTGAGGGTGAGGAGTGGACATATGATGTTCTAGTACCAGACACTGACTCTCACATGAAACCAATGTGGGGGAATATGGTGAAGAAAATGATGATTTACAGCAGTGGAGACTGATGGAGGGAACAATTCCAGAGACAGGTGAGTTGATATTCTTATCCATGTACTTGATTGACTTATGTATATTTATAAATACAGTTATATGTATGCTTGCTTCATGTATGTTTTGGTGGAGGCGGTAAGGGGACATTTAAAGACACTTTGGAGAAGCTGTCAGAGCAAGTTATTTTCTGTTCTGACAAGTATTATTTGGGGTTTTGGGGAACAATCAAGAACTGTAAACCACAAAGCCACCACCCAAAGCCCAACTCCCGCTGCAATAAAAAAGAGGTAGGGAGATTCTCACAATTGCGTTCCTTAGCTACCTGATCATTAAGTCACGTGAGGCAGGTGTATTCACAGTAACAGTGATCAAAGCACCTGGATGCACATTCCCCAAGTTCCTAAATACTTTAAAGGTGCAGAACACCATTTATGGGAAGCTGCCTTTAGCGCACTGTTAATCAGCCATGCTAGGCGCTGCGGGCCATCAGAATTTTTGAAAGAAAAGGAGCTAACAAAATAACACCAATAACTAACTCATGAACTGATTGTACATTTCTAATAAAATAAAATGTCCTTAAAACATGGCATTACTGTAAGGGATACATCTTCTCAAACTTTCCTTACACCCCCTCTAGGGGACACTCCATGAAACTCATGGGTGGCAAGTTTAAAACAAATAAAAGAAAATATTGTTTCACTCCGCATATAATGGGTTGTGGAATCTACTGCCAGAGGCTGTGGTAAGGGCCAGTACTATAGCTGAGTTTAAAAGAGGTTTGGACAAGTTTCTGGAAGATAGATCCATTAGCAGCTATTAGTCAGACAGGATCAGGGAACATGACGGGAGCTGGGGGGAAACAACAGGGAATGGATCCCCCGTTGTGACCTGTTGGGTGCTTCTCCCAAGCCAGCGTGATTGGCCACTGTCGGAGATAGGATGCTGGGCTAGATGGACCATTGGTTTGACCCAGTATGGCACTTCTTATGTTCTTATGCCTCCACTCAGCATCTGGATTCCCGCTAGGGAAAATTGGTATAGGATGATAGTACCTCAGAGGGTCAGAATTTTGTAGGTATGCACAGTTGGTATGTGCAGTGTTGCGCATTATACATGCTGAGGCTATTACCACAGGTGCAAATTTAGGGCGGATGTCTAAATGTAGAAGGAGACATCTCCAAGTCCCTTTCATAATTCCAAAAGCTTTCTCGACTACAGTACGTGCACTACTGAGTTTCTGATTTAAAAAAAACCTTTCTGGAGTGTGCTCCTTCCTGTAAGTGCCATGAGGTAATGCCTTAGGGGGTATGCGGAATCTCCAATAATTACTGGCTTTATGACCACTCCTTCCACAATCTCATGATGCTGTGGACCCATTTCACCCATTCTTAATCGGGCACTGAGTGTTGATCTTCTAAAGATCCTTGCATCATGCGCACTTCCTGACCAACCAGCAACGATGTTTGTGAAACAGGTTCTGTGATCAACCAAAGCCTGGAGTACCACAGTGTTTCCCCCTTTTCTATTTATAAAATCCTTTCCAGCATCTGAAGGACACAGAATGTGTACATGTGTAACGGCTATTGCTCTGAAACAGTTTGGGAAACTTCTTCTTTTGAACTCCTCAAGTGCTTAATCCACAGCAACTAACAGCTACTCTTTCAAGAAGCTCATCAGTTAGTGCTGAGCATACCTCCACAGGTATATTAGAAGCATTTTCTGTTCCTACGCCAAATGAATGTCATATGGACCTAAAACTGTCCGGGGTTGCTAGCTTCCAAAGACCTATAGCCAGCCTCTTGTTCTCAGGAATACAGGACCTCAGTGCAGTGTCCCTTTTCTTGAGTCTGGGTTGAATGACCTGAAGGAATTCCTCAAACACTTTCTTAGAGATTCTAAAATTCCATTCCCACTGATCATCACTCCAGCTAAGAGCAACATTATGCCACCCCACGCAGAGGATCTCTCAGCTTGCCATAAAATTCTGTTGGTGGGCTTTACTATCAAAGCACACTCAGTCCATGACTCTACTCCAGCCACAAGACTCATAACTGAATTAATCAATATACCATTCCATCTTGCATATGATCCTTTAAACCACTTATTAGCAGTGATGGAGCGGCGGCCAGGAAAAAGAGATATGCATCTCCGAAGCTAAACAACATGCAGGACCATAACTGCTATCCGGATCCAGACATGACAGCAGTAGAGTGAATACACCTGCCTCATGTGACTTAATGATTGGATTGCCCTTTCCTGACATTCCAATACTTGCAAAGCTGAAAAAACGGCCCTTAAATAGAGGCTTGCAAGGTCATTTGTGATCATACATGGTGCCTGTATAACTGACAACCAGAAAACCTCAGTACAAAGTACACTCTGGATTTGGTTTTGTGCACTGACCTTGAGGTGGGGGTTCCAATCTGGGAGTGTGTTGTGTTTGCCCTTGCTGTGGCCAGACCATTACCTCCTGCAAACCTCCATCCTAGCGCGCCTGCCTGACAGTAGGGGTGTGGGACTAGTTAGGATGGTCTGCCCCAGGAAACTTATAGAACCAGAAGGGTTCCAGAATGCTCTTTGGGAGATACCTGCTTACCTCAATGGCCGCTCCATCGATGATCTCGTGGCCTTCTGGAACAGCTCGCTGGCTGGGGCCATTGATCAGGTGGCACCTAGGTGTGTGCTTCCAGCGCGTCAGCTCCGCAGCTCACCGTGGTTCACGGAGGACCTGGGGTGTCTGAAGCGCGAAGGGAGGTGGTTGGAGTGATGGTGGCGCTGTATTTGCGCCCAAAGCAATTGATTGCGGCATAGAGCATTTTTGAAGTCCTATATCATGGCAGTGAGGGCAGCAAAGAAGCAGTTCTTTGCTGCACTGATTGCAACCGCTCAGTCATGTCCAGCAGAGCTCTTCCTGGTGGTGAGAGGTTTGGTTGGTCCAGCCTCTCTCTGCCTGGAATCGGATCCGTCCACGGCCCATTGTGACATGTTTTTGAGGTACTTCGCAGATAAAATCACTCGTATTGACCACGACTTTGACTCCGCCATTTTGGAGACAGTAGCTGAGCCAGAGGTTAGGAATGCCATGTCTAGTCATGTTTTGTGGGATGAATTTCAATTGGTGACACCTGCTGATGCAGCCAATGTGCTGGGGTCTGTTCAAGCCACAACTTGTTAATTAGATCATTGCCCTTCCTGGTTAAAAAGAGCTACCAGGGAGACAGTGGGATCGGTGCTGGCAAGGGTTATCAACACCTCCCTTTGGGAGGGGAGGGTGCCAGGTTGCCTTAAGGAGGCTGTGGTTCGGCTCCTCTTCAAAAAACCATCACTTGATGTGGATGCCCTGGCTAGTTACCGACCTGTCTCTAACTTTTCCTTTTTAGGAGAGGTTGTTGAATGGGTAGTGGCTCACCAGCTCCAGGCGCATCTGGATAGCATCAGTTTTCTTGTTTCCACGCAGTCTGGCTTTTGTCCAGGTTATGGCATGGAGACAACACTTGTGTCCTTAGTCGATGACCTCCTCATAGAAATGGATAAGGGTCCTATGACCCTGTTGGACCTATTAGATCTATCAGTGGCTTTTGATACTGTTAACCTTGAGTTGTCAGTGTCACGCCTGCGGGACCTAGTGTGGATGGACGGGACTGTTTTGCAATGGTTCCATTTATACCTCACAGAAAGATCTCAGTGGGTGGTGCTAAGAGACTTTACTTCGTCCCCTGGTGGCCTCCCATGTGGAGTCCTGCAGGGTTCCATTCCATCCCCTCTCTTGTTTAACGTTTATATGAAGCTGCTCAGGGAGGTCGTGCGCTTCTGGAGGGTTCATTGCCATCAATATGCTGACGACACCCAGCTATATTTGTCATTTTCATCCGACCCAGGCCCTGCTGTTTCCTTGCTGTCCTGGTGTTTGGACACTGTGGGAGATTGGATGAGGTCGAGCCGATTGAAGCTCAATCCCGATAAGACAGAGATGATGCTAGTGGGCAGGGCTGCTTATGGGGGTACAGGGCCGGCCTCACCGTGGGGCAGCTTGGGGCAGCTGCACTGGGCCCCGCTCCTGGGGGGGCCCCGCACTCAGGGACCCTAGCACTGCCTGACAGTTGCCGGAAGCTGGGGACCCCGTGAGTCTCAGCCAGGGAGTGAGGGAGAGGCGGGGCTTCTGCCTCTCACTCCCTGGGCCGAGTCTGAGACAGGCAGTGGAGGGGGCCAGCGGGAGTGAGGGAGAGGCAGAGGCCCTGCATCTCCCTCACTCCATGCCCCCACCCCTCCACTGCCTGTCAGTTTTGGCCAGGGGGAATGCGGGAGAGACGGGGCCTCTGCCTCTCCCTCATTCTCCCTGGCTGAGACTGACAGTCAGTGGAGGGGGTCAGTGGGAATCAGGGAGAGGCAGAGGCCCTGCCTCTCCCACACTCCCTGGCAACTTCCAGTGGCAGCGGGTGGCACGGCGGAAGATTTAATCTGCCGCTGCTGCGCCCACCTGAGTCCAACGCAGGGAGCCGGCGAGCGGGCCTGGTGTGGGGCCCAGGACAGCGACGCCACAGCGACCGATGGGGTAAGTGCCCCTGAAATGGCTGATCTTGGTGATGGGCGGAGGGGAGTGCCTGTCCCTGAAACCAGACCTGGGNAGAGGCGGGGTCTCTGTCTCTCCCTCATTCTCCCTGGCTGAGACATCCAGGCGACGCCACAGCGACCGATGGGGTAAGTGCCCCTGAAATGGCTGATCTTGGTGATGGGCGGAGGGGAGTGCCTGTCCCTGAAACCAGACCTGGGCAGGGCCCCCCAACTGAGCCGGGGAGCACCCCCTGAGCCAGGGAGTGCCCCTAGTCCCGCCGGCCGCTGATGGCTTTGCTGCCGGCAGGAGAATAGAGCCTCACGTTTCTCCCCTGCCCTGGGCCCCGCAACTTCTAAGGCCGGCCATGTGGGGGTATATATGTCCTCCTTTATTTCCATCTGCACAGAGCCTGGGGGTGCTCCTGGATTCACAGCTGTGCCTGGATTTCGCCAATTACATCTGGTGAAGAGGCTCTGCCCATATGTCTTGAACTCCAATCTCGCCACTATCATCCATGTGTTCGTTTGATATCTCTCTGGTGGAAAGTGGCGACTGAAAAGTCTATATATACTTCTGGAAATGAGACTTGTGTCTTCTTAGTATGTGCTACAAGAGGTACAGTTAAGGAAGTCTTTACAGCCCATTGATGCAGAGGTTCTGTTGGACTGCAAGCCTGCACAGCTAGGGGAACTAATGCCAGTACTAATGATGAATGTTTACCATTTTTGCAATCTCCACTAGAATCTGTTCACAGACTACACTAGACATTCTGTACTACATTCAACTAGTGTCCCTGATGCTGTCAAGCCAAATTGGCATATACTTTAAATATTCTCTATTTGACATGCCCTGGGAGTATATGTTTCATGATGATGGGCTTTTTTATGGATAGCTGGCAGGATCATTTGCTATAGTTAGGCATTAAAAAGAATCTTGTGCATGTCAATTATTTGCTGCTATATTCTCTGGTATGAATGAGTGAGAAGAATGTTTGAAGATTCAATTTTGGTAAATATCTAGAACTTTGGAAAGCAGTATCTTTTGCCTGTAGATAGTTCTGGGAATCTCGTGAATCAAGGTTTCTCACCAATTCCTAGTCTTTAGTTTTGAGCTTGCTGGGAATGAGGGAGCAATACTCTCTCAATGGGCTGTATTGCTAATGTCCTCAATCTTGTTTGTGGTCAGGAAGTGTAGTTCTAGAATGCTTTTCACCCAGGAAGCTAAAAATATTTTAGAAATATTAACCAGAGAGTTTCAGAACCACCAAATGTTCAATACTGTGTTATGTCCATTTTACAGAGGGATTTCTGAGGTAGAGCGGGATTAAGTATCACTATCTACAGAGGTCCCCATATGATGATTCTGTGATAGAGCTTGAAGTAAGGCCCATAGGTCTCCTGCTGTAAATCATCACACCTCATTATCAATATGCTAGGGGTTTGGGGGTGTGTGTGTGTTGTATATGTACTATACCCATTGCCTTTCTTTCTTCAGTATCTTTTTCTTGTTTTGTCTTGGTTTTCATCCTTTGTCCATGGGATTATTTTCTTCTAAACCCTCTTCATAATCATTTTTAATCATTAAAAAATGCACTTATATTAAAAAAATAAATATCCAAGCCAATATTGATACTTAACCAACTATATTACATGATACTAGTGTCTTTGGAACCTGAAGACTTTACTCCAGAAATCTTCTGTTGACAAAACAATTGTATCTTCAGTGAGTTAGATCGATTATGAAAGAAGTTGCCAGACCAGTCAGTGCTCCTGGCATTAATCAATTTGTATAAAGTAAACAACCCTTTATGAATTGAGATACATCCATGATATAAAAAAAAATGTATGCAAGGAAATTGAATGGATAGAGAAAAGGAATAGGAATCAAGATTCATGGATTCTATTTATAGCTTTGTCACTGGTCAGTTAGCTTTACTCTCTCCAGCCTTGCCCACAGTAGGGAAATTTTTTGAAACATGCTTTGAAAGCCCTGTTGCAAATAAAGAGGTTACTTACTGACAAAGGTGGTTTTAGTACAATGTCTATGGCCCTTTATTTGACAGAATAGAAGGACACTTTATTAAATAGCAATGTCTAGAATATAGATCATTGGAGCTGCTCATATTGTAGGTTAGATTTAAACTCCCCATGGACCCTGAATCCCTATACTCTTTGGTGACTCATCATAGGGTGTTAACAAACATGATGGTGGCACACTTTAGCCTGTGGGCTACCATCGCGTTTATTGGAGCCCCGCTCCTGGGTGTGGTAGCAGCTAGCCCAGGCTGTGATCCTAGAGACCTCTGCGGTCACAGCCTGGACTACTGTCTGCCCAGTTGTGCCAGAGCAGGCTACAGTGGACTATAACATTTGTTACAGACCACTGTGGCCCGGCCCAGATCAGTGGCCACCATGGCTGTGTGTCATGGTGGGGTTGGGGGGCTGGGTGCAGCCCAGAGGTGGGGGCAGGCAGCCACACCTTCATGCAGCTCCCTGCCCTCCCCAGTGGCCTGGCTCCTGGCTCATTTATTGGTTGGCAGGACCCGATCGTGACTGTGTTGCCAGCAGGTTCTCAGTCTAGTATAGTGTATTAGTGTATTGAACTACCACCTGTGTCAAATCAAGACAATGAGAGCAAAGATTCCATTGGTTATCTCCTTTGCTTTTACTTAGATATTATATACATTTGTAGTGCTTTGCGAGTTTCTTCTTTTGAATGTTCTTCAATACTATTTCCTTTTTAATATTCTCAGTATTGCCAGCTTCATTCATGAAAAACATCATGAGTCAGACTTCCCCTCCCAAATCATCAGATACTTAAGTAGTAGCTATTTTGTTTGCTCATTTACTTGTCTTTTGGAGGTTTGACCCTTTAAGCTTCACATTTTGACTTTTCCTCTGATATCATTAGCTTTCATTTTTTGCTGTAATGAAAGCTGGACCTAATCATGTGATGACAGACACGCAAACTTTAAGAACAATAAGAAACATCTTGAGACTAGAGCTGAAATGAGTATCCACAAAAATGGTACCTTGATCGAGGCAACAATATCGGGTACCAATCAGTACCTGATTTCTACCTAATAATAATTTATTTACGGCAGTTGGGTAAACAAACAATACGATATACATAATCATATAGCAACAGCTCCGTTACAAAATAACCCACCAGGATTTCCAAGTGTCCCACTTAGCATGTCAAAAATGGCCCACTAAGAGAATCAAAAAGTGGACCAATGAGGACCAATAACCCCAGGGACATATCAAGATGACCCACCAGGTATATAGGGTATTTCCCTCTTCACTGTATATTGAATTCAAGAGCATACAGCTCATACGCTTACCATAAGAGGGACTTAAAATTCTAAGTTCATTCCTCTCCTAATTCTCCTAACTTGGGTCAAAAATTTGCCCAGCCTATTAAGTAGTTCAAGAGATTGATTTTGAAGAAGCCAGATTGTTTTCAAATGAATTGACCACCCAGAAAAATCTGGTATTACAGGAAACAGGAATGGAAGCCTCTCTAAATTATAGAAAGGGCAATGCCAGAGTAGATGGTTAATATCCTCTATCATATTACACTGGCATTGGCAGACTCTATCCTTGTATGGGATCTTGTTCCAGATGATTTCAACCTCATTCAGGTACCTGATGTCTCAGAATGTTGACTTCTGGTACCGATTCTTTTACTTCTGTACTCATTTTCTTTTTTACTTTGACACCTAATTTGGGGTTTTCTGTCTCAGAAAGCCAACTTCTGGTCCCGGAAAGCTGACTTCCAGTCCTGGTGTTTTTGGTGGATTTTTTTTTTTAAAAAACACAACTTATTATTAAGGCACATAACAGAAATATATCAGCAAAGCGTATATATCTTATACATTGCACAATGATTTCTCAGGATACATAATTTATCATCTCCTCCCCCGCCCCCCCATTTGTTGTGTTGACCATCACATGCATTATCAGTGTTACGTCTATTCTTGTTTCCCTTCAGTAGTAAAAAAAAACTGGGCAGAGATTATGGCTTATTGGCTGGGGAACCTTTCTCCTCTGAATATGGTAGAAATGGAGCCCAAATCTTCAGATGCGTGTCTTCTTTTTGGTGCTTTTCTTGGGTATACACTTGATAGCATAGTTTTTCCATGACCAGAATGTTCCATACTTTACTATACCACAACTCGAGAGGAGGAGGGTTTGCCTTCTTCCAATGACCCGCTACACAGATTCTGACGACTACTAAAAGTATAAAGGAAATTAATTCTTCATTGCATTTGAATTGCAGCCCTTTGCGGGTGCACTGAGTAGACATGTCAGAGGGTCTTTTGGGATTTTGCACTGAATTTATTTGATAATTTCCCCCCAAAACAGACTAATTTATAGACACTGCCACCACATGTGCAGATATGTTCCTCTTTCACTACAGCCCCTCCAACAGAGTTCCTCCCTTGTTGCATAAATGTGTTGAATTTTGTCTGGGGTCAGATACCATTTGTATAATATCTTGTAAAAGTTTTCTTTGTGGACTAAGAAAATTGATGAACTGTATCCTCTTTCCCATATTTGAGACCAATTTGTCTAGGTTAATTTCTCTTTCCAAGTCCTTCTCCCATCTTTTCATTTGGGTTGTTTTTTGTCAGTATCTTTTGAAATCAAAAGTGCTGCCTTCCAACAATCTGGAATGTCATTACCCTGCATTATGCTATTAAACAATTCAGTTAATACGGGAACTACCACTTGTTTTAGAGCTTTGTAGTATTCCCTCAAGAACCCACCATGGCCTGGAGCTTGGTTAGGCTTTACATTTTGTATTGCATGACTAATTTCTTCTCTTGTGATTTGTCTGTCAAGAAATGTCACGTCCTTTTCTGAGAACTGAGGTAATTTTACACTTCTTAGGTATCTAATTATTAGCGCAGACTTTGGATGTTCTGAAGAGTATAAAGTATTTATTTTATTTATTTATTTATTTATTACATTTGTACCCCGTCCCTCCTGAACACAACTCGGGGTGGCTGTGGAAGTATGGAAGAAGTTGGCAAATGTTTTAGAGATCTGTTTGATACCAGTTACTAATTCTCCCTTTGTTTCTAATATAAGTGACAGCTGATTTTTCTTGTTTTGTTTTTAGTTTTCTGGCTAAAAGCCTGTCTGCTCTGTCACCTTTTTCATAGTATTTTTGTTTTATATACACCTAAGTGTTTGCTCTGCCTTACTTGTTTGTAGCAAGTTTATTTTCCCTCTTATCTCAATTATTGGGTAATTTCAGAGGTTACGAAATTGCCTTTCACCACAGTGGATCCCCTGTGGTGGTGGCGAGTCCGGGAACGTTTGTTTGACACCCCCATTACGGTGAATCTGTAGCAGAGGTCAAAGCTAACCACGGTTCTGGACCGTTCAGAACCGTGGTTAGATTGGCCACGATCAGGAAAGAGGCAAAAGTAACGTCAGTTACCTTGCCCCTTTCTGGAATCATGCCCCTAACCACGGTATCATGCTGCTTTCCGGAATCATGCCCCTAACCCCCTAACCTCATTGGCCGCTGCGCCCACCCGTCTCCCTGTGGGTGGGTGGCCGAGGGAGCACGGGGTGGCAGGGCTGACTGGCCGCACGTTGCACAGCCACACACCCTCCCCGAACCCCGGTAGAGATCAGGCCGGCACATCTACAGGACAGATGGCCTGATCACGGACCGGGATCCGAGACGGATCCCTGTCCAGGGTTCAGCATGGCGGGCCTCCGGGCCGGTCCTGTTTGAAATTACCAATTGTCTTATAAACTTATTTAGATCCTGTGTATTTATGTTTGCGTTCCAATTCAGTTCTTTAGTCAGATTTTCCTCCTCAAGAATTCTCATCTTTTTTAAGGTATGAGGCTTCCCTTATGAATATTCCTCTCATTACTGTTTTCCCTGCATCCCAGAGAACCTTTTTACTGATTCCTTCCTTATATTTTTTTCCCTATATATTTTTGAAAAGGTTTTTCTAACCCTTCTACTCTGAGTGGGTCATACATCAGGCCCTGTTCAAATGCCAGGTCCCTTGTTTTTCATAGATTCTGAGTCCTGTAGTTCAACATATGCAGGGGGAAATGATCAGACCACGTGAAGACTCCAAGACTGACTTTTTAAACTAGATTGACCAAGATCTTAGAGACAAAAATCATATCTATCCTGGAATAGGACCCATGAACAGCAGAGTAATAGGTACGAGATCTCTACCTGTTGGATTCGTCTCCCTCCAGACATCAACCAAATCTTCATTTTCTAGATGATGCACTGGTTCCCCTTGATTTCCATTACACATTTTTGAGTGATCTGTTGAGGGATTGAGCACTTGGTTAAAGTCAACCCCTAGTATAACATCTCCTTCTCTAAATTTGTGCAAGTCCTTGAAAAATTGTTTTTAAAAAAGGAGGCGCGTCCTTGATTGGGTGTATATAGATTGGCCAAGGTTAGGATTTTGCCTTTTAGGGATCCTTTTTCTAATATATACCTGCATTCTTTATCTATAAATTGTTCTGCAACAATAAAAGGGAGAAGCTTGGGAAAGAGAATCACCACCCCTATTTTGTTCGCTTTTCCTGGGGAGACATATAGTGGCTGTGTCCAGAGAGTATCTTTGTATTTCTCATAATTTTCCTTAGATGACTGTTATAGGTGACTGGTGTGCTGATGGGGAGAGCTGTTTGGGCTGCTTTATCTTCATTTTATTTTGTGAGCTGCCTGGGGCAGTTGCCCTCTGTTTTTTTTTAACTTTCTTTTGGGCTACCTGTGACTGATTGCTTCTTCCTGCACCTGTGTCCTGAACGGAGGAGAGCTCTGTAGATTGGATAGATACGGCACTCAGGGTCTTTGTTTTCTACCACTTTGCTGGCGAACATGTGTGTTTGACTGCACAAGCAATTAAGTTTTTATTTACACTACTGATTTGCTTAGTTTAAAGTTGGATGATTTAGTTTTGGCCGCTGGCATAGCACAGAGGAACATGCCTGATTTTATTTTATTTTTGGTAATAAAATACTTTTACTGAAACTTTGTGAGCAGTTACAGTTCTTTGTCAGTCAAATACAGATTCTTGTATGTGTTTTGTCAACTTCTGCAATGCTAATTGGTAACTTTGTTCCCTGTCTTGGCAAGTAACTACCATAAGCAGAGGTTATTAAATCTCCGCTTCCACCCCCGGTAACTCAACCTGAATAAACATAATTACAATTATTTTTTTATTTTTTAAAACAAAAAATAGAAACTGAACTTATCCAATAAATATAAATTTCAAGCGGTGTAGTCTGGTGTCCTCAAGTTATTGCATTTCTAATATAGTTTTCTATCTATTATGTCCTGGTATTCGCTGATTGGCGTTATCTTGTGTTTCATCGTCTCGAAATGGGGTCCAGGTATCTCAAAACTCTTGCAAGTCGTCTTGTGCCTTCGCCAGGATATTCTCGAGAGTAAACAGTAGCTGAGGCTGTTTATTCATTCGCCTTCACTTAGTGTAGCCCAAGACTTCAAGTTATGAGCAATAAGTTTTATACTCGCTGAGATCATATGGACCTCAGGAGAGAAGAGGAGCAAGATCTCAGTAGCTTGTTTTATATGTTCCCAAATCATGCACCAGAACAGTCGTCTTATGATGCAGTCCCACCAACTGAATGTAGGTTCCTCTGATCCTGCAATTGCGCCAGCATTCTGCTGTATTGCTTTTAGTTATCATAGCCAGTTGGGCGGGTGTCCTAAACAGTCTCATGATCAACTTGACCTGTGACTCTACAATAGCTAGTGATTTTTGAACACTTGTGCATGTGAATCCACAAACTAATCATCTTTTTTTTCAGATTGGTTCATGAGATCTTGCTCCCACTCCCATATATAACCTGCATCCGGTAGATATCAAGTTTGCTTAAGTGTTTTATAAACCCTTATAAGAAACCTTTAACAGCAAACTTTCCAAGGGGCTGGGTAATCTGTAGATGGTTTTACTATTCTGTCCCTGTGTCAAAAATCCTTTTAGCTGGTTATATGAAAGCCAGTTTATTTTAGCAGCCATTTTTGTCTGTAATTCTCTAGCAAGATTATTTCTTCACCCCTAAACCTATCTTTTGCTCTTTCAATTTTATGTTTTTTAAGTTGTTGTGATAGAGTTCTGCCAATTTGCCTAGTTTGCAGCCATTGATTCAGCAAAGCATATTATGACAAAATGTCTTGGTTGATTTTGAATTTTCTCCTACATTCACCCTAATTTCTCCATGCCATTCCCGCAAAGAGGTGTTTTATCCATCTGGGCCTTAGTATTCCTAGAGGGGTAAGCAAGACACCCCTAAATTTCTGTATTCCTAGGATCTCTCATTCTACCTCAATCCATTTTATTTCTTTGGGTGACCAGTACCATAGTGTGATCGCTCTTAGTGAGGCTGCCTTAGTATAGAGCTTGATGTCTGGGCTGTTTGTTTGTTTGTTTATTTGTTTATTTATTTTGTTGTACTTCTAGCCCACATCCTCCTGCACACAATGGCAGCTTGGAGCAGCTCACAAGCATCAATAAAATCAATTCAATAGTTAAAAACATTGAGTTTTTAAAACAGTTAAGATCTCCCTTATCTTTGCTGGAGCCGAGTACCTGGAATCTTATTCGTGCATTCTTGCCCTTCCAGATGATCTCTTTAAACATCTTGTCTACCTATACAAAAAAACTTTCAGGGATGCGGATGGGTAGAGCATAAATAATGTATAAGAGTTTCGGGATCACTATCATTTTAAACAGGTTTTGCTCGACCCAGACAGGAGCACACCAACCTCGACCATCCCACTGCTTGGTTTTTTATTTAATTTAGTTTTACTGGTAATTTGCTCTATAGCTGATTTAGATTTTTAGTAAATTCATCCCCAAATATTTAAATTGGGATGGTTCAATTTGGAAAGGCATCCTCTCCATTAGTTGTTGTTTCTCCACCCCTGTCAGTCCAAACACCATTGCTAAGGATTTGGTGAAATTTATCTTGTAGCCAGATAATTTGCTGAATTCAGAAATTTGTTGTATGAGCAGTGGGACTGTGGTATTTGGGTCGCTTAGATGGACCAACATGTCACTGGCATATAACGAGACCCAAAGGTGGTCTTTTCCTATTATGATCCCTTTTGTTTGTAGGGATTGTCTAATTCTAACAGCTAAGGGTTCAAGGGCCAAGTTAAAAAGTAGGGGCAAAAGCGGACAGCCCTGTCTCGTTCCCTTAGTAAATTGAAAGGATGGGGAGAGCTCACTATTGATGATCAGTTGAGATTGTGGTTGCAAATAAATTAATTTGATCCAGTTAAGGAAATTCCACGCAAATCCCATTTCTCGTAATGTAGTCAACAAAAAATTTAGTTCAGTTTTATCGAAAGCCTTTTCAGCATCGAGGGAGATCACTATAGCTTTTTGTTTGTTCTATGTGACATGATGTATAATATTTATTATCTTACGTATATTATCATTTCCATGTCTCCCTGACATGAACCCTATCTGATCAGGATTTATTAATTTGTTAACACAGGGAAAAGAGCACAAGGAAAATAGCTCTGACAGTGGGGAGTAGAGTGGAAGACTCCTGTTCAAGCCATGAGCTAGAGAGAGCAGTTTTTGGAAGTTTGCAATGCTTAAACCGAACCAAAGTTGTTGTATTCTTAGTAAAGCAGGGAGCTAGCAGTAAAAATCCAGCTTCGCCTTGCTTGGTATTTGAAGGAAGTAACAACGTTCTAGACTGAAGGGAGAAGTTCTTCCACCTTGGCCTCCCCTAAGCCCTGTTCCCATAGTGGTTATGCTGCTCAGCATTCTACTGCGCTAGCAGGACAAATTTTCTCGATTGCATTGTATTTAACAAAAAACTTGGATATTCCTTAATTAAAAAACCTCCGGTTTACAAGAAGAGTTAAGGCACTTGCAAATTCAATCATGCACTAAAAAGCATGATTGATATGCTTTTTACATTCGTATGTTGAATTTGCAAGAGCCTTAACTCTTCTTGTAAACCAGAGACTTTTTGAGTATGGAATTTCTTCCTTTGTCTAGCTGCTCATCTTTGCTTTTCTTTCCTTTCAACCTTTTCTTTATGCAGTGTTTCTTAATTGCCCAGTGGTGTTCCAATCATATGCTTCCAGTTTCTTCCTGCAGAGTGTCTCCCTTTTGGAACTTAATTCCCAGCGTCTGCAGCACATTCTTTCCTCCTTTCAGGTCTCTTCTAATATAATGTTGGTTTTGGAAACTGAAGAAAAGTTTAAATGGAAATCCCCATCTATAACGAGTCTATGCTTTTCTGAGTGCTGCTGTGATTTCTCTCAACTCCTTTCTCTTCTCTGTTAAAGTTTCTACGTACCAGATGGGGTTGCCCTGTTCAGTGCTTTCAGACAAACCTCTGATTTGTATATTGTTTCTTCTCTCTTTGTTCTCAGTGTCATCCACCTTTAATTCCAGATCTGTTCCTTTGCTCCAGGAAAGCCACACATTCCTGCAAAGCTAGTTCTCTGTTACGTGCTTCTCCAAGGGCAGTTTCCAGGATAGCCAGTTGATTTACCAAATCTGCAACCTTTTCTATAGCTTCTTGTATTTTGGCTGTCAGATACTATTTCAGGGTCCCAATTGCAGAGGTTAAATCATAGACCAATTTCTCGAAGTTGTCTTTGGTAACCAAAGATTTTTCTGCAGCCTTGTCCTTTGGAGCGAGTCTGGTTGCCATTTCTTTGATTGGTGGGGGTCTGTGAGGTCTCCCCCAGTAATGAGCTTGTAGCACCCTTCTTTGCAAAACGTTTCTTTAAATTCTTGGGTATTTAGGAAGAGTTAATCTTCTGCTTCTGAATGCATTGATTTTCTGGGAGGGTTCAGTGGATTTAGAGGGTTGATGGAGGTGGATTTCTTTCCATTCCCTCAGAGCCCAGGTTTCAGGCAGCTGTGCTGTTTCAGTCCTGTGCTGACCACCAGTCCCAATTTTTTTATTTATTTTTTTATTTTATTTTTATTACTCTCATGATTTTTCAGTTTTAGCTCCTGATATACCGATTGGTAATCAGAAACTGAAAGTTACAGAAAGTGTCTGGGTGCCCAATTGGTACTCAGGAAGTTCATTGAGTACCCTATGTGGTATTTGAAAATGCTGGTATTACCCATAGGTACCAAATTAAGTACCCATTTCAGCTCTGCTTGAGACGCATGACAATGGAACTGTAAATGTTTATCAGACTATTTTTCTAGTTATTTGAAAGATTATGCCCTTCCGCTGACTTTATTTTACGGGTCAGTTGTAACCAAAAGGGTTAACAAGCAGAAAGTGGTTCCTGTTTCCTGATTATTCTGCTGAACCTGTAGAGGTGTTTAAATGAAAGCAGCTTGAGAGCAGAGCTGTCCTGAGCAGCTCTTTCCCTCCAAGACAAGATAGAAGCTGCGTCTCTTAGTTTTTCCATTTGTCTTCTACTTATCATCCCACTGAATGGTTTAAGATGATTTATAGGTCATCATTCCTGAACATGTAGGAGGTATTTGTTCCCTTCAGTCTCTTAACCATGTGTTTAACTTTTTCAACAATGCGGAAATATTTTAAAATTGCAGCCAGTTCTTAGTGTGTACATAGGAAAGTAGGAGTTCATGAGTATTCATTAAAAGAAGCAACCTGTTCCACCATTTTACCGTAAAAATGTAAATGATTCTTTGTATGTGAAGTTAATGTCCATGATCCCAAACCCCCTCACGCAAGGCTTATGCGTGAGAATGTGCGCAGACGTGAACTCTAGACACACCATAGTGCGGCTGCGTTCAGAGAGCCAGTGTGGTGTAGTGGATAAGGTGCTGGACTTGGTCCTGGGAAGCCATGAACTCACTGGGTGGCTTTGGGCAAGTCTCAACCTCAGTTCCCCATCTATAAAATGGGAATGTATGTGAAAAACCTGGGGTTAAAAAAATACCCTATGGCAAAATATATTGGGGTAGTTTTTTGCTGCAGGGGTGCTGTTTTTTTTTTTTTTTTTTTTAAAGTTAATGATAACCAATTTTTTTTTAGTATATTGTGTACCTATGTCCAGGTGACAATGTCCTAAAAGGGCACAGTTGGAGAGCCACTAACTTGCACATTTTTGCTAGAAATGTGCACCTGGGGGTAGGAAAATACTCCCACAAAATAGAGCAGTGTTAAGGCAGTACTAAGGTTTGGTTTTTCCCCGCACTTTAAAGGATTCAAATTCTTTATTTTGTATGCTGAACATATAAAAGGAAAAAAATATTTGAAATACTATATATATTTTATCTTTGTACTTTATCATACACTTTTAAAAAGATTTTTCTAAATTTATTTTGTCAGAAAAATGTTTAAAATATATACGAAACAAAAATAAAAAATACACCCTAAAGTACCTCCTTAGTTTCCCCAGGAAAGTTCCAGAAACTTTTCCTTTCTTTTAGGACAGCGTGAGAGATTTCTTAAATGCTGCGGACCAAGTTTTATTTCTTTGTAGCACTGAACCGCATCTTGCCCTTATTCCCTCCCTTTTAAAATGCACCCTTCCCAGATAATCAGTATTATTTATTTATTTATTTATTTATTTCATTTGTACCCCGCCCCTCCTGAACACAGCTCGGGGCGGCTTCCAACAATAAAATACAACAATATAAACAGTTTAAAACACATAAAAATAAAACTATCAAATATTACATAAAAGAACTGGGCCCAGGATACATAAAACAATAGATAGGATAGGGCAGATAAAAAAGACCCCCTACACCCTCCCTTACATTGTATAAGGGCTACATACAATGTAAATCCTAAATTGAGTTTAAGATGTTCGTGTTCTATTGATTTAATTCTAGTCCTTAGCACAAGTATCCATTTCATTTATTCAGAGAGTGAAGCATTTCCAGTAGTGAAGGCATGGTTTCTGTATGGTTGCTTATTTCTCCCTTCATTTCACACTGAGGCAGTGTCCACTTCTGGACACTGGGGTCAATCCCAAGCCCTGTGGATTCCATACGTGCACATGCATGCTGTTTCCGCAATAGAGAACTGCACACAAGATTCATGGGGCTGGGGATTGGCCCTACTGTGATTGAAGTTATAGGATTTCATCTTACGTGACTTAAGGAGCACCCAGAACAGCCCCAGCCACAGACTGGACTCAAGTAAAATGTTACCATGAAGCCTAGGGAGAGACGGGATGCATTCATGAAGTTGAAAAGTTGCACATGCACTTGCTTAGTTTGCAGGTGAACGTGTGTGCATGTCCTGCTTCCAAAACTTACTACACTTCCCACAGGTACTGAAGGTCTACAGAAATCACTCATAGAATTTTGTTACTTACATAGTGCCATAGATATGCAAAGAATTGTATGAGATAGTATGAAGGAAATGGTTGCCTGATACTAGTCAGATTAAAGGCAAGCAATTTAATAAACGGGGAATGCATGAGGAAGTGGAGCAACAGAGAAGACATAAATACTGGAAAGATGAGGAGGTTTTAGGGAGGGATTTCAAGAAAGGGTGGTTTGATAATAAGAAGGAGAAAGATATTGAAAGCAATTTGAGTTGCAGTATTGTATATGCCAGGGTGTCCAAAATTCTCCACTACAAGAGCTGCCTACAAAAATTCTCATATAGTAGAGACACAAGACACACTCTGTGCACAGAGCTGAAACAAAATCTCCCATTGTACACACACAGCCGCCTGCTTGCCTCTCTCTCTCCAGCCCTCATTTGGTATTTTCAAATGTGACTGTACCATGAGTGGCCACGCTTTAACCTGCATGGCCACCTGCAGTGCCGTCATGTCTAATTCCACCTGCCAGATGTTACCCCGGACAGGATCAGGGCTGCCCCTGAGCCATGGCAGTTTTTAGCCAAGGCTGTTACTCGAGCTCATCGCCAAGTCACAGCCTGAGATAAGTGCTACCATGGCCCAGAAAAGCCATCTCCGGAAAGGGTGGAGCGGGCCGATATGTTTCATGACCCACTCTACTTGAGCCCAGTCTGTGGCTGGGGCTGTTCTGGGTGTGCGCAGCGGCCTCATACGCTGCTGCTGCTGCCACTGATCGCCAGGATGGTGGGTGGACCTCACTCAGCAGCGTGGGGGACTGGGTCTGCGGACCCACATCCGCACACCGCCCTGCCCTCTCCCTCCCCAGTCCAGGCCGCCGACATGGCTGTTTGGCAGCTGGGTCAGATCCTGACTGGGATGAGGGCCAATCAAAGTGTGATGGTGATACCCACTCTTCTACCACTCGCTCATGGTCCAGCTACCTTGAGCCTCCCACCTGCCTTCATATCTCCAGTCCCTGCCACCGCCGTGAGCCATGTTAGCTTCCCACCACCTTTGCATGCTGCCCACTGACTCTGTAGACGTGACTGAAGCTGGAGACTGCTGGATGTAGCAGGCGATGTGTGGAGGCAGCTGGGCACATGGAGTCATCTTTGGAGATTATTATTATTATTATTATTATTATTAACAAACATTTATATAGCGCCAGCAGTGTACCTGGCACTTTACAAAGTAATAAAATAGACATGGTCCCTGCCCCTAGGGCTTACAATCTGAGAGACAGGAGCTGGGGGAGAGACTTAGGAAGGGGAACAGAGGGAGAGACAAGGGGTCTAACATTCATGAAGATGCGAGGTCTCAAGTGCACGTACTTGGCTTGGTTACGATGAGAATGACAGCAGGCAGGTCCATGTTGCAAGGATAAGGGTAAACCGATCGTAGGTATAGGAATAGTGGCTCAGCAGGATAAAGAGTCAGACAGAGCAGAGCGAAAGAGGTGAGTTTTAAGGAGAGATTTGAAGGTATGAAGGGAGGGGGCAAGGCGGATGTGGACAGGGAGGGAGTTCCAGGCATGGGGGGCAGCAAGTGAGAAGGGACGAAGGCGCTTAGGGGAGCAGGGAAGGCGTGGAAGGGTGAGAGAAGGGACAGAGGAGGAGCGAAGTGCACGGGCTGGAGTATGGAGGGCGATAAGTGCAGAGAGGTAGGGGGGAGCAAGGTTGTGAAGAGCTTTATAGGTGAAGACTAGGAGCTTGTGCAGGATTCGTTCAGGAAGGGGAAGCCAGTGAAGCGAAGAGAGGAGGGGCTGCACATGGTCGAAGCGACTGGCGAGGTAGATGACCCTGGCAGCAGAGTTTTGGACAGAGATGAGGGGAGAAAGGTGAGACCGGGGAAGGCCAGTGAGAAGGAGGTTACAGTAATCGAGGCGAGAGATGACCAGAGCATGAACAAGAGTTTTGGCAGACGAGACAGAGAGAAAAGGGCGAATCTTAGCAATGTTATGGAGGGAGAAGCGACAGGATTTAGCAACAGAGTCAATGTAGGGTTTAAAAGAAAGGGCTGAGTCAAAGATGAAGCCTAGGCTACGGGCTTGGGGGACAGGCAGGATGGTGACTCCATCAATAGTTATTGACAGTGAGGAAGGAGAGGAAGGATGAGGGGGGAAGATAAGGAGTTCAGTTTTAGCCATGTTGAGTTTGAGTTGACGTTGAGACATCCAGGTAGAGATGTCAGAGAGACAGTTGATGAGACGAGCTTGAACAGAGGGAGAGAGAGAGGGAGTAGAGAGATAGAGTTGAGTGTCATCAGCATAGAGGTGGTATTGGAAGCCATGGGAGGCAATGAGTTTGCCTAAGGATGAGGTATAGATCGAGAAGAGGAGAGGGCCAAGAACAGAGCCTTGAGGAACACCAACTGAGAGGGGGAAGGAGGAGGAGGCGGAGTTGGAGAGAGACACATTAAAGGAGCGGTCAGAGAGGTAGGAGGAGAACCAGTTATGGACAGAGCCACAAAAGCCAAGGGAGTGAAGGGAATCCAGCAAGAGTGAGTGGTCAACAGTATCGAAGGCAGCAGAGAGATCAAGGAGGACAAGAATGGAATAGAGACGTTTAGATTTAGCCACCAGAAGATCGTTGGTGATCTTAGCGAGAGCAGTTTCAGTAGAATGAAGGGGGCGGAAGCCAGATTGGAGGGGGTCAAGGGAGGAGTTGGAGGATAGGAAGTCAAGGCAGCGGGAGTAGACAACACGTTCAAGCAGCTTGGAAGCAAAAGGAAGGAGTGAGACAGGACGATAGCTAGAAGGGTCAGAGGGGTCAAGAGTGGACTTTTTGAGAATAGGAGAGACTGTGGCATGTTTGAAGGCAGAAGGGAAAGAGCCAGTAGAGAGGGAGAGGTTGATGATGTGCAGGAAGGAAGGGGCGACAGTGGGAGTAATGGAGGTGAGGAGGCGGGAAGGAATGGGATCAAGGGGGCAAGTGGAAGGGTTGGAGGAGGAGAGCAGAGAGGAGATTTCCTTAAGGGAGGCAGGGGAGAAGGAGGACATGAGAGAAGGAGGGGGAGGAGGGAGAGGGGTGGGAGTGGGAAGAGAGGAGTGGGAAGCGATGTCGAGGCGGATCTTGTCTATCTTGGAGGTGAAGAAGGAGGCAAGATCCTGAGCAGAAAGGGAAGAAGGAGGGGGAGGACAGGGAGGCTTGAGGAGGGAGTCAAAGGTAGAGAACAGGCGGCGAGGGTCCCGAGAACAGGACTCAATGCGGGAGGCATAGTAGTGTTGTCTAGCAAGGGAGATAGCAGAAGTAAGGGTGGAGAGACAGAATTTGAAGTGAAGGAAGTCAGCGTGAGAATGGGATTTGCGCCAGAGTCGTTCAGCAGCACGAGTGCAAGAACGGAGGTGGCGGATACTAGGGGTGAGCCAAGGACGGGGGTTGTGGGAGAAGGCAGGGCGGGAAGAGAGAGGGGCATGGGAGTCAAGTGTGGAGGAGAGAGAGGCGTTGAGAGCAGAGACAGCGGAGTCAGGGGAGGAGGAAGAGAAGACTGTAGGAAGAAGGGGAGAGAGAGAGGAGGCAAAGTCCAGGGGATCAATAGCTTGAAGGTCACGGAAGGGGCGTAGAGAAGGGGAAGAGGAGGGGGGACAGTGGGAAATGTTGAAAGAGGCAAGAAAGTGGTCTGATATAGGATGAGGATCGAAGGAGAGATCAGCGACAGAGCAGTTTCTAGAGAGGACAAGATCAAGAGATGGCTGTATCCCTGTGCATGGAGTTGGTTAGTTCCTCCTGTGGCTCGTGAGCTGCAGTTTGGCCACCCCATCTATGCTCCTGAAAAGTCCGGAGTGCCCTGTGCAGGCCAGGATGGATGGAGCAGCCATGCTGTGAGCTGTTCATTTGAAATGCTTCCTGCGCACATTGCGTGTGTGGACAACCTGCTGCCACACAATTGAGTAGCCACGGACACACACACACCCCATCCCACAGCACTTGTTTAAAACACCCAATATCAGTATTTCGTATATTCAGGTTGGTGATTAAGATGAAAACATTATCTTCATAAAGTCCTGGGTCATACTGAGTAACTAAGAGTGCTGACAAAAATGTGGTGGTCTCAAATTGAGTGGACTGATGTCTCTAGAAGGCAATGTCTGTTAGGAGACTGGGTGTCAAGTACCTTTGGTCACTTGTTTTTGACTTTGCTGCTAGCATGTAGTCAACCTATGTTCCCCTCTCTCTTGATTACCATCTGTAACTAAGTTAAGCACATACATCTTCAGCTTCTCAACTTTATGAATGTATTTCTGTCTCTCTCTATGTTCCCCTGCCCCCCCATCTCCCCTCCCTTGTCCTTTGAGATTAAAATCGTGATAATAACCTTTCTGAACCTCAGTTTTCCCCTCTGTAAAATGGAGACAGAAGTAGTTGTGGGTAACAAACTTTTTATGGTGCTAAATTAATTAATGTTTTAACAGAGCTTTGTAAATCTTTCCGTGTAGTTTTAAATCTGATTTGGAATCCCTAAATGGAAAGTATGAAAGAAATGCAAAGTATTATTATTTCTGTTTTTTATTCTTCCACATTCTTCTTCATTCCCTTATCTTCTTTAACTTGCTTCATTCTGTCCACTTTATCTACAGCATTATTTTATATATAGAGAACTTGGTAAGAGATTGTAGATAAAAAGGTGACCTGCAAACAGGAGAAAGGGGTATACGGCCTCTGTGCTACTTTACAATGTATGAGGCGATCTTGGAATTTTAAACTAAAAAAGTCTTGTTTGGTTTTCTCATAGGAATGCATGTCTTGCTTAATCTGTTTTTCCTCACAGATAGTATTTACAATCTGGAGAGCTTAATAGACCTAGGAGATACAAGTAAACAAGCAAAACAATAACAGGAAAGTAAAACTTTGCTGTCAACTGCAAGCATACAATCCCCTGCCATGAAAGTCAGTGGGAGCTAAGCCATTGACTTTCATGGATGGAGGAATGAACTTGTGGTGGTAAAAATGTTCCAGGTTGAAGATTCTCTTGTCAGAGCAATTGTATTGCTGTCAATTTCCTGTAGTGTGTCAGTGTTTAACAAATAGCATTCTATATTCAATATTATATCACTTAGGCTCTTCATAGTAAACAATTAAAAGAGACTTTCTCAGCACTTGGTATTCATCATATTGTTTTCTCCGCCACAGCAGAAATAATGGAGATTTAATTAGGCCAGCCAAAATACAGCATGAAGAGAACAAATATGACTTGAGTTAGTTTTTGTAATCATGTGATGCTTTGAATTACATTTCTTTGAGGCTTTTCAACACAGCCTGTTAAATTAAAACAATTTAAGTTAGTTTTCATTGTTCTTTTTAAGGGCACTGGGACTTTTTAGCCTGATAGACAGTTTGTGGCCTCCATTAAAGCCCCTAAAAGTTCCTGGTCAGAGTCAGGAGAGTGAAAAGGTAAGACTTATTGAGCTCTGTCTATGAACTATGGGGTGGGGAGGACCGGGGCGGGAAGACAGGTTGTTTTGTTTTTTGTTAATTCAAAGATGGACACACCTGCAGCTCACTTCCTGCTCCAACACTCTGAATCATGGTGATGTGAGTGCTGTTCATGGTATAGACACTTGCTTCTAGAAGAATCCTCCAGTATTGCCCAACTACAGCCTGAACCCCAATCTTACAGTGTCAGTACAGCATCAGGGAAGGAATCAGCAGGCCTTCATCAGCCCATGCCCTCACCCACCTGGCACATACACCCTCCACCTCTGCCTCCCATTCAAAGTACCCACTTCCCCACATCACAGCCCATATGCCCCAACCTCCCACTCCCACATATACCTACACTCACTAGCACCAAGTTTCCTCCCTATCTCCCCAGCCGCTCCTGCGGCTCTACAATAACAGTCAACAAAGTCTCTTAGGTTCTTCAGGAGAGGCCTGGCCTAACCTCTTGAATCAGCCCTCAATCTGGAAGTTCTTTTGGCTAAAACAAGCTTGACCTCCAAAATTAGTAGCATAACTAAGGTCTTGCAGATGTGGGGATGCAGGTGTGGCACTGACTTTTGTGTGCGGGGGGAGGAAAACAAACATACTTGGGGAAGGGAGGAGAGAAGTAAGTAAGGGGACACAGGCCCTAAGTGGTGGATACAGACAGAGGTCCCATTTTAGTTACACCGCCAGAGTCAGTCCTCTACTCTCCATCCATCTCTCCTGGTACTGTAGAAACTGACTCCCTGAGCCTTGATCGCATGCAGCAAAGCCCAGTCTTGGCCACTGAACCAGTCCCCCATCCAAGTTGTCTTTGCTCAACTCTGTTCTGCCAATTCAGGGCTTGTCTTATCACAGGCCTATTCTCCTGGGTCACTCCCCACCTTGAAAATTGTTCTGGTTACCGGTCTCTAGTCATTCTCCTCCTCTAAGCTCTGCAGCTCTTCCTTTATGGCTCCTAGAGGAATTACCTGCCATCTATTGCTAGTGCAGTTTTCCACAACCAAGCACACTCACCTATAGGTCACTCCTCTGTTAACTACTCAAGAAAAAACTTCTCACAGTCCAGAACTGACCCTTTCTAAACATCAGTGTTCAGTTCACACTCACTATGTATTATAGTTGGCTCACTGTGTATTATTGTTGATGTTACTGCACTACTTTGAAAGGTCTCCTCTACTTGTTTACTTACTTTAAACAGATTAAAGCCAATCTTCCTCCTCCCAGCTTCTGTTACATCCTTACTGCTCAGCCTGAACAAAAGCCTATTGAAGTAGAGGAGGAAAAGCAGATTTCTAATTTGTACTTGCCTCCAGTTGTGCGCAGTCTAAAAGAAATTCTCCAGGTAATTTTTTAAAAAGCTTTATAAAAAGCATTTTGTATTACTGGCTTAACAGCATTTGGCTCACTTGCTTTTAATTTCATTTTCAGATTTGTGGTTTAAATCAATGTTGCAGCTTTTGGACTCGTATTGTGTATCAAAGAGTGCAGGTAATCTTTTATTTTTAGCAAGAAAATATATTTTGTATTTTTAAAAAGAGTTTAATATGTTCAGAGAATAGATATTTGTTGTCTTTAGAAAAAGCAATCATTTTTGGATGCCACTTAAGAACCGTCTGTATGAATAATTACTACATATGAGATTCTAGAAGTAAAACCTCCTGAAGCTTGGAGTTTGGGAAATTCAAAGAGACACTGGAAATATGAATGTCAGGAATGTCTAGGCCTATAATTGTTAATGAGGGGGGATATAAAACTGCATGCTTTAGAGTTAATGTCCATTTCTAAATATTAGAAGTTAGTGTGAGACCTTCAGGGGTTAATTTTTTTCTAACTTGCTTAATGTGATCTTGCACTTTCTTGAAACATGGGGTGCTGGCCACTGACAGAGGCAGGGAAGCTGAATCAGTGTGGCAGTTCCTATGTTCCTAATCCATTATTTCTATTAATGGATATTAAGAGAATCCATCTTCAGTCTTTCAAAGATAATATTTTGAAAAGTAATTGTCAAAGAACTGAAGCCAGTTTCAGGAGAAGTAGTAGGCAAGCAGCAGTATGTCTTCCAAGACTGAACTTATTCTGATCACATATCATGCTCTCACAGTTGATGCAAAAAAGAATGGAGATTAAATATATTTCAGTTTTTGGTCAACTTTATGGAAGGATTTGATTCTTTTTCTAGAGATGCATTATGAAAAACAGAAAAATCATACTGACTTCCACATACGTTAAAAAGTCACCTAGACTCTCATAGTACTAGAAGAACCAGTGTAATAATTAGATACTGAGTTAAACCAAGAGTTTGGTGTAAGTCATCGAGGTGTGGCAGTATTATTGTATGGACTGGAAGCAGCAGTATTAAATGAAACAGATATCAGAAGTCTGGAGGTAGTACAGAAGAGGGTTCTTGAAAGATGACAGGTGAATGATTTTCAGACCAATTAAGAAGTTGAGGATAGGCTGTGAAATCTCTTTCAGAGCTTTCACTGGATTGGAAAGAGTTGAAAAGATTATAAAAATTGGGATATTGCAGAAGACAAATAGATGATAGGATGTCAAAGAAAATAATGCAAACAATACCACCAACAAAATGGCAGGACATCGCATGTAGTGATTTACGCAGACTCTGATACATGGAGGAGTAGATTATAGATAGAAAAGCATGATGATGGTGTACTCCTCCCTCCCCGGCAGCAGTTACGAGAGGTTTGCCAGCTGCTACCATCGTTTCTGCAAACTCCATCCGGAAACAACCAGAAGTATATTCGATCAGTTTATATCCCAATTGCAGTCTTCCATACAGGAGGAGATACGGGAGATCAAGGATGAAGGCAGTCTCGAGGCACTCTTCAGTTTAATGGATGAGATGATGGAGGAAGCAAAGAGCAGAGAAGAACCTGCTTGGGAATCCCAGCGGGATTCCCAAGGAAGACGCCAGTGGCACCATGGTGCTGTACTTCCTCAAACACCAAAAGTATCTGCAAAAAGTTCTGAAAGAGATGGAAGCTGGCTGAATCCATCCTGGCTGGACGGGGAGAGAATTGCAGTCAGAGCTTCAGCAGCAGATAGAGAACCGTAAAAAGGCCTGGCAGGCAATTAGTAAAGAGCAGAGAGAGCTGATCATGATATTCAAGGAGCACTAGTGAGGAAGGAGGAAGATCTTGCTGAATTTTTCCACAATGAGATTTTATCTTCGCCATCTTCAGCAAAAAAACAACAACAGCAAACCAGTGTTAACTTGCCTAATGGAATAAACATACATAGTTAAAATGTCTGTGACAGAGTTCTAAACAATTATAACTATTTAACTGAAAGCTCTAGCCTTTCGTAAGTGAACGGCCTTTATTAATGGTTCATAAATGATGGGAAAGCTGTCCTACAAATAATGGAAAATGTTTCATTTTTTGATAACTGCTGGCAGATGTGAATGCACTTACCTGCTGTTTGTGTGTCAGTAGTCTAATCCTTCCAGAAATAAAATGACATGTGCAGCAACTTGTTTATTGTTTCAGCCTTTGCCAAGAGGCTTTGTCCTTCACACGCAAGCTTGGTGTGCAGTAAAATATGAAGGGAGGACCTTGGTTTGGCTTTGATTTCTTCTCCAGGCTCATTATTCAGAACTGAGAAAATAACCTATATGACTTGAATACATTTTTAGTCAGTTTGAATTATTTTACTTTTAAAAGCAACAATGTTTATTTCATGTAACTATTTTAATTAGTATTCTTCAAGCCTTTATTTGGGTGAAGGGGGAATGGAAATATTGCCTTTTATTGCTCTTCAGAATAAGTACTTGGGTACAAAAGGAAATATATTCCATCTGTGCTTGAGGAGCTGCACTTTTTTCTTAACTCAATCCTGCTGCTGTTTGTCTGTTCTGACCTTTCTGCTCGGAACAAATTGACACAAACAAGAAGATGAGAGTTTTAGAATGACTTGTGATGATGACTTATTATTAATTTTTGGGCTTACTGTTTCATTGTTCATAATCTAAAAGCCGGCATTTCAAATCACCGATATTGTTGTGTGATGATTATAGAGGTCAGTCTTTCATGGTGTATTTAAAATTCTGCACATATAGATGATCAGGTTTCATAGTGGATTTGTAAGGAATTTTAAATTCATACAAAAAAGACATCAAAATCAGAGACCTGTGTTCACAGTTTCCCCCATATAATTACCTGACGGAAGTAAATGGTTGCAATTAGCTACATTCTGAATTCTTTCAGTCAATTTCTAACCAGTGTGTTTGGGAGATATTAACATGAACAAATTTCTAGCTTTTAAAAAGTCAGAAATTTAAAAGGTTGGAGTTTGTTGCTAGAAATAACTGTGTTCATATTGTAGAAATCTGAACTACATTAATGAAGCCATAGCAGAATTTGTGTTTATCTCCACTTTTTAGTAATGCAAATAATCTCTTTTGAGGTAGGTTAAAGGAGGAAGAAAAACCACCAGAGATTGAGATTCCAAAGGTTCTGATAGTGACAAAAATATAATTTGTGTACATGTGCAATATAGACTGACTTAAAAGGACACAATTAATGTCCTGTTTTCTATAACACCACTTGCCAGTGTATCCAAGTAATTCTGGAATATTGTTTTAAAATAGTCTTTCACACACACTGTTGTTTTAGCCACTGAAGAAGCAACAGTCCAAAGTGGGCGGAGAGAGGCCAACAGCTCCCACCAAAAGCACTGAATCCCCACCTCTTGGTCATATCATGGTTGTTTATTTAAAAAAAAAAACTACTTTAAAAAGCAACATTTACAAAATTTAAAGCAAATACACCAGAACTATTCTTTGAAGGTGATGAATCTGAGCAGCTATCACAAATCAATGTAACTCTCAAAGAAATTTTAAAGCAGATTGATAAATTAAACAGTAACAAGACAACAGGACAAGATGGTATTGTTCCAAGAGTTCTGAAGGAACTCAGACATGAAATTGCAGAATTATTTTTGGTAATTTGTAGCCTATTGCTAAAATCTTCCTCTGTACCTGAGTATTGGAAGGTGCAAATGTAATACTATAGGTGACATTGGAAACTATAGATCGGTGAGCTGGATCATTACTGGATATATTGATAGGGACAGTTCTAAATGATAGAATTATTATGCATATTGTCAAACATGACATGATGGGGAAGAGCTAACATTTTGGAAAAGGGAAGTCATGTCTCACTAATATATTTAGGGTTGCCATATATGCAAATTTGTAGAGGACAGTTATGAGAAATACAGGTTGCAGGGCTGCATTGGAGCCAGTGCTGCCCTGCAACCTGTATTTCTCATAAATGTTCTCTAAAAATTGCATATTGGTTTTTTTTTAAGATGTCAGCAAGCATATGGGAAAACCTGATCTGGTCAAAAAAGTGCATCTGGACTTGCAGAGAGCATTTAACAAGGTTCCTCATGAGAAATCTGAAAACAGCAGAGTAGTCATGGAATAAGAGGAATATTCCTGTTATAGTTCAATAACTGGTTAAAAGATACGAAACAAAGGGTAGGACTAAATGATCAGTTTTCACAATGGAGAGAGGTAAAAGTGAGGAGCTCCAGTGGTCTGTACTGAAAATAGCAGTGTTTAATATAGTAATTAATGATCAGGGAAAGAGGGTAAAAAGTGTGGTGACCAAACTTGCAGATGACACAAATATATTTAAGATAGTTGTTGTTGTTATTTACTGTCAGCAGTGTACCTGGTATTTGTACTATCAGTAGTTCTAGACAAGTCCCTACCCCAAAGGGCGTACCAATCTAAGAGAGACGAGGGGGAGGTGAACATCTGAAGAGACAAGGACACATACATGAGTTTGAGAAAATACAGGTACACATGCATAACACAGGGAAGAGATTCTGTGTGGGGGAGGGATGAGGATGCAATTTCGCTCATGACAAGCCAAGATGGATGGTAAGGGGTTACAGGAGGATGGATCTTGCACAACTGGGCAATAAAATGGCAGATGAAATTCAACGCTGGCAAATGCAAAGTGATGAGCACAGGAAAAATAATCCTAATTATACATACATAATGTTTGGTTCTAAATTAGAGGTGTAAACGTGCGTGCTCGGCCTGGAGTAAGTCCATGTAGGACCAGGCCCCGCCAGCCAGCCCCCTAGGGAATGAACTTAGTCCACACACGTTAGTGCACAAGTTCCATCTTATTCCACTTTGTAGATACAGTCTCAACAGGTTGATACAGTTCACAGAGGAATAGCAACAGTTGTGCCCCGGCTCCCAGTCCCAGTTTAGCCAGACAATCTGCCTGGTTCTGCTCAAGTTTACTCCAGCTGGCCATTACTAACTGGCCTGGCTGAACATGGTTCTCGTGCCCTCAATTCAGGGCTTTAACCCTCTAATTCCCGTGGGCTGTACTCCACAGGTTTGACATCCCATGAGGTGGATATCTACCAGCCTTCTTTTTCCCCTACATAGGGGAGAGGTCTCAGCCTCTTAGCTCTGTACCCCTTGGCCTTACCACAACACTCAGACAATGGGTCCATGTCAGGACATCCAGACAACTCCTTGACCTGGAGCACTGAACTGCCTCTTCTCCACCAGGAGCCTCCCGGCTCCTACCCAAGATCCTCTCAGGGGTCCCTTCATGATACACTACTGCAAGGATCTTTCCTTTGACACCCTTTTGCAGGGCTGGTTTCCTTCCTGCCCCCTCTAGGTGCATTCCCCTTACTGGTTCAGGCTGGCTTAGCCACACCTCTTCCCAGGTACATACCCTTGTTGGGCTTAGGCTGATTTAGCCACACCCCTCCACACCTGTCACCAGGACAGCTCTAAGGAGCCCTGGGCTGTCAACCCCGACCTCAAGCATCCTTCTTAAAGGGCCAGAGCCCAGCGCAAACCCTGTCCTCTACAAAGGGGTTATCAGGGTGGGTAGCCAGCAGCACATTATGCCTCTGCTTCAGACTCTGCACTGGTTTTCAATAGCTTTCTGGGCACAATTTAGTGTGCTAGGTTTTTACCTATAATTTTATTTATTATTTTATTTATTTAAATTTATCCCCCACCCTTCCTGGAAAGGCTCAGGACAGCTTACAATCAGTAAAACAATAACAATAATAAAAGTCGAACTATAAAAACTCCTCCTCCTCTCAAAAACTCCCTCCCCCCACAATCCTTCCCAGAAACCCAACCAACCCCTATCCCCACCTGCCAAATGCTTTTTTAAATAAAAAAGTTTTACGTCGCTTCTGAAAGCTGCTGATGCTTGGGCTCAAGCAAACCTCCTAGGGGAAAGGAGTTCCACAAAACCAGGGCAGCAACCAAGAATGCACTCCTGCGCACCCCTGTCCCACAGACAAGGGTAGTAGATGGAACCTGCAAGAAGGGCGATCCCTGCCAACCGTTGGGGCTGCAGTGGGACATGGTAGGAGAGGCGGTCTTTCAGATATATGGGACCCATGCCATGAACAGCTTCCTGATGATTCCATCATGGCACCTAGTTTGTACAGACAAGGCCTGTAGTAAGGTTTTCTTGGTGGCTGCCCCACATCTTTGGAGCTCTCTTCCCCTTGAATGTTCTCCAAAGCCGAAGCCTGAGCATTTTCTGTAGGCAGTATGAGACCTTCCTGTTTGGTCAGACATTTGGTGGGTCGGGGGGAGGAGGGAATTTTAGGGGTTGGGGCTACATTTACACTGGTTTTTGTTTGTGTGTTGTAACCCATCCTGAGCCCTTAGGTTAAGGTGGGCTAAAATTCCAAATAAATCAATATTACCATTAGTAGTTCTGCGATTCCATATTTGAGTATATTCAGAACTCCGTTTCGTTATTCATACCATCCGTTCCTGGTGACTTGTTACGATTTAATTTCTCTAGCTGCTCTAAAACCTAGCATCATGTTAAAACCTCTTCTAGCTTCATTTTAATTTGTAGTAGTAGTAAATTTATTAAAGTTGTTGGCCACATGGCCATCACAATGAAATTACAAAATAAAATCAATAAAACATCATAGCAAAATTAAAAAACACAATTCCGATAGTAATACACAATTGGTTATTAAGAAACAAAAGGAATCATCCCATGCCTGTAAATAAATGAACCAGAATCATATCTTAATACATTACCGGCCCCAACAGCAAAAATAAAGGCAGGTGTATGCCAACTCATCTTGACCAAAGGGGTATGCCTGAACCCTCATACCCTCATGCCACCTTCTGAGGTATGCAGTCCATTATAAACTTCCTACGGATATTCTCAATTCTAAGAGCAAAAATAGCCACCTGTGTTAATTTTTGGCAGTTCTCCAGAATCTTTTATTAATTAATTTATTTTATTTATTAAAAGACTTAATATCCCACCCCTCCTGCCACAGGCATCTTGGGGCGGCTTACAACAACATAAAACAATTATAAAACCATAAAATTATTTAAAACATACCACCCTCTCCTCCCCCACCCTCTATCCATCTCCCCCGCCAAATGCCTGATGGAACAGCCAAGTCTTACAGCTTTTTTGAAAGGAGGGAAGGTCAGACGCAACCCCACCAGAAGGGAGTTCCACAGCGTCAGTACGGCCACCAAAAATGCCTTCCCCTGCATGGCCCCCCAGAAAATTCGGGGGACCACAAGAAGGGCATCCCCCAATGACTGTAGGGGCCAGTCCAGCACCCGGGTGAGGCAGTCCTTCAGATAGACAGGGCCCAGACCGTTTAGGGCTTTATAGGCTAAACCCAATACCTTGAATCAGGCTTGGAATACTATCAGCAGCCAATGCAGAGAATGGAGCACTGTTGTAATGTGCTCCTGGTGGCCCAGTTCCACCAAAAGACGGGCCACCGCATTCTACACCAGCTGCAGCTTCCGGGCTGTCACCATAGGTAGCCCCACATAGAGTGCGTTACCATAGTCTAGTCTCGAGGTGATGAAAGCATGGATGATGGTGGCCAGGTCAGAGTCCGAAACGTACAGCCTAAGCCGATGGACCAGATGTAGTTGGCAAAAGGCACCCTTCGTCACAGTCCCACCTGAGCATCCAGGCAGACCTGCGCATCGAGGAGTACCCCCAGACTCCACAACTGGGGAACCAATGGAGGACAGACTCCATCAATGATGGGGGCTGTTAACGCCATCGCGGTACCCACCAGCATCACCTCTGTCTTGTTGGGATTCAGCTTCAGTCAATTAGCCCTCATCCAATCCCCCACAGCCGTCAGACACCAAGTAAGCACGGAGACTGTGGGATCTGGGTTTGTTGAAAAAGAGAGGTATAGCTGGGTGTCATCAGCATATTGGTGGCACCGTACGCTAGACCTCCTGATCACCTCACCGAGAGGCTGCATATATACGCTGAACAGGAGGGGGGACATCACCGAACCCTGCGGGACACCACATGCGAGGTCTCGGTATGATGAAAAACACTCTCCGAGTACCACTCGCTGGGTTCTCCCAGTCAGGAATGAGCGGAACCATTCAAAAACAGTCCCACCCACCCCTGCACAGTCCCGCAAGCACGCCACCAACTTCTCGTGATCAACCATATCAAAAGCAGCTGACAGATCGAATAGAAACAACAGGGTCGAACGACCCAAGTCCATCTCTCGGCACAGATCATCCACCAAGGCCGCAAGCGTGGTCTCCATGCCATAACCCGGACAAAATTCTGACTTAGGGGGATCAAGAAAGCCGATGCGGTCAAGATGCCCCTGCAACTGCTGAGCCACCACCCGCTCAATAACCTTCCCTAAAAAGGGAAGGTTAGAGACAGGTCGATAGCTGGCAAGGGAGTCAACATCAAGCGATGGTTTCTTGAGCAGAGGCCGCACCACCACCACCTTGAGACAGCCCAACACGCTGCCCTCCCGAAGGGAGGCTTTTTTTGCTGCTCTCATCGCTTTTTTCACTGCCCTCATCGCTTCGGCATATGCTCGTAAACTGGCTCTATGCCGCAATCTGTTGGCTTCAGTACGATAACACCACCACTGCCACTTGAACTGCCGCCCTTCTCGCTTCATCACTCGCAGCTCCTCCAAAAACCACAGGGGCCTGCGGTGATGTCACCTGGGCAGCGGATGTCTAGGAGCCATCTGATCAATGGCCCCAGTCAGCAGAGTGTTCCATAGCGCGACAAAGTCATCGATGAGACGGTCGTCGAGGTCAGAGGGTACCTCCCCAAGAACCAACCAGAACCGTTCTTGTTCCATTAACCTCCGGGGGGAACCATTTGAATTGGCTCCACACCCTTCCAGGGGCAGACATGTGCTAAGAGAGAGGTCTGTAGGATAATGATCCGACCATGACAAGGGCACTGCTGATATCTCCCCCAATAACGAACCCCCTGTCTCAAGGCCGGTGCAAAACATGAGATCGAGAGTGTGTCCCCCCTGATGTGTCAGACCGCTGAACATTTGGGACAGGCCCATGGTTGCATGGTGGCCATGAACTCATGCTCCCCCCCCCCCCCCGAGGT